>PKMM01010274.1:1116030-1191892 GCA_002933915.1 Eutrema heterophyllum | reverse complement strand
AAATATTATATGATACATATATACATAAGTCAACTGTAAACCACAACTAACCGTTGACAAAAAAAAAAAAAAAACCACACCTATTTTGATTATTCTGCAACAGCATATGCATTTCATTTTTTCTTTCTGTTTCTGAAACGCTAAAAGTATTTTTTTTTTTGAATTAAAAAAAAAACTGATAAAAAAATAGGTGAAAGGTGACATGTTTTGTCAAACACACAGCGATTCACTTAACAACATCTAACATTCAAGATCTAAGTGTGATACTGATTTGACATCCTAAAATTTATAATGATTCTAGTAAAAATAAATTATAAAACCATCACTGACATAGTGACATGACATCCTGAAATTTCAAATTGTTACTCAACACTCAAAAAGATCAAAATCAAGTATTTTAGTTATATAATCTCTATAGTTGACAAAAAAAAGTTATATAATCGCTATATTTCACATTTTGAAATTTAAACAAAACAGTGTATCAATAAAAGGACAAATAACATTCGAATCACATCGTAGTTCACTTATGTTTTTTAAAAACATATTCGTGGGAAAAATATTTTGAAAAGGGAAAAAAAAATAGCTCCTAATTTCAATGTATTGTTTTTTTTCTTTTTCTTTTTTATGTCTCCCGAGTAGTTTTTTAAAAAAGAGAAGCACCAAGAAAGTGACCGTTTGAAATTCGAATTTTATTTATCTTTTCTCGCCGTTTGAAATTCGAATTCAAAAAAAGAAACCCAAGACCGGTGATACAGTATCAAGTTAAAAAGTTGTGTCCCACGAGGACATATGACTACGACGTGGCAAACTATAATAGGTCAGTGATGTATACGGAATCACAGACATAGACACTTAAATTTGTCTACGCTCCAGGAAGAATCTACCCCGTCAAATCAACGGTCAGGATCTTTTCTTAAAAATTCAAAAAATCATTTGGATTATTTATTTAAACCAACAAAAAAATCACTTTGTTCATTCTGTTTTTAAAGTCTCTCTCTCTCGCCATTAAAACTCAATTATCCTTTTGCAGATTATCCTTTCTCAAGGATTCTCGGAGATATTTGAGATTTACCTTAAAAAAAAATGTCGAGCACTCATCAGAATCGGCGGCCTTCGTTTTCCTCGTCGACTAAATCGTCCATTGCCAAGCGTCACGGAATGTCTTCTTCGTCGGAAAACTCTGTGAAATCGAGCTCTAACTTGGCGGTTATGGCGGATCCGCGTTTGACGAAGAAACGTGCCCCACTTGGTAACATCACTAATCAAAAGAGCGGCTCACGAATCCCAAATTCATCTTCTGATTTGGTGAGTACTTCGTTTTTTTAATCTTACAATCTGCTCAATTAGATATAGAATTTTGTTGATGTCTTTCATAATTTTGAGATTTTTTCTTCGATTTTGCTTCCTCTGTGGTTTCTGTGAGAAAATTTGTTTGATTTGGAGAATCCATTATTGCAATGTGGTTTGGATTCGATCAATGTAGTATGGATTTATTGCTTGCTTTGATCGAATCTGTGAAAATTCTTAATGATTTAAGTTTTTGTTGATTTGCTGTGTAATTTTACGAATGTGTTTCAGTTTTGAGGATTTTGCCTCGATTTTGCTTCGATTTTGCTTCTTATGTGGTTTCTGTAAGCAATTTTGTTTGATTTGGAGAATCGGTTGTTGCAATGTAGTATGGATTTATTGCTTTCCTTGATCGAATCTGTGAAAATTCTTAATGATTTAAGTTTTTGTTGATTTGCTGTGTAGTTTTACAAAATGTGCTTCAGTTTTTGAGAATTTTTTTCTTTGGGCTAGTTTCGTTTGTTGTTTCTGTGATCTAATTTTGATAGTTTTGAAGGATCGTTTACTGTATTTGAAGATTTGTTGCTTCTTTGGTCGAATCTGTGAGATTGCTTAATGAACTAAATTTTTTTGTTCTGATTTTTCGCTTAGGCACATTACTCGAACAAGTCTGCGAAATTGAAGTTAGCACCAACACAACCTGTTTGCGTAAATGCCGGTTTCTCAAGCAATGTTTTACCGCTGCAACAAAGTGTAAAGCCAAGTGTCGTAGTTCCGAATAAAGTTACTTTGTTGCCCTATGAACACAAGGTGTCTTCTCCTAGCAAATCCGATGATGAATCAGTCTCAATGGACGAGACTATGTCTACATGTGATTCCTACAAGAGCCCTCAAGTGGAGTATATCGACAATGAAGAAGTCTCGGCTGTAGTTTCCATTGAAAGGAAGGCATTGAGTAACCTCTACATAACGCCGAGTTCAGAGACAACGGGTACTACTAATGGTTCTTTCGCTGCTTTGTTTATCAGTTTTGTTCGTATATTGTTTGGTGTTTTTGAACTTGTTGGATTGCTTGGATTGCAGGTAATTATTGCAGAAGAGATGTATTGTCAGATATGGAGACGGATAAGGATAAGTTTGTCAACATCGACAACAATGATGCGGATCCGCAGCTGTGCGCAACATTTGCTTGTGATATCTATAAGCATCTTCGTGCCGCCGAGGTGAACATCTTTTTCGATTTTAAATCCATTATGTGTATAGCTTTATTATGTTTGCAAGTTCTGAATCTGTAATTATATGGTAAAGGCGAAGAAGCGGCCTGCGATTGACTTCATGGAGAGAGTTCAGAAAGATGTAAATTCTAGTATGCGCGGAATTTTAGTTGATTGGCTTGTTGAGGTGAGTTATAGTTATCAAATGTGATGGCTTTTGTCACTCTCTTGCCAATGTATAATTAAGTTTTTCGGTTTCTGGCAGGTATCAGAAGAGTATAGGCTTATACCAGAGACGTTGTATTTGACAGTGAACTACATTGATAGATATCTATCTGGGAATGTGATTAGTAGGCAGAGACTTCAGTTGCTTGGTGTGGCGTGTATGATGATAGCAGCGTAAGAACGAATTTTCCTTTATCGTCTTGATTGGTTATTTCTTTCTAGTGTCTAAGCAAAATCTTATGATGTCTTAATGTTGCAGAAAATATGAAGAGATATGTGCACCACAAGTTGAGGAATTCTGCTACATCACAGACAATACATATCTCAAGGATGAGGTTTGTGTTTGTAAATAAACGAGTAACAAAATTCACTAATGAAAAGATGCTGATTTTGTTATGCATCTGTGTTTCTTTTTGCTCTTCTGCAGGTTCTTGACATGGAATCTGCTGTTCTAAATTTCTTGAAGTTTGAAATGACAGCACCAACAACCAAATGCTTTTTAAGGTTAGCAAGACGATTGCTTCTTGTCATTACAATATCCAATCTCATACATTTGTCCTAACCCTTTGAATTCTAAAACTCAATATTTAGGCGCTTTGTTCGGGCTGCCCACGGAGTTCATGAAGCTCCATTGATGCAGCTAGAATGTATGGCCAACTACATTGCGGAATTATCGCTCTTGGAGTACACAATGCTCTCTCATTCTCCTTCGCTAGTGGCTGCTTCCGCCATTTTCTTGGCTAAATACGTTCTAGACCCAACAAGAAGACCATGGGTATGTATATTTTTTTTTTTACTTTGTCTAGATAGTCTTCACTTTGAAAGGATCAATGTAGTTAAAACGAGTTTTGTTGTTTCTTGGTGAATCAGAATTCGACATTGCAGCATTACACGCAGTATAGAGCTATGGAATTAAGAGGATGTGTGAAAGATCTTCAACGATTGTGTAGTAACGCTCATGTCTCTACTCTTCCTGCTGTAAGAGAGAAGTATAGTCAACACAAAGTAAGTTTTGTTTATTGTTTATAAGACGAAGAATGGTGATGATGATGATGTTTTATGTTCTTTAACAAAAAAAAATGATGATGTTTTATGTTAATTAATGGTTTGTTTTGTCTATTTTTTTTTTTTTGCAGTACAAGTTTGTGGCAAAGAAGTTTTGTCCATCCATAATCCCACAAGAGTTCTTCAACAACAGCTAAAATCCTTAATAAACTGTGTTCCAATGTTGCGTTGGATATTGATTATCTGATTGTATATGATTCTGCTGGTGTTGGTCATTTATTAAAAATTAGCTATCTACGATCTCACTTCCAAAATTCATGAAATTGCAAAATGAATTACATTAGTAGAAAATTTGTATGGGTTGATTTTTAGATTAGGTTGATTTTTAGATTAGGTTGATTTTTATCATGATAGGTAAAAATGGGGAAAGTCAATATCAATCTTACTTAAATTGATTCATCTACTAAATCAAATGCAACCTCCTTAATGGTGGAATTCATTTTTCTTTGATATATATTATTCTTGTAGGGTTTATCGGTGGTTCAAATGCAACATCTACTGAATTACACTTGTGGTTCAAAATTTGGTAACTAGTAATATAAGAGTGTAATAATTAGTAATATAAGAAAGTGTAATTCAAAGCGTGAAATTGCATACATACATTAGTATCAAATATGTCCCAAAATTTTCAAATTGTTTTTACTTATAACATTTCTACATATAAAAATGATAAGCTTCTCTCTCGTCTCTACTCTCTACTTTGATCGCATCGATAATTTTTTGTGGGTTGGTTGGATGGAAGTTGGTTTTGGCATAAATTGCAATTAACCATCGAATTCTCTAGTTACGATCCCACAACAGTTTGGGTTACTTCTCTGGTTCAAGTAACTATGGGTTCAATCTGGTTACTTACATTTTGGGTTTTATTTTAGATTTGTAATCCATCAAAACTGGGCCTTAATAACCAAGCTCTTGTGGTCGGGTGGTTCCCTCGTCGTTGGAAGTGTTGTCATGTTGGTTTAGGCCATGGATCAACTCTCCGCGGAAAGATAATGAATCCGTGATTTACAAGAGTTTGGCCACCGGGGCTTTCATGGTTTCTCCGGACCCCAAGATTAGTCGGTGTTGGGGGGATGATATGCTGGTCTACAGTCTGAATTAAAAACCCGAAGCTGCGCCGCCAGCAGTTTCCTAATTTAACCGGATCACCTGAGTTATTACAAAAAACAAAAAAAAAAACTGGGCCTTAATAGACATCTGTAATATTTTCTTTCTAATGCAATTTTGATATAATGCCTTTAAAAAGAAAAAAAAACTATGATATATTATACGTAAAAAAATAATATAAATGTTGTGCCTAAGGAACGTAGATTGCGTTTAAACCCATATTTCTTCTATATATAATCAACTTTCCACCTTATGAGATGATATATATTTTTGGTCTTAATTATTATCTATTAAAAATTATGAGAATAATTACAAAGATGACTTTGGAAAATCCTATTAGCTTACAAGAATCCACGACAAACGGTTTTACATACACGATAATCACGATGGACAGCTTTAGTCTAGACACGCGAGACCACGACGAACGGTTCTACTTACACCATGTTAGAAATTTTCTGTAACTTTTTTTTTTTTTTAAATGTTAAATTTTATACCAATTTTAAGATTTGTGACATCGGTTACAGAGATAACTAAGAAAGCAAAAAGACCGAAAACTATAAACAAATATAAAAAACAACAGGAAACAAAGAAACGAGCAAGCTAAGCACACGTCTCTGGATACCAAGAAGATCCTCAACGAAGAAACACCAATTCCGAACACGAAGCTCGGAAATTTGCATTTGCAATTCCTTGGAACTCGAGTCCTCATCGTCGTTGCCACGAGCAACTCTACTCGAGGCAAGCCCTCAAACCTCGCATGTAGCAGCGCCTACAGCTTCTCCAAGGACAAACACAAAAACAAAACCGCTCCAACGGACCAATCCACAACCGGCGGCACGGGAGCCTCTTCGGGCAGCCAAAGAAGCCGCCTCCGGCCGCCATTCCCGAGCTTGCGAAAGCTACAAGAACCATCTCCCACATAAGTGAAGTTAGACGCCAAAACAGATCCGCCACCTCTATTCAACATCGAGTCACCACCGTAACTGTTAACGGAGCCGTCCCCTACTGAGTTTTGATCCGCTCTAAGAACCGTCGAACTAATCCGAGAAATTACAAACACACATCGGAGGATGATGAGGGAGCCACACCGGAGGCTAAAAGCATATCCGAGAAGAGATGGTATGTAAACAACAAGGAGAAGGAGCTCTGAATTTCCAACCATCGCTGAAGGCTTTCCACTGGCCGTCGCCGGTTGCGGCCCACACCAAACTTAACCACTGCTCTAGACCACCGCCCAAGTCGCCACCTGCCGATGGAGAAAAACGCGAGCGCCAGAGACATTTGCCACAAGACCGAGGAGGTTCGAGTAAGCCACGCCCCCTAATCTTCGCCCGCGCCGGAACATGTCCTCGAAGCCCACGAGCACCACCGCATAGCAAAAAGAGAACAAACACCAAACGAAACCACCATCTCTGCTCAATCGAGCCGAGACCAACAAAAACAGAGACAACACCGGAGGAGTCGCCGAGACGCCACACGCCTGCACCGGATTGAACCACCGTCGTTGCCTTCGGACAACATCATTAGCTGCCGTGGAATCTCTCAAACCGAAGGCAACAAAGGAACAGGGCAAGGATGAAGAGATCCCGGAGAAGGAGAAAACCGGAGCTAACCCTCGCTTGACGGACCAGACGAGATAGGAGACCAAGAACCGCAATGACTTTGAACTGAGAGAACAAAGAACCAAGCTCAGAGAAACTTCACCCAGCCAGCTGCCGACGTCGAATCCAACCGCCACTAGAACCAATCCAAATGAGCCACACCGAAGAGCCGATCCAAGCAAACTGTCGAAACCTCCGAAAGAACGACCAACACTCAAACCACCTCGCCGTCCTCGAGCAAGGCCGGAAAGAGACCAGATCGAAGAATCAGAAGAAACGCCGAGACACGAAGAAACGTCTCACTAGCCACCGCTGAATCAGCCTCAACTTGCGTCGCCGCGAGCACTTCAGACGCAAGCCCCATCGCCGAATGAAGCCGGGAAAATCCGCCGAGGAAGTTGCCGAAGAGAAACAAAAAAAAATAAAAAGAAGAAGCCTCTCACGGCACCAGCGAGGAGCGCCGGATGCCGGAGAGGCATATCGCAATTTAGGGTTTGGTCGCCTTCGAAATCGCCTTCCGGAGAGAGAAAATGGGGCGTGTGTTTATCACACGCTTTCCAATTGAAATTTGTTTCTCTTAATCTATATTTCTGTAAATTTGTCTCTCTTAATCTATATTTTTTGAAAATCCAACTTTCATACTATAAAAACAATAATGAATATTTGGTTGAACCATTAGACTGAATGAGTTTCTACAATTCATGAGATAATATTAAAATAAAAGATTAGGGAAGAGTAACTTAGTATTCATGATTGACATTAAATGTTTGTTCTTAAATTTTATAAAAAAAATTAAAAAATCAGTAACCCGTGGTCACAAGATCGATCCGGTCAGTGACGTCCAAAACTTTCCGCTTCGTCTTCCAATACAAAACTACTTAAATGTGATTTTGTTTTAAACAAGGGTTGTAGATGTGATAGACCATATGAATAATCATATATAGTTTAATCTCAAAATTTTCAAATTTTTTAAAAATAATTTCTTAGGCCTATCTATTTTGGATATCAAGATGGAAATAGCGGGAAAGAGTCGTGAACGAATAATTTAGATATTAAAAATACATTATCCAAAGTATTTCTGATAGAGAAACGGGACGGAAAATTCGGGTAACGGGACATGTTCGAGAATTTTGGGTAGTTAAAATCACTATCAAACCTCTCTCTAATTTGGGTAAGAATCAATTTCGGGACATATATCTAGGATAATTTAGGTAATTTTGGGAAATTTTGGATATCTTAGATAATTTTTCTTTGATTTAAAAGAAAATTCCAAACGGGTAATTTGGGTAACCCGGCCTATATCTTTTCCCTTCTCGTACCGTGTGAATTAAATAAACAGTCCCGAGTATTTAAACAAAAATGGGAACGAAACAGAAAGTTTGGGACATGTTCTTTAACACAAAAAAAAGTTTGGGACATGTTGGGTTTACGTCCCAAAATGGACAGGCCTAATCAATATATATTTAATAGTTTTATTTTCTTGCGTATGATGTGCATAAATACCTATAAGACGGAAATAGTAAACAGATATCTAATTTTTTTAATAAGTGTAATATCTTAAACGCAATATCAATTTTTTTTGTTTTGTGTATTTACTATTCCGGCATACAGCGGGGGACACTACCTAATTAATAGTTAAACGATAGTAGAATATAACGAGAAGAGCATATCTTTTTTAAACTAGTGGATATGTACACATGCATGCAACATAGCCGCATACGAATATGAATGATATTTATCGAGATTTTATTATTATGGAGGAAGCTAATAGAAGAATTTTTTTGGATGGTCCTCGATCGAGTAGAACCTTTCTCTTTCATTGTTATGGATGGCCATCAATGTGTATATTTTGTTTTTCTTTTTATATAGGGAGGATTACTAAACTAATTTTTAAATGTGTCTTTATTGCTCAAATAATATAAATCTTTCTAAATTACTAAACTAACTTTCAATTTATTAAATTACCGATTTTGTCATTTTGGCTTTTGTTGACAAAAACGTAATTACGAATTGCAATTATTATTTTTAATCCACATC
Organism: Eutrema heterophyllum; assembly: GCA_002933915.1. NCBI lineage: Eukaryota > Viridiplantae > Streptophyta > Magnoliopsida > Brassicales > Brassicaceae > Eutrema > Eutrema heterophyllum. Next base: position 1,183,356 of record PKMM01010274.1, on the reverse strand, counting down.
AACGCGCTCAGATAAATAAGTTTACCGTTATTTGACGGTAGATTTAATTATTGTTGGTAGACTTATTTTTTGGCCGGTAGATTTATATTTGGCCGGTAGACTTATTTTGGGCCGGTAGATTTATTTGAGAGATGATAGACTTATTTTGGTAGACATATTTTACGAGGTGGCATATATGTTTTTGGGCGGTAAATTTATTAATTTTTTGGTAGATTTATTTTTAATGATAGTAGATTTGTTAATGGTTTGAAGATTTAACGAGCGATCGGTTGACTTTTTGGTAGACATTTGACCAAATTGGTAGATTTATTTCCTTTGATGGTAGATTTATCGCCTCCGCGGTAGACTTCTTTGTAATGGTGGCAGACTTATCATCGCATGGTTCGTTTTTTGGTGACGGTAGATTTATTGTAATGACGGTAGACTAATATTGTCGTGATAGACTTATTCTTAAAATGATATATTTATTTTTAATGACGGTAGATTTATTAAAGGTCAAAACAAGGGTTCTTAGATTTGTAATGACGCTAGATTTATTTTACGACACAACATATTTATATAAAATCGGTAGATTTATCGGTAATGGCGGTAGGTTTATATAAATTTTTGGGATATACGAAATTGGTAGACTTATCTTAAGTTGGTAGATTTATATAAAGTTGGTAGATTTATCTGAAATAGGTAGATTTATCTAACAATGATCGATGTTATTAACGGTAAACTTATTAAAATAATAATAATAAAAAATTACATTAAATTTTCAAAAAAATCAAAAAATCCCCAAAAAATTGAAAACAAATTCTGAAAAAATCGAAAAAAATTCCAAAAAATCTAAAGTTAAGAAAATATAATTTTAAATTTTAAATATTAAATTTTAGCTTATGAATTTTTGAAATAAAAAATTCTAAAAACTCAAATAATACAAAAATCCAAACAAATTCTCAAAATTTTATAAAATCTCAAAAATCCATGAATAACACATCACGGCTAAAAACAAAATATCACATAACACCAAAATAATTGTATCAAAACCATAAAAATAATTAAAATAAGACAAAAGACATGTTTCAATAACATTCTAAAACAATTCCTTATAGCGTAGGTAAAACACTTAAGAAATTTGTGTTCATGGACTTTTAATTTTATTTTAACCGTGTTGTGTTATTCATGGATTTGTTTTTATTTTTTTAGTTTTTAGAAATTTTTGAGAATTTGTTTGGATTTTTGTATTTTTGAGTTTTTAGAAAATTTCTATTCAAAAATTCAAAATTTAAAATATAATATCCCTATATTTTATGTAAATTTTAAAATTATTTGTTTCTTAACTTAGGATTTTTTCGGATTTTTTTCAAATTTTTGGAATTTTTTGGAAATTTAATGTAATATTTTATCTATTTATTATTAAATATAAACACTGTTTCAAACCGTGTATAGTTCCGTATACATATGTGAACGAGATGTTGTAAAATGAACACACGGTTCATAATTGGAGATTTAAAATGGGCAAAAAAATAGTTCGAATACTTTCCAGGATACAAAAATAGTTCGGATAGTAAAAAGCTTATCGGAATAAAGTTGAGGTATTTTTATGGAATTTTCCCTATATATAATATGGAATAAAGTGTAACTAGACAATAAGAAGTGATCAACTTTGGTTATGTTTATGTGTTTGGTGATGTATACTTCATGATTATGTATTTAGTTTTGCTACACTTATTGTGTTTTTGGTTAAGATTACATGAAGACTTGTTTACGTTTTGCTAGACTTTGTGTGTTTTGGTGATGTATTGTTTATGTTTCTTTCAAATTATTGGTATTGCTAATGTTATGTATGAAAGTAGTATGTTTGACTTACAAGTATTGTGATAATAAACACCACATAGAATTTGTATGTTATATTATATGTGCTTCGTGTGTTTTTGTTTTAAATCTCACTAATTTTGGTTATACATACTAAGCAAATATTAAACTAAATAAAGTGACTGATTTCGTCAAGCACCTTTGAAAATCATCGTGAACTGTCTTACAATCACTAATTCAAAAACAAATATACCATCATATCAAAAACAAATCTACCAAATCCAAATCTCCCATTAATTATACTCGTAGAAGAATATGTTGAATCAAAGATGGAAATGTCGACAGAGACTCGGCCGCCGTCGCGAAGCCCAAGAACCTGTCGGAGATACCATCAATTGAAAATAAGTCTACCAGAACGTTTTAAACAAGTCTACCAAAACGTTTTAAACAAGTCTACCAGAACGTTTTAAACAAGTATACCATTATTAGCGGAATTTCGTCGAACAAGTGGTGGGTATACCTCATGAAGCAACATATCAAACAAAAAACGCTTATACTGTTCGGCGGCGAAGCAGATCTGGTGGAAGGCGGCGGCGAAGCAGATCTGGTGGAAGGCGGCGGTGGAGCAGATCTGGTGGAAGGCGGCGACGGAGCAGATATGGTCGAAGGCGGCTAAATAGGGTTTTAATGGCGATTTTGGGGCGGCGACTTTGGAGGAGGAGGTAATGGTGAGAAGGAGGTTCACCGGCAATGACTTTAGAGGAGAGTTGGCTGGCGGCGGCGACTATGGACTAACGTCGGTGATGGATTTGGATTAAATAAGTCTACCAGAAAAGATTAAACAAGTCTACCAGAACGGATTAAACAAGTCCACAGAACAGATTAAACAAGTCTACCATAACGTTTTAAACAAGTCTACCATAACGTTTTAAACAAGTCTACCATAACGAATTAAACAAGTCTACCATAATGTTTTAAACAAGTCTATCATAACGTTTTAAACAAGTCTACCAGAACGTTTTAAACAAGTCTACCCGAACGAATTAAACAAGTCTACCAGAACGAATTAAACAAGTCTACCAGAACAGATTAAACAAGTTTACCATAACGTTTTAAACAAGTCTGTCATAACGTTTTAAACAAGTCTACCATTATTAGCGGAATTTCGTCGAACAAGTGGTGGGCATACCTCATGAAGCACCATATCAACCAAAAAACGATTATATTGTTCGGCGGCGGAGTAGATCTGGTGGAATGGCGGTGGAGCAGCACTAATGGAAGGCGGCGGAGCAAATTTTCTCGAATGCGGTAGAGCAAATCTTCTCGAAGGCGGTGGAGCAAATCTATCATGAATGAGAGAGAGAGAAATTAAAGTTTTTTTAAAATTTATTTTAATTATTTAAAAAACAAAAACCAAAATGACATTTCGGTAATTAAACAGAGAAAATATGTACATGAATGTCTTTTACCAATTAAATTAATTAAGGCGTAAAACATCATTTTTAAATAGAGTTAAACTAGTGACTTTGAAAACTCTTAGATATCACTAGTGACTTGATTCAATATATATATATATATATATATATATATTTTATATATATTTGTATTTAAAATCAACCACTCCATTACATTATTTTATCCTTCTATGTATTAAATTAGTTGAATTTGAAATAAATTTGTTGTTTTTAAGACTAGTGAACTCATATAACACGTTTAAACCATACAATAAATTCGGATGGTAATACGGTAGAGGTAATAATTAAGAAAATCCAATTCAATACATTATAATATATGTACATGTGTTTTTCATATTGAATTGATCTTGTATTTTAAAATATGATTACAAATATTAAACCAGTTTAAGAAGCATTAAAACAAATATGAAAATATAGTTTCGATTAAACTTAATCCGTTCTTGATTATTTTATTCGTCACGGGAAGTATTTGGAATTTTGATACCAAAAAAAAAAGTATTTGGAATTTGATGCTTCTTGTCCACCGATAAGAACATAACTATTCTTTTATAATATCGTTCACAAACATCCAACTCGACTATATATCTTAAGCTACCCAAACGAAGCTAAAGCAAAAAGCTGTCCAACTGATCAAACTATATATTACAAATTGGACAGTCTACAAATTCTTTAGTTATACGCAAAATATAGCATAAAGAAATCATCTACTTGTAAAGTTTTCTTTCATCTTTCGAATCTATAAGGTCTAAAGTCTATTAAGTTTCCAGTCAATACAAAAAATATCCTCAAAATTATTATTCGATAAGTTCGAGTCTACCTAATTGCAATATAGGTTCCTAGATAATTCGTATCAATTCTCCGATATATCCCAGGCTCCAATAACTTTTTCTTCTTTTTTTTTTCTTTTTTTTCGTCTTATATTTATGAAAAAATCGCATTTTTAATCTCCAGATATGAAAAATGTAGTACTTTAAACTTTGAGCGTAACGAAACTAACACTTTAAACACTCAATATGGCACATTTGTTCGCGCCGTAACGGAACAGTGACGGTCCGTTATGAAACAGTTAATACCGTTGATTTAATTAAAACATGTTGATTAATTTATTATATAAAATTTTTTTTTATTATTTTATTAATTTCATAATGAAAAAATTCAAAAAAAAAACGAAAATAAAGAAAACTAAAAAAAAATCGTTCTTCCTTCGCGTAATCGTCCACCTCCTCTCCTCCCCTCTTCTCCCAACATCTCTTCTCCTCATCTTCCCGACAAATTAAACCAACCACAGAGAACCCACCTTTGACCAATTTAAAAATCGATCAAAAACTCAAGCCCAATTCAAGATTGATCCAACTGTCTCGATGCGACTGATTCAATAAGCTTGTCTTTAAAGCTGATGAATAAGCTTGGGAAGCTCTTGATTCTCCAACGAACGCCATTACTACCCTGATTTGTACCACTGTCTGCCATTTTTTTAAAAATTGAATCAGACAAAAAACAAAAATCCAGATGAAAGAATGATCAACAAAAAAAGAATGTTATTTTGTTTATTGGGATTTGTGCACTCTACCTGTTCGACGATATTACCAGCTTGTGAAATAGACTCTTGACTCTTGTTAGAGAGCTTAGAGAGAGTGGTGGTGTGGATTCCTCATATGAGTCCTATCACAGCTATCAACAGAACCACCGCGAGAGTCACTAAAGCCAGCTGCCACACCGCCATGAAACCGACGATGATTCCAGAAACAAAAGTCGCCATGTAATGGATGAAATTACCCAACTGAGATTGGAGATCAGATCAGATGAGGAAGAAGAGGGGAAAAAGACAAAAACTGAAGTTTCTTGATTGATCAGTGTTCTTGCTTACCTTCTCGCTAATGGCGTCTTGAACCATAGCGTCGGTGTTAATGGCGAAGACAACATCGTATGTCTCTCTCCAGTCCACCTCCAACACGAAATCTCTGCAAAAAAAAAAAGAAACCCCCGAATTAAAATCGAATCTAGCTCACGGATCAAAAAACATAAAGTTTAGTTTTTTTTTCTCTCTTTCACCTGCCCAAGCGGAAGCCCAGATTGCAGCACCAACGACCAGAAAGTAAAGCGCATACTGTAGAAAACAAGTGTTTCGATTAGTGTTTCAGAGATTGAAGATGGAAATTGAACAAACAGAAGGCTTAAAATTGGTACCTTGAGAACTTCTTGCATCATCTTGTCGACGTTATTGGCATTAGAACCTGAGAAACAGAGGTAAAGAGCATCCATGGACGAAAGCACCAACAGTGGTTTTTTTTTTTGGATTTTTTCATTATGAAAATAATAATTAACTTTTTTTTTAATAAAATAATCAACACGTTTTTAATTAAATTAATGGCGTTAACTGTTCCGTAACGGACCGTCACTGTTCCGTTACTGACAGTCACTGTTCCATTACGGCGCGAACAAATGTGCCATATTGAGGGTTTGAAGTGTTAGTTTCGTTACCTTGAAGGTTTAAAGTAGTAGTGCAAATCTCTCAAAGTTTTAAAGTGCTACTTTTTCATATATGAAAGTTAAAAATGCGATTTTCCCTTATATTTATTCATATGGACCACAATAATTTTTGTTTGACACCTCATTTTTTCCAACAGAATTGGACTACTTTTAGTTTAAGATTTAGGGTTAATTTGCGAAACGGTAAGGAAAAAAAATTATTTAAGAAAATGGAATTTTCTTAAGTTACTAATAGGAAAATGAAATTTTCTTAAGTTTCTAATAGGAAAATTAAATTTTCTTAAGTTTCTTTTCTTTTTTGATAGAAATAAAAGAACATATAATTGCCTATAAGACAACATGAAGGTTTTATTAATTATTGTTGGGATATCAATCTAAGTTCTACATTGAAAATTTAGATAATGATGGTCTAATATATAAGTAAAGTCTAACTTCGAATAGTATGAGGCCATTAGGAAGTTGGACATGAACTTGAAAAACCCAACAATTGGTATCAGAACCCAAATTCAGAAAATATGGATTTGGAGAAGTGGGTGTGGGTTGTATGTTCGTTGTGGAAAGAGCCGTCAAGGTGACCTCACGATCAAGGTGTCTTGTGTCGAAAGTTTTCCTGACTGTTTGGAAGGTTAGGTGAAGAGTTATGTTGGTGATTACGATGGTATAAGATGGGTTCCAAGTTTCGTTAGACGTGGGAGGCCAAAAATTTATGTGGTGTTTTGTTTGAGGGGAGGATTGTTGGAATATCAATCTAAGTCCCACATCAGAAGTTTAGACAACGATGGTCTAATATATAAGTCAAGTTCAACTCCAATTAGTATGATGTCTTTTGGGAATAAACCCAAAAACAAATTCGTGCAGGCTTTGGCTCATGGACCCAATGTGGATAATATCATACTAATGAGAGGTTGGACAAGAGTTTGAAAAGTCTAAAATTATACCATTGAAAATTTTACAATTGATATTCGCATATATTAGAAGTCTACGAAGAAATAAAATATGTTACCGGAAAAGCATGTGTTTACCAAGTGTCGTTTCCTATACTGGAAAAATACCAAGGATGAAGTTTAAAGGTAACATGATCGAATGGAATTTGGGACGGGATCATATTACATGCTCTAATCCGGAGTTTAGAGAGATATGCGGGTGTTAGTCCAGAATCTTCTAGTTATAAAGAAAAAATTTGCGTTTATTTTATAACAATTATTATAAAAAAATAAAATTTCCTTTTACAATGGTTAAATTACTATAAAGATATTCAAAATGTGTTTCAACCCATCTTATGCTAAGACAAAATCCCTTCTTCTATTTTTTCTTTACCATTTTCTTAATGGTAAAGGAACAACATCCTTTTCAACCTTCAAGCAGTCCCTCCGTTTACCATTTTCAGGGATATAGGTAGACATCAGAAACACCATCTCAGCCAGAAGACATGGAAGAAGATTTGATGGCTTAATGGTTTTGTGGCTTCGATGAGTACTTTAGTATCGCTGAAAATCTTTGTTTTTTTGATAAATTGTAAATATTCATTAAAAATGAAAAGTTTAGGTGTTACAAATCGTGGTAACAAATTATTTGACCTAAAAAGATTGGTTCCATGGAAAAAAAATAATAAAAAACATGGAAGCAAATTCAATCGGTACTTTGTCAACACCGTAGCTTTGAAGCAAGTATTACGAAGTAGCGATAAGGAGCTTGAAAACCCAATAAAAATATGAAACCGTGATAGGGTCGAAAGGAGAATAACAAGAAGAAGGACTGGGAAACGTCCACTTTGCATATCGGAAGCCATTTTATCCGGTAGCCCAAAGAGAGAGCCTTTCCTCTAAGGAGTTAGCTGAGGCCCGAACAAAGACAGTCCTCAGCGTCTATGATTTGACGCTCAACTAACAAACCTAGATCCAACACTAGACGGGACTAGACTAACTAGCAAAGCCTAGAAGCGCTAGCTCACTCTACCAAGATCCTTTCCCGATGTCGGCTAGCACATAGCCAAGCAACATCATAGCTCATATAGCCTTACTACCTCCTCTGAAAGCAAGATAAACGTGACACAGAACCGAACTTGATGTAACCACAATCAAGCCGCAACCAACGAAACACTTACTCCAAACCAAGAAAAACGGTGGGGAGAAGAGGAACCACGCCACATCGACCTAAGCCAGGAAGAGCAACGAGGCAACAGCGCAACTAGACAGGTCTCACACCGCCTTGGTACAGAAAGCATCTCCGACCGCATAAATAGAAGCCCACACGCCGCCACCAAAGACACCCGCCTCAAAACCACAATCCTGGCGCCGGTCGACCTTCCCCTGAAATACCCATCATCAGTGCCTCACCGAGAGGCACGACAGAGCATATCACCGGACAAACCGAAGAGGAGAATAAAATCTCACCCATTTTCTAGTTTGTGCTTGAATCCCGTCCTAGGAGATCCAGATAGTGAAACTTAACCACCGCGAGCACCATCACCTAGAGATCTAGAGTGCACCGCGACGAAGAAAAGGAGGACCCTAGACCCAAGCCTTGCAAGAGAGTCGAAGCAAGAGAGCTGCCAGATGCCACACGCCTCCCCTGGATCGAGCCACCGCGAAGACAAGGCGGAGACATATATACCACCATCACACCACCGGCGAGATCTTAAAAACAAAGAAAAGTAAAGAAGAGGGGCCTCTTCTGGTGGCGGTGAGGGGCGCCGGCCACCAGAGAGGTGGTGGCGATGCGAAAGTCTTGACGGCGGCGACTAAAAGGTTTGAGAGAGTTTTTAAAACTAGGGCGAACTCGACCGAAGTGTAACTTACTGACAAACAAACTTTTGACGTTGAGAAAAGAGAAAATATCGTAATAAAATTTTATAACCTCATCGCTGAAAATCATTGTTTCCTTGTTTTTATTTCTTTTTCGCAAGGTAACAAACTAAAATATCCCGATCTTCGGTTTTTGAAAATCGGTATGTTTAGTTTCTTAATTATCTGTTTAAGTCGATTTAATAATCATTCTGGAATATTCCAGCAACTAAAAGATTTCCTTTTATTTTATTTTCAACCAAAATATTATATTTACTTTTCAGATAATCTCAAATCTTCCTTTTCTTTTTTCTTCCTTTTGTTTTCGGAAAAATAATTTTTCTATAAATACCCGTCTAATCTTTCATTCTTTCTTTTTCCAGAAACCCTAACATCTCTCTCTCATCTCTCATCTCTCATCCGTGACTCTCTCTCTCTCTCCTTCTCTCTCCTCGCCGCGAGATGTCCACGCCGCCTCCTCTTTTGCCGAGCTCCTCCATGGATTCCGATGATGATTTCCCTTTCTCTCCTCCGTCGCCTCCATATGTGCCAAGGTGAGGACTTGTTGCCCCTCACTTTCTGTTAGAGTTCGTTTTATTGTTTTTGATAAGTTTTTATATCATATACACAACCATATTCTTAAATTTGTTATTAGGTTATCTTATATCTGCTTTTAAGGTTTATGGTGAACGATCTATTTCCCCCTCAGAACTATGATATAGCACCAGATCCACACAAAGTTTGACCCTAATACCAGATCCCCACGGATTGAAATTTGTAGACTTATTTCCCCACCGTATGAAATTTCGAGATCTATTTCCCCACAGACGTTGGTTTTATCGGTTTATAACCTAACCCCGAAACGAAACCACATAAACCGGTTGTAAACGCAATTGAAAACCCGACCCCTAGACCCGACCTTTAGACCCGACTGGAATTAAAACCCGAAATCCAACTTCTTTTTCAAAAACCCCAATTCTTCAATCTAACGAAGAACCCTAAATTGTGGTTCTAAAATTCCCAATTCAAAAGTGATTGTAAGTAGGCAATCGAGCGTAAGTTGTGGTTTTATTCTTCATACTAATTCTGATTTTCTGATTTTCGAGTTTTTGATTTCGCAGTCGGATTTTGTTTTTTGTAAGTCGAAATTGGATTGTGATAATGAGTAATGTCTATGGAGCTTCAAGTGGAATATCAACGGCCCGACAAAGAGGAAGAGTTGTGGGTATGCCGAGTAGATGTTGGTGTGGAGAGCTAATCGTGGCAAGGATTTCGAAATCTGATGCAAATCCTTACCGTCGATACTGGCGTTGTGCGTTTGCTATAGCAGAAAAGGTAATTATTTTGACCCTCATTGGCAAATGGTTTGATTTATGCAAATTCTGATTGTTATAGTCATGAATTCTTGTAGCTTAGCAATGATAACCACTATTATAAGTGGGTTGATACGGCATTGCTAAATGATATAGAGGCACTAGCTTTTCGAACAGAAAGTCTTGAACAAGAGGTGAAACAAATTGCAGCAGAACGTATGTTTGAGAAGATAGTGTTTGAGAAGTTCGAAATGAAGATAGAGAAGGAGGTCTTTGAGTGGAAGAAGCAATGGTTGAAGCAATGGTTGAAGCAATGGTTGAAGCCAAATCCAACATGAAGAAGATGATGGTTGTTGTATGTGTTGGTTGTATGATCATTGTTGGTGTTAGTAAGCTCATAGGTTGAGTCGAAATTAGAGTATTGTATGTGTTTGTCCATGTTTTTTTTTCTTATTTATGTGCAAATTCAAATTGCAAGTTTTTTTGTTATGTGTAAAACCATGTTTAAGAATGTATTGTGACTGTTGTGACTTTTGGTAAATCCCAAACCCTGTTTAAGAATGTTTTGTCTTTGTCTTGGTATTTGTATGTTTTGTTTCTTTTTGAAACTGACAATGAAATATGATTGTGTAACAACATGAGAATAGATAAAACTGACAATTAAACTCGTCTTTCTCATAACCAAACAAGACCTGTCTAAAAGATAAACATAACCAATCCGAGACAAACATAAATCTATAGCAAAACTGTACAAGACATGTCTAAAAGAAGCTACAAAAACAGACATTTAAGCTTCTTAAATCTGCATGCTCCAAAAACAAACCACAAACTCCAAAAAACACATCAGAAGCTCCACAAGCTTCTCAAATCTGAGTGACAGTGCCTTGAGATGCTTCCCCTTGAGATGCTTGACCCTGAGAAGATTCACCTAGAAAAAACTGTAATAAGACAAAACCAGAAAATCATTTAAACAAGAACAAACCTGTTTAGACAAAAACCACAAATCACAAACCATAAAACCTGTTTTTCCTTCTTGTGGAACCGAATATTGTGATTAGATGCACCACATAATCCACAGTGCATAGTCCTCTTTAAAAATTTTGGTTGCTTCTTCAAAGGAGACTCATTTTTCCCTTTCTTTCTTTTCTTATCTTTTCCTTTTTTCCGACCAGTTTGTGCTAGCTCAGCTGGCTGATGCAGTGGTGCAGCACCAACATTTGGCCAGAAACGTGAACCCCTAATTGGAGCTAGTCCATCTGTATATGTCTTCCTCCACATGGAAGTATGAAACCATGGACTCACATAATGCTCAACATCAAGTTTCTTGTTCTTCAAAACTGCATAAGCATGCTCACACGGAATTCTTGTGATCTCCCACCTCTTGCAAGTAAAAGTCCTGTTATCCAAGCTCACACGATATGCACATCCACTAAGATCAACTTGATACGTATTGTTTGTGCTTCTATTAACCTTGCAATTAGCAGCTTTCTCCTCTTCAAATGCAAGATACTTAGCCACATATGGAGTACACAAACCTTTGTGGTCATGAGATTTGACATCTCTCTTAGCAATACGCACCATTACAAGCCGAGCAATGGTAGCTAGCATTGGCACAAATGCCTTCTCTCTTGCTTTCACTATCGAACCATTCCAAGACTCTGTGGAATTGTTCTCAACATCTTCACAGTGATGTCCAATCTTGTAGAAAGCCCTACACCAAGTCCTCGGGTTTGACTTCATCACATCTGCATAGACACATGAATCATAGTTTTCTAACCTGTCCAAGTTTTCTCTATATTCAGCCTCATTGTAGCTCCATGCAAGGTTCCAAATGAAGGGCTTCATCTTACTCTTCTTTCCATGCTTAGCTTCCAAGTTCGCATAGATGTGTCTAACACACATTCTATGCTCGATATTTGGTAGCTCAAGGTTGACAGCATAGATCAATCCCTGCAAGTAAAGAAGAAGTTACATATCTATGCGTAATAAATCCTGAAATTTATTAAAAGAAGCTAACGTACCCTTTGACGATCTGAAATCATAATATATCCTTCACCATCTTGTAGATCCAAATCCACCTTAATCTGCCTCACAAACCACAACCAATTTTCTTTGTTTTCTACTTGTACAACAGCCCATGCTATTGGATATATCCTATTATCCGCATATCGACCCATTGCAACCAATAACTGCCCTTTCATCTTTGATCTTAAGAAGCATCCATCCATTCCTATAAGTGGCCTACATGAGGCCTTCCATGATTTTCTGAGATTGCCAAAACATACATAGAATCTGTTGAACACATCTAACCCTTCCTCATTTATGACTGTGTCAAACACCACACGAGAATCCGGGTTTGAGACTAATATCTCAGCTTCATAATATCTGAGACGAGCAAACTGCTCAGCATATTCTCTTTCAATCCACCTCATTGCCTTATTTCTCACAGCTTGACATTGAGGCCTTGAGACAGTAATCTTCCATTTCTCTTGAACAATTTCTTCAAGCTTCATAGGCATGAAGTAATCAGGCTCATCTCTAATCTTGTCTAGAAACAACCGTGCAATCACCGGCACCTTTATCATCTCACAAGATCCATTAGGAACACATGAATGCTTCTTATTAAACACCCTAACTTGCCACTTGAAATCTTTTCCAGTAGTCGAACAATAGATACGCCAATTACACCTACCATTATCACAACTACCTACACATTCATAGCCAAGCTTCATTTTATCATACATGTATTGCTTGATGTTGCAAGCTGTTCTGAGTGCATAGTCGAGGACAGCCTCTTTAAAGGCTATTCCATTGAAGAAAATTTGTCCTTCGTACAATCTCCCATCACCTCTTCTGATGGTGTTACGCCGCCACTGTGTTTCCCGAGCTTCATCTTCTTCATCACTATTTTCACTTTCTGGATACACATTGTGCATAATAGAAGGCTCATCTTCAAACCCAGCTAAGGCTTCCTCGATGTTAAACTGATTTCACTCCCTTACATCTTCACCATCGGAATCCTCTTGAATGTCAGCCACATCGCTCCACTCCATCAAAGACATTGTCGATATAGTGAAACAAGCACCCACCTTTGCTCCACTCAACTTCGATTTCAGTGGAGTTTTTAGGGTTCGTGAATTTTTGAGGAAATTTCGATTGTGAAATCGAAACTGGGTTCGCAGAGTTTTTAGGGTTCGTGAATTGTGATTTTCAGAATTGGGGATTTTTGATTTTAGGGGTTTAAGTTATATTAGCGGGTGGATTATCGGGTGGGTGGGTTTATTATTGATTAATTCTTTAAAATCGGGTCCTAATTGGTTTGTTGTTGGTTTTGTTTAGTGTAATCGGATCGTAATTGGTTTATTATTGGTTAAGTATGAATTGGTTTACAGTAAACCAAACACTGATCGTGGTCTGTGGGGAAATAGATCTCGAACTTTCAACCCGTGTGGAAATAGATCTCGAAATTTCATACGGTGGGAAAATAAGTCTACAAATTTCAATCCGTAGGGATCTGGTATTAGAGTCAAACTTTGTATGGATATGGTGTTATATCATAGTTTTGAGGGGGAAATAAATCGTTCTCTTTCATAATTTTAGAATTTCTAACATATATTTTAAAATAATAATTATAGTTATTTATATCGATATAATCCATTACCAAAACAATTTTGGATCATATCAGTCCGATTAATTTTAGATCGGAAGAATTCTTGTTTGGGTTAGATCGGTGTGTGTTAGCACTATGATAACATTTTAATGTTTGATGAGTTTGTAATTCATAAACAAAATATTGCATGCATGGTTTTGATTGAGGGTTTTAGGTCCCATATTATTTCATACAGTATGTTTTTTTTCTCACACACAGTTTCACCGCAATCCCAAATATCTTTATCAACCACCGAATAATTTAACGATATACGATTTTTTTTTTTTTTGCATATATACGATTTTTTTTTTTTGAATTATAATATATACGATTTAATGTTGAGAAAAACAAATAAATATAAACGCAGACAATAATGATGTCCGAATGACCAATAATGGAGCGCGGACAGAGTAGGAGACAGTGCAGTGTCTGCATATCTAAGTGTGTGTCCACAAACTCTCACGCAAACAGTAGACACATTTTCTTTGACTCTCACAAAAAGCCTTCGATCTCTTTGACCTGTCAGTCTTTTCTTCCCATTTCTATACATACAATCATCTATACATATATGCATCTATATAAATCTGTGCTTCATGTATTTTTAAGTGCATACACATGCAATAATTTGCGAATTTATCATCTATGCATGTCAGTCAATATGAGACACGGGTGTTCATTTTCCGTTCGTTAAGGGTCGATTCTGCTGGATACGAGTGGAATACGAGTCTTTTAAGATATTTAAACTCACAAATTAAAATACTCCTATTAGCATTCAATGCTTACTCCCTATAACACTATCCATTGTATAAAATCTAATGGCAATTTGTCTAAATCTAGTCTATTTAGATCACCGTCGCTTCTTCTTATGGTGAATCTGATTATTCATATTTAGAATATCATATACCCCTTCGGATCTCACACACGTATATAGAGGAATAGTATGGAATAGGGTAAAATGGCGTTCATTCATTTTGGTCAGATCATTTTTCAAATTGAAGAGAATGAATTAATTAGTTTCTTTTTCATTTCTGTCTGAACTAAATAGGTTTATTAAACAATATAAGGCTATAGTGTTAAATTCCCAATTTGACATTTTTTTTGTCTGTCTAGTCGTATTAGTGATGGTCCGTTTTCGGTGACAATAACGTCGATTCATTCACCTTTGTCCTGAGATATTAATATTATCAAACAGTACATAAGTTACAATAAAAGTTATAAGAAAAATAAAAAGTGGCAGAATCCATATATCAGGCTTAGGCCGTGTTGGACCACGGAACAAAACCAAACATTTAGCAAATTGACCCTCTTAATAAAAAGATGAAATTTAATTACAGTTTGCACCAATCTAGTGCTTTCCCTAGTACATACATATGTTCATCTTCTTTGACCCAAAACTCACAAACTCTCCTCTCTCCCCCTTTAATAAAGAACATAGTTACAGAAACAGAGAGAGTGAGATGGAAATGACTCAGTTGAGAAAGCAAGAGAGCAACAATCTTGACGGCAATAATGGCGAATTCATGGCGATGGACCAATTCGTCCCAAGTGGATGGAACTTGGATTACCTCTGTTTAGACAACCCTCTCCAAGAAGACGACAACATTGATCACATTTTTTCTTCTCTGATGGATCTTATCTCTCAGCCACCTCCATTGCTTCACCAACCACCACAACCGTCGTCATCACATACTCCGCCGATCTCCTCCGCTTTCGACTATCCTTTTCTCGAGACGTTGCAGGATGTTATAGAGTCTTCTTATTCTCCTCCGTTGATGCTTCCAGCTTCGCAAGGCAACAACAACGACGATTCTTCACCATCGATGGAGGAATGCAAGAGCTTCGTGTGTATCGGATTGACGAACAAGAAGAAGAGTAATAAGAAGGTTGAAGGTCAACCTTCGAAGAATCTCATGGCGGAGAGACGGCGGAGGAAGCGGTTAAATGATCGACTCTCCATGCTCCGATCCATTGTCCCCAAAATTACCAAGGCAAAATTTCGTAAACCCTCCCTCCTTTCATTTTTTTTTTTTAAAAATAGCTTTTTGTTTATAGAGTCTTTTTTTTTTCTGAATGATTTATGGGTTTTTACTTTTTAGTTAGTCAACACGAATACTCTTTTTTTTTTGTAGCTCTTATAGTAAGGTTACATGTATGTTTTCTTCTTGTTGGAACCTTTTGCAAACACTGCTCATTATTACATATTGTGAATCTGCATATACTGTAGTTTCGAAATTTTAGCTGATTATTACCCACAATTGGATAGAAAGGAAGTAAATAACAATGATTGATTTTTTATAATAAAAAAATCAGATGGATAGGACATCGATACTAGCAGATGCCATAGATTACATGAAGGAGCTTTTGGACAAGATTAACAAGTTGCAAGAACTTGGAAGCAACTATCATCTCAAGGACAACCTCACTACAAACGAATCTATGGTCAGAAACTCCCCAAAGGTAAAAAACAAAACATCATTTCTTTTTATATTTTCCATTTCACTACTCATAAGTTTTGGTGTTTCATAAACTCAACCCCTTATTAATCAGTTGTTACAAAACACCCCCATACTTGAAGAGGTGAAGACAATTTTGTTCTAATTGTTTCCTTTTGTTTTTGCTTTAACAAGATTTTTTTTTTTTTTTTTTTTTTTTTTTTTGCAGTTTGAAGTGGATCAAAGGGAAGTTAATACGCACATAGATGTATGTTGTTCTACAAAACCGGGCTTGCTTCTATCAACGGTTAGTACATTAGAGATTCTAGGCTTGGAGATTCAACAATGTGTCATTAGTTGCTTCGGTGACTTCTCGTTGCAGGCATCTTGTTCAGAGGTACAAATATTATTACACTTTGATTTAGCCTTACTTGCAACATTTACAAAATGTTTATTTTAAAAATATTTTCTATATTGTTGTTGTGATAGATAATATTGATACAATATTTATAAGTTGCTGAGCAGAGAGGCTTCGTTACTTCGGAAGATATAAAGCAAGCACTGTTCAAGAACGCAGGTTATGGAGGAAGATGTTCGTAGGAAGTAGAAACTTTCATAATTACAATAATAAAATAAATTTGAAAGATTGCTTAATCTTGATTTTTTTTTGACAAACTTGTTTGGTCTTTTATCCTCTTTTCTTGTGATGACTGATGAGTTTGATTTTTCATAAGGAAATATCTTGAATTTCAAAGTTGTAAAACACCAACTTATTGTTCTGAACGTAACCATTAGTCCCTGATCCTCTTGCGGTCTCTTACCCTATTCATGTGTACATCGTTTACCTGTCTCTTGCAATTAATATCATTAATGAACGAGTAAACTAAACTCTTAGAGCCGACGACCAAAAAAATCATAGAGATAAAAAGGGTTCAAGCTTAAGCCCAAAAGGCCCAAATTATGTCAAGATAAATTCATTAAAAATACAGTGAAAGCCCAAATCAAGACCACCCCAGCTTTTGACCTAACGATCTCCGCCCTTTTGCTCTTTAAATAGCTGTGTCCAACAATGAAACCCTAATTGAGTTAGCTTTATCGTTCGAGAAACCATTTCAAGCTATGATACGATAGAATAGATCTGTTTTTTTTTTTTTTTGTGATGTGTGTTTTGTTTTATGATTTTGTGCTCGTGGTTTTTGATTAGAACTGGGACTGGAGTTTGACTCTTTAGCGAAATAATGATGCCTTAGAGATGAATGCAGCGCCCTAAATAAAAAAGACCACAATCGGAGATCTGTCTCAGTTTCTGTCCGAAATCGTCTCTTGATATTGGCCACTGAGATTGATCTCACATAGTTCCATCGTTATTTTTTTCTTTGGTTTGGTTTGATTTGATTTGATGGTAATGATGAGAAACGGAGCGGTGATTCAGGCAGCCTACTTGTTAAAAACGATGACATGAGAGGTGTTTAACTGCTCCTACATCAAACTATGCTTCTGCTCTTCAGACTTGCTGAGATTTTATTGTCTTTGAAGCTGGTCTAGTAGTCTTAAGCACATTCTTTTCAGTCTTTTATTTCCATTGTATTTGTCTTTAAATCATAAATATGGATAAATTTGGTCCGGTCTGATTTCGAATGGGTCTTGGTATGTGATTCTGCCGGTTTGTTCTGGTCAATGCAGCGATTATATTTCTGGATCTATAATTTCAGATTGATGTGCTGTGTGTTAAGCTTCTCTTAAACTGTTGCTTTCCTAAAAATTGTTGTTTTGTTTCACTATTTAAGTGCCATTTCGATTAGTGTAGCTCCTTTGATCTTTATTTGGGATTTATTTTCTCTTTGAAATGTATGATCAATTATCTCTCAATCCTCATAGAGAGAAATACGTTAAGGATTGGCTCCTAGGCCCATTTGAAGCCTTTCCTCTTGATGGGTTCTCCTTTACTAGAACTCTGTTTATTGGGTCAATGGAAATTATTCGTACGATTATTGTAAAAGATTCTAAAGGATGATAGGGTGGATATTTGGGTTTAATTTGGGTTTGGGTTTGGTTTGGTTTAATCGGGTTTAATAAAAATCCAATTGATCTTAACTGAAATTAGTTTGGTTCGGTTTGTGATTGGTATGGTTTGGTTTGGTTTTAGTTCGGTTTAAAAACAAATCATTTATGAAAATGTAAATTCAATAATTTAAACCAAACACCTAAAAACCATGAAATAAACTAAAAACTTAATTGGATCATAACTAAACTTAATTATAGAATAAAAAGAAAATAAAATCCAATGATCAAAACTATTAGTTAATAATAGTTAATATAAATAATTAAATATTATAATAAACCAAATGGTTGGGTATTAACTTTGGTTTGGTTTTGGTCGGTTTGGTTTGGTTCGGTTGGTTTGGTTCGGTAAAATGCTCACCCCTAATATGATTATCTTTGGAAATGTTGTTGTAGTTGATTGGAGGGAATTTTATTTGTTGATGTATTTGTACAAATCTCTATAACAATCAGGCGACAGTGTGATTAAATTATTTGTTGATGTATTGTACAAATCTCCGTCACAATCAGGCGAGCAAAAAAAAAAAAAATGTGGTTCTGACAAAAGGACACGTATTCCAAGAATGTGATAACAAGAGTTGAATGACCTAATTGTTCAACTAAACTTCCGGGGATGTTAATGTTGAATGCTAATTTTTGTATCTTTATTTGAATGATAACAGAATGTTACAATATTCTTAAGGAAAGTATGATTCTGTTTAAAGAGACGACTAATTAAGGGTAATGTCTCCTGACCCAACAAAAAATTAAGGGTATGTTTACCAAAGTTATAAAAAAATAAGGATAAGATTGGTCCGCAAATCTGTAGGTATTTTCGGACTTCGTTTAAACCTTAAAATATAGATTGATACTTTGATATTGGTGAGCAAATATTATTTGTATGTCAATTATCTAGACTGAGGTTAGTCATGGACATAATAACCGAATCGAATGAAACCGAACCGAACAAAACCGAAATTAATAATTCGGTTAGATTATGGTTACTTCACAATAACTGAATGGTTTTTATTTTTGATATCCATTGGTTATGATAATCGAATGGTTATTAACCGATAATCAATGGATATCCATAGATATCAAATACTAAAGTTTAAAAACATAAAAATATATTTACCTCTTTCAAGTATCAAACCGCAGACCACCAAGTCTTTTACTTAGTGTGCAACAAACTAGACCAATCGTGAAATTTGACAATTCATTACATTTTATTTAACATAAAGGAATAAGAAAGTTTCGGTTAACCGAAATAACCGAAATAACCGAAATATTTCCGAAATTTAACCGAAACCATTCGGTTAACCGAAAATAACTGAAAGATTTCGGTTACCAAGCGGTTATTAATTTTGATAACCATACCGAACCGAACCGAATGGTAACCAAACAAAAAACTGTTACTAACCGAATAGATAGTAAAAGACATAACCGAACGTAACCGAAACCGAAATAACCGAACCGAACCAAATAACCATATGTCCAGGACTAACTGAGGTCATGAATTCACTTGATTGGTGTCATATATATATTAT
Organism: Eutrema heterophyllum; assembly: GCA_002933915.1. Classification (NCBI taxonomy): domain Eukaryota; kingdom Viridiplantae; phylum Streptophyta; class Magnoliopsida; order Brassicales; family Brassicaceae; genus Eutrema; species Eutrema heterophyllum. Next base: position 1,163,827 of record PKMM01010274.1, on the reverse strand, counting down.
ATATAAATGATTGATTTATAATTTGGATTATGATACTTCTTATATCATAAGAAATCATGATTTCACTTGCTTGGTGTCTGATCGTATCATTAACTCATTATAAGTCCAATTCACCATAAGATTTATTATAGTCAAACTTATTTGACTCATCAACCCGCTAAAATCAATACATTCAATCTTTTTGGATACATAGGCTGGACGGTTCGAGTCAGATCCTATTCATCAAAATTCTTTTTTTTTTGCATATGCATGTATGATGTCAAACAGTTATAAAGAGATTTTATTTATTTATTATTATTATGGAAATGGTATACTTATATGCATACATATTTATTTGAAAACTCATATTTATATATTAACTAGATTAGGCTCCGCATGATACCCAAAAAAATAATAAAATATCTAGATTTTGGATAACGCTCGTAATTATGATCCGTATAATTAGATTCTAAATTAAAATCTCGTTAAGTAATCCACAAATTATGTTTTATGATTCACAATTAAGAAATTAGAAATTCATTTTTTTTTTCTTCTTTTTGAAATAATTAAAAATAGAAAAGTTTATATTATTACATTGATATATGTTACGATCTAAATTAACAATGATACATATCACGATTTTATGAGTTATAATTATCATACGTGTTACACTCACATTAAACGATGCAACTTTATATAATAAGATTGCGGATATATATATATATATATCTATATTTACATTTTCTTATAAAAATTGTCATATGTTTTAGTGTGTGTATATATATTGATTGTATATGTATATACATATATTCTATAATGCTGAATGCTCATTATATGTGTAATATGATGTGTACATGAAAGTTAAAAAGTTACATTATCAAATATAAGAGGATAGGCTAAAGAAATCAGATAACGTTTTTAAAAATACACTGCCACTCAAAACGACAAAACCTTAGTTCATTTGGTAGAAAACAAGCTGTCGTTTAATTTGTTTTTTCCCACTTATCAACAAAATTTTGACTTTATTTTTTTAATAACGTTTAATCCTAGCTGATAATGAACTAGCTAGTTATTACTTACTATTTCAAAATATTATAAACGAATAATTAGATCAAAATAGCAAATACAAAGATAACTCTTTTATTTCGTTTTAAATTTTTAACACACGGAAGAAAAACTTTGTTCGATCCTCTTCAACTAGTGTATCTAGTAATCTAGCTCATCCGTCACTCTTTCTTTGTCTACTGCTATTGTTTTCTTCTGAAACTAGATTAATTACCAAAAGCTGTATGACCAACAGAACTTGTAATTTTTCTTTGCATTTTAATTGAATACCCTTACAAAAATAAAAACTTTGTCGATCACTTTTTATATATGCAGGATATTATTTTTTAATAACAAGCACGTAGCAGAACAATCATTTTTTTTATATAAAAAAACTGTGATTATTTTCTATTAAAATGAACGGTGAACCCAAAGGTATGCACACTCACACTTAAATTAAAAATTTGGGTAGGTTAGAGCACTAGAGCTTCGTGTGCGATTAGGTTAGGTTTTGAATTTATACATTTAAATATGGTCCGAACGTGGACCTCACATTTCTATTTGCTGACGAGAGCTTCCTTGTTGATTATATACTATGATTTAATTCGCGGTATAGCGCATCATAACTTTTTTTAAACATAGTTTTGAAATTTTAAAAAATATTGTTTTGATCTTTTTTGAATTTTATAATATGCTTAAACTTAACTTATGATTATAGATAAATATGTTAAACTGTACTAACATGTCTATTTAAATCGTTTTGTAGTGGATTAAGATATTATATTCAAATAAAATATAATAAATTATAGTGAAAAATATTACAAAATCTCGAATATATATTTTTCTTTAAATATATATGAATTTATTATTATTCAAAAATATTATATATTTTTAATATCATAATAATTAATGAACTAAATAGTAAATATTTTTTTTGAATGGAAAACAAATATTTTTTATATTCTCTTCGGTAATTTTGAAAGACAGTTATATTATTTTCTATTGAACAGTTATAAAACAATACGTAATGTTATATAAGTTTATTAATCATAATTAAAGTAATCGTGTAAAAATTAAGACTTGTGAGTGCTTCCTTTTTTCGACCTCTAGAGATTTCTTTTCCATAATGCTATTGTTAGATACTGGGTCGCACGCAGCCACCATCCAGTCTCTTTTATTTTCTTTGTCCCAAAGAAGACAATCTTTAAAGCGATTGGTTTAACGCCACGAATACTGATTGGATTATTATTTTGTTTTTCTTTTCTTTTTGTTAAAAAAATTGTTGATTTCTTTTACTTCAAATACTATATATTTTAAATTGCGTGTTTATTTCAGATAGTACGTTCTACTGTTTCTGTTTGTCTATCTTTTTTTCTTTTTCTTTTGAAGTATTACTATAAAATTATAGATGCCATATATTTGTTTTAAAAAATAAAACCAAACTACAATAGAAATATTAATAACTATTTTTATAGCTCCATATAAGTACGGAGTTATGACCACAAATTAATAATGCCCTTCAGAATACTATTTTGGTATAGTCCATGCAACAAATACTTATAAATAAATAAATTTTCAGGGCGTGTTCAGATTTTAAAGTTCAGATCTTATCATGAAGCGTTGTATTTACAGTCTTTAAAACAAACACATGTAAACATTAAAATGATATATATATATATATATATAGATGATTTGATAGACTATTTGAGGTTAGAGAGCTGTATAGCTTTAAAAGTGAATGTAAGATATAGCGTGCGGAATATATACAATATAAGCATCCGATAAATATGTCGATTCGTGAATCACAATCTAATACCCATTTATAGCCGAAGTTAGGTATAACATGGAATATTGCAAGATAGATAGATTCTATTCTTATATATCTTCTAAATTGTTTCTTCATACGCATGTGATCAGGTTTTAATTTTAATTTAGCGACGCCTGATTATTTACGTACTAGTAAGCAATACTTTCATTACTTATCAAGAAGAATTCTCAAGATTATTGGAATATTGCCCGATTTTTTTGGAGTGGTCATCTTAATTTTCTTTATTCGAAGAAAATAAATTAATTTTGTATGTATGATGGGAGCATTTTTTGTTTATCTATGTGGAAAAATATAATCTATATTATATTTTTTTTCCTAACCACTATGTTTTCGATTAGCTATATCGCATAACTAAATTATGGAGCAAATGGAGGAGCAAGTGATCTCTTGTTTCCAGCACTATGTCACATGCGCAACAAGCTGTTGGGATGTTCATTTCCCAGAAGGCTAGTCGAGACATTTGCGACCTGACCTGATCTTATTCAATAGCTCACTTCTCCCACTGACTCCCTAAGTCTCACTTTTAAACGACTCACAATCCAAACTCTAGTTTTTCATATTTGGAAAAAGAGAAATAATATGCTACATAACCAAGTCTTGACTCCTTACATGGTAATCTTCAAACATATTGATCGTAGCATCAATAACTCCATCCTCGCTAGGATTCACAGGAAGAAGTTCTAGAATCTGTTCTCTCAATGGTTCGCCTATGAGTAGTTGATTTATTATTTTGGATTTGTAATTCATCCGATTCCCATATATGCATTTTATTCTTTTTGGGGGGATTTTTGAAATTTTTTGCTATTGTAAAGAAATTTTTTTCCATTTTGGTAAATAAAATTCACATTTTATCCAAAAATTCTGAAGCGAAGAACTTTTTGGCAGTGAATTTTCCAAAAACTCTTCTTCAAATAAATCACTAACTAGAGTCAGACCGAAACATAAATTGAATAGATTAAATAAATTGTTTGCATAATAGCGTTGAAATCAAACTCTAGAAGATTCAAATTTAAGATCTGCTTCTAGTTCCAACTACGTTGATATTGATATATCCTTAGTCAATAATTAGATATAAGTTAAGGGTTTAGTTTTTTTGGGTTTTAATGTTAATTAAGCTAGTTAAGGGTTTAGTTAATTAGTACTTAAATAGGGCTGCTTGCCTGCTTGGTTGTTACATCTTACATTGTATTTATGATTCAAAACCTTTAAAGGCTAAACCTGAAAATCAAGTGGCTTGTCTATATCTCTCAACTTCCATTTCGTGCGTGCATGTAATGATTAGTTACTCATATAGGAATATTTATAATTATGTGTTTGGTATGAGCATGCACATATTTTATACAGAAAATGCATGTTACTTCATCTCTATTTGTAGAATCAATAAATATTTAATATATATATATATATATATTATCCACTCATTATTTTTTAAAAATTAGTGTGAGCAAAAGGTTAAAAGTAGTCGTAGATGAATAAAATAACATGATGAAGATAAAAGGTTTGAAATTTTGATAAGCACGAATTTTCGTTAAATTCAAGAGATGAACCAACCATTAGCCAATTGGGTCTGACTCATGTTCGAAAAAACTTGACAGGTTACTTTCTTTCAATTATTCATTAGTTTGTTTTTTTGTCATTTTAACAAAATGTTAGTGCACTTATTCGAAAATCGATCGAGAGATCTTGTGGAGATAACAAAAAATCTTATATTCAAGTGCCACGGTGGGAAAGAAATTCACAAAATTGAGATAAAATTGAGAGTTTCCGGATTAAAATCATATTGTCGATGTGAAATCTGCAAGCTGCAGCAAGCAATTAAAAGATGTATCAAATGAAAATTGCCTTTTGACTTTCAGCGATGTGCACTGGATTGTCTGTGGAGTGACGTGGACGCAAGTTAGGTTATCGTGTAACATGTGTACAGCATCGGCTACAAATGTTATATTCTGTTAGTGAGTTGTGACACATGGTCCATCTAATCTAAGTCTTGTCTCCTATATATATATACGGGCATATATCATATGTGCGAATATACAGGTAATGAAAGACAAAATTAAAAAAAAAGGTCTAGAAGAGAAACAAGTGGTTATTAACCTTAGAAGTACGGCCAAATGTTTAGTTTTAAATAAATATTAGAATTTAATCCGCGCTAATTATAGGGCAGAGTCATTTTTTTAAAAAAAATTGTTTTGAAATTTAAGAAAAATTATTTTTATTTAAATTTTATAATATGTCTAACTCATGATTATAAACAGAGTTGTCAAACAGAATAATTTATCTATTTAATCCGTTTTGTAGTGGACTAAAATATTATTCGGACTACCCGCAAAACCTATAATCTTGAAAACATAACTCTAATATACACCGTTTAATGACTCTAGTTTTGTGGTTAGTTCACGAACTCTTAAAAAAAATCAATTTTTTGTGACTAACTTTTTATAAAATTAGTAAAATATTTTTCAACTTTTATTTGATATATATTCAAATAAAATATAATAAATTATAGTAGAAATATAACAAGATTTGGAATATATTTTTTTCTTTAATTATATATGAATTGATTATTATTTTAAGATATATAATATTAAAAATAATTAAAAAACTAAATAGTAAATAATTTCTTTAATGATAAATAAATATTTTTCATATTCTCATCAATAATTTAAAAAGACAATTATATATATCATTTCCTATTTCAATTATTTTTTCTTATTTGTAATGACATATAATAACTTACAAAACAAAGTTTATTTTCAAAAATGTTTTCTTAAATAATACTCCCTCTGTTTCTAAATGTTGAATGTTTTAGAATTTTTTTTTTTTTTTAAAAGATAGATTTTTTAAAGTTTTCTATGCATTTTTTATTAGTTAATGATGATAAATTACAAACTTCTAGAAAATTAATTGAATTTATTGAAATGCTATTGGTTTAAAATTATAGAAAATTGTTAATCACAAAAAATAATGTATTTAATATGTTTTCTTTAATATGTGTATTTTTTCTAAAAGAGAGAGTATTATAGAGATGGATCGAAACATAAATCTCAAATTAGCTCACAAAGTGGGGTACAGAAGTGAACACTAATAAGTCATAAAGAGAGATTTAAAGGGGAAAACGCATTAACTAACATTTAAGTTGATATGAAAATGAAAAATCAAAAGGGCTCTGTGGCCCTGTAATTCTAAGGGGCAAATTGTGGAACAAAGATTTTTTTAATTAGCATTGGATTTTCACTATATATATATGGAGACATGCAAGGAACACAAAAAGAAACCAAGATTTTAAGAGTTTTGAAAACAAAAACAAAAAAAAGCAAGAAAGAAAGAGAAGATTATTACATAGAAAAAAATAGAGAGCAAAAATGGAGTGGAGGAAATGGTACTTAGATGCAGTTCTTGTTCCTTGTGCTCTACTTATGATGTTTTGTTACCACATCTACTTGTGGTATAAGGTTCGAACCGAACCTTTCTCTACCATCGTCGGGACTAATTCCCGCGCCCGTCGATCCTGGGTAGCTGCCATCATGAAGGTATATATATATATTACTTTAAAAATAATATATTAAATTATTCTTTCAAATCTTATGATATCGTTGATATGTTTATGCCTTACAACCGATAAAAATGGATGTATTATAGTTAAGTGATTGTACTAGCAAGTAGTAATCGTCTTATTGGCCGTCGAGGTCAGAGATGAGTTTTGTTGAACATAATTGCTTTTTTAGTAACTGCAAATTTCACATGAAGATTGCATACATGATTTAGGTTTCGTCCAAAATCTACATATCTAAGAAACTAGATGCATGTGTCATGCAAATAAAGTGGAAAAAAATTATAAGCATAACCTATGTCGACAACATATATATCTATATGCATATGTCAAAAAATATATATATATATCTATATGCACATATCATTGTATAACTAGTTCTCAAGTAGTTAACAATAAATGAATGTGTGACTTATTCAGGACAACGAGAAGAAGAATATCTTAGCGGTACAAACACTACGAAACACGATAATGGGAGCGACGCTAATGGCAACCACTTGCATCCTCCTCTGCGCAGGCCTTGCCGCCGTTTTAAGCAGTACGTATAGCATCAAGAAGCCTCTAAATGACGCAGTATATGGAGCTCATGGTGACTTCACAGTCGCACTCAAATACGTAACAATCCTCACAATCTTTCTCTTCGCTTTCTTCTCTTATTCTCTCTCCATTCGCTTCATCAACCAAGTCAACATCCTCATTAACTCTCCTCAAGAGCCTTCCTCTGATGATTTTGGCGGCATCGGAAGTTTCGTGACTCCCGAGTATGTCTCTGAGCTACTCGAGAGAGCTTTCTTGCTCAACACGGTAGGTAATAGGCTGTTCTATATGGGCTTGCCTTTGATGTTATGGATCTTTGGGCCTGTGCTTGTGTTCTTGAGCTCTGCGTTGATGGTTCCTGTTCTTTATAACCTCGACTTTGTGTTGTTGTTGAGCAACAAGGAGAAGGGTAAAGTGGATTGCAATGGAGGTTCTGATGTTGATGTTTGATTATGATTAATGATAAACTTGTTTGTGATTAATCGTAGATCCTTCGAATTAATTGTTGCTAAATTGTTTGATTATGATTAATGATAAACTTGTTTGTGGTTAATCTAGATACTTGGAATTAATTGTTGCTAAATTGCTTTTGGTAACCGTTTTTTTCTAAAAGAATTTACCCTCTTTCAAGTTTCCATTTTCCCAATAAATGAATGTAGCTAGCGCCAATAATAATTTGATAAAAAAAATTCTTTTAATAATGGTACGTACGTATAAAGAGTTTATATGCACGGAAGCACATGCATTTATTTACCTTAATAAAATATTTAGTTCGCAGACGTTATCTAATTCCTAGCTAGAATTCTACTGCAACCATGAAAAATAGTACTTCATCCGTAGATTTCATTTGTTTATAGGTTTCGATTATGGAGTTATACACAGAGCGGTGTGTTTATTTTAAATGGAAACTTCAAAAACAGAGAACGAAACGAAAAACATTTACTACGCAGAATAGTATTATTTAATTTTGTAAGTATCAAATTAATTAAAACGTTAAGATTTCATAATGAAAAAATTACACTATTTTTTTCTGGTGCCTTTTCTCCGCAAAAGATCTACGGAAGGTCATCTCACCGCAAGTAATAAAGCTATTGGACTATTGATTTTTCGCAATATTTTTCTTCTTTTTTTTTTTTTTTTTGGTAAAATGTTTTTCTTCTTCTTTTGCAATTTGTTTTTTTTTTGTCAATCTTCTTTTGCAATTAAATTAGTAACAAATGACCCCCCAGCCGCAGCCAAACAAATAGGCTATAATTTTTTTTTTGGTCAGACAAAAGAATGAAAATTATATGTTCAAATTTGAGTAAACTAACTAGATAGATGATTTTTAATTACCAATTACATCAAACAATATAATAATACGGAAGACAAAAAAAATATATATATATAATTTACCTAAAACCTACTATATCCAAATTTCACTGACTCAGGTAAGTGTCAAATTAAAGATGGGAGATTTCAGGTAATTAGGATAATTCGGAGAAGTTTGAAGGAACATGGGTAATTTAAATATTTTTAATATAATTTTTGGTATTTTTAGAATTTAAACTGGCTTTAGTTTATTAACTAGCTATTTTTTTGTGGAAATGGTGGAAACTGTTTTTTTTTGGTCAAACTAGCTATTTTTGTTTTGGAATGCAAATACTAAAAAAAACAAGGAATGAAAAATCTCCGGCGTTGACTAGAAAAAGAGAATGGAAAATCTGTGGTTCATCTTCTTCTCCCTCACAGCTACTTTCTTCTTCTTCATCGCCAAATTCCTGTGGAGTGAAAACCCTAACTTACCCCCAAGCCCTAGGCCTCTTCCGATCATCGGCCATCTTCACCTCATCAAGAAGAATCCTTTACCACAAGCTCTACATCTCCTCTCTTCAAACTACGGCCCGGTTCTCTTCCTCAAATTCGGATGCCGTCCCGTTTTGATCCTCTCTTCCCCAGACTCCATCGAAGAATGCTTCACCAATCACGACATAACCCTCTCGAACCGACCCAGGACCATCACCTCCGATCATTTCAGCTACGGCTACAAAAACTTCGGATTCGCTCCTTACGGCCATCTCTGGCGAACTCTCCGCCGCCTTTCCACCCTCGAGGTCTTCTCCTCCGCTAGTCTCCAGAAGAACTCCCTCATCCGAAACGAACAAGTCTCGAATCTCTGTTCGATTCTTTTCAGATTATCCCGTGACTCTCGGAAAGTGGATCTCAAGTATCATTTCACTCTTCTCACCGCTCACGTCATTCTCAGATTAGTATCTGGGAATCGTGGGGTCGAGGAAAGCGATCCGGAATCAGAGAAGAGGTTCTTAGATGATTTCAAATCGAGGTTTTTCTCCAGCATGTCCATGAATGTCTGCGATTATTTCCCTGTGCTAAGGTGGATTGGGTACAAAGGTCTTGAGAAGAGAGTGATGGAGATTCAGAGGATGAGAGATGAGTATCTTCAGCGACTCATTGATGACACTCGAATGAAGAAATTTGATTCCACCGGTTCGGTAGTGGAGAAATTCTTGCGCCTACAAGAAACAGAACCAGAATTCTACTCAGATGATGTTATCAAAGGAATTGTAGTGCTAATGTTCAATGCCGGAACGGATACTTCACCGGTGGTAATGGAATGGGCAATGTCGGTTTTACTGAACCATCCAGATAAGCTTGAGAAGCTCAGAGAAGAAATCAGATCTAATGTTAAGCACAAAGGGCTTATTCAAGACTCAGATCTCTCGAGCTTACCGTATCTTCGGTGTGTCATCTATGAGACGCTTAGGCTATACCCTGCAGCTCCACTCTTGCTTCCTCACTACTCATCAAAGAGATTCAACTTAGGCGACTACGAGATCCCTGAAAATACGATGTTATTGGTGAATGCTTGGGCTGTTCATAGGGATCCTAAGCTTTGGGAAGACGCGGATGTTTTCAAGCCGGAGAGATTTGAAGGGTTTGTTGGCGATAGAGATGGTTTTAGGTTCTTGCCATTTGGAGTCGGGAGGAGGGCGTGTCCTGGAGCTGGATTTGGAATGAGGACAGTGGCGCTTGCTGTTGGAGCATTGGTTCAGTGTTTTGAGTGGGAGAAGCTAGAAGAAGGAGATATAGACATGAGGCCTGCGTTCGGTGTGGCAATGGCTAAGGCTGAGCCGCTTGTCGCGTTGCCTAAGCCATGGCCTGAAATGGTTCCTATCTTGTCTCAGCTTTAATGTCATCTGTGTTTGCCAAGAGAGTTGATTTAGAGGATGCTTTTTATATGTACACATCGATAATAAGGAGGATGAATATAAATCAGAAATGGTTACCTAAATAGTGGAATCAAACAAAATCTTTGTTTTTCATCTTTCGTTCTTTCTTAGCACTAAACCTGCAAGAAGCAGAGAAGATGATCTACAATCATAAAGGGTCTCGTCTCTCCTTTCCTTTAGATGGAGATATATGGAGAGAGGATCGTTTGTTGAACAGCCACAATCGCTTCTACATTCATTCAGTCCTTATATGATCAGAACAATACTGATGCAACATACAAAAACAGCAGTCGCACTCGGATGACCCAAATCTAAACCCACATCAGAAGCTATAAAATTTGGATTCCAAACGTTGCACGTTCAATAAACAATTTCTGATACAACTACAAGCAGAAAGGATTCTTTTTAGCAATCCAGTTTCTTTAAGCACAAGAAAGCAAAAGACGAACCCAAAAGTAGAGATTCATACATCATCAATGATGGTAATTTTGTCCCTTGAGAATAGTCCATGACCTGAAACCAGAAGCACATGAACACACAAATGGCGAGGCGATATAAACTTGATATGAAAGTGTAATTGGAATGCACACACAGAAGCAACAATGGTTTCACCTGTAAAGCTGTTCCATCAATACCACAAGAGCTATCTGATGATTCAGGACCATGGAGGAAAGTCTAATGGTCACATTAGCTCGCTGCCTCACTTGTCTTCCATGTCCATAAGCTCCACCTATACAAAACGATATCCTCGAAGCTCCCTGAAAAGAGAGATAGCCACAGAAAAACCGTGCTCCTGCTTAATTATCCTCTTAAAGCTTTCCATTTGTAAAGATAGTTTTCTTAAAGATGAGATTAGCTTCAAACCCAACCAGTCATTACATACAATCAATTTGATTACTTTCCAAGAAGACTATGGGTGATGTAAGAACAAAGAGAAGGTATAAGCTTACACTATTTCCTGCATCGCCTAGTAACTCAGCCATCTGCTCTGAGTTGATGTCACGGCCTCTCTCGTCAAGCACCACAACCTAAAGTCTCACAATTAGACTCATGTACAATCACATTGGCTAATATCGGATTCTAAGGAGATTTCACAATACCCAATCATCAGACCCAATAAGCTTCATCATGGCCACCTCCTCATCATCAACCTGAGCTCTCACATCCCTGTGAATGCAGACTATCGATTTCAGAAAGAAAAAAAGCAATCAATTGATGGATCCAAGCATCAAATTACCGAGCAAATTGAGGCAACGTACTGCGCATTTCGAGGATTGGAGCGAACCAATGAATCTTCAAAGGAGCAATAGGGTTTAAGCTTGATTTTGTACTCATCGACCAAGAGCCGAACACCTTCTGATCTCTTTTTCCCCACTGTTAGTACCCGTATAGGCAGAGATCTCTGTGAACCAAAGTACCAATGCCATCAAAACCTAAATGCTCAAATCTAATCAATTCGATAGAAGCTCGAGCAGAGAGGGTTTCTACCACTGCTTGACCAGCGTATCTACATGTTCTTCTTCCTGATAAAATCACGTTCGAAATCAACAAAAATCGAAACCAATATTGCGAATGAAAGAAACAAAAGACAAGAAACCTTGTTCCTGAGGAGTAGGAGAAGCAGAGGCATAGGGCTGCTTCAGGTGAGAAGTAGCCATGAAAGAGATGGCCATTTTGAGTTCTTCAAGTTTAACGACGATTCTACATATCCGTTGGACACTCGATGACTCCGTATGATGATATCGAGCGTTCCAAGCCCATCGCTTAACAAATAACAAAAAAANTATATATTTAAATGGGCCTAAAAGTATAGTTTATTTATTTTTGATGACAACATGAGCAAAATCAAAAGATAAAAAATAAAAGATGAAACACCATGCATCTAATAAAAGAGAAACCATATAATTAATTATTTGCAAGATTCAACAAAGGTTGAGAGCTTTTCATTTAGAAAAAAAAAAAAAAATTGACCAGTGTTCTACTGTTCTTATCGACATGTAAATCGGCGATGATGCCACATGCTCATTCAAAACGCGCATTAGGTTTAGTCATACATATATGTTTGAATAGTCTTACTATTAGAATAAAAATAAGATAAGAAATGAGTTGATTAAAGACTTGGAAAAGCAGTACAAAATTTTTTATTTTTTTTTGGTCATCTGATTTTTATTCGTATTATTAAGGATAACAAAGAGGTATACAAGATGAAATACAGAGCCGGTAAAAGCAGTACAAAAAAAAACTTTAAGACTTATAAAAAGATAAGAAATGAGTTGATTAATTAAGACTTGGTCACCAACAAAAAAAAATTAAGACTTTGAAAGGAAAAAATATATTCAAACTTAAAACAGTTCCAACAAAAAAAACTTCTAAAAAATATATATTACGATCATGTTATCTATCATCCATCAAACTCATTTCAATACAATTATTTGGTATAAAGAGTTGTTTTAAAAAAATAATTTCAAGACGATCATGTTATCTTACGTGGTAGTCGTCGTCATCTCTGGTTTTTATCTTTACCGGTTCCAACAATGATGTTTTTTTTCTTCCCTTAATTAATTACAAATTTCCAAAATCAAATTTAACACACCGTTTAAAATTTGATCGCCACAAAACTAATTCTGAACTAAAAAGAGTCTAAGTGCAGGTTAAGTTAACTGGCTAGTGATTACATTTATGTTCGAAGGAGCCTCCTTTTATTATTCCAGAGGCAGACAGTGCATCCCCGCCCACCATAACAATTATTTATAGTTTAGTGATGTTCTTGTTTCCATCCCCGCACAATTTATAAAACTTTATAATTATCCACATATGAAAAGAAATATGCGTGTTCTTTTGTATATATTCCCCAATCTCCATATCTTTAATTAGTTCTAATGCCGTATTAAACAACTATATATTGGCATCTCCACACTCATTTGCCCGCCCATGCATCTTAATTTATCTTTAGCTTTTTGAGTTAATATATATTAGTATTTGAATCAGATATATATATAAAGTTCTTTGCGGTGTCCGAATATTTATAAGATGAACAAATGTTATCAGAAATGACTTCTATGTAAAAGAACATTACGTTAAGTCTATTTCTGCCTAATTCTTCACACAATAGATTTCTACATCGGTTAACCTAAAAAGTAAAGGGGTGTGAAATCTAGGTGAAATAATCAAACGAATATACAAACAAATGAGGAAAGAAAACTAAAAACCAAAATGTTTAAAAAAACAAAAAAAAAACTGAAAGTACAAAAGGATTTTCTAAAACCCATTCTATATTTTGATTTGTAGGTTTGCTGATTATGAGTTAAACTAATCTATACGGCTCTGCATCAGTATGTAAAATGCCAATACGTACACAAGTTTTGTTCGAACTTGTGGTCGATCGGATTGCTGTATTAATTCCATTCTTGTCGAAATAAAACACTCGTTCCTTGAACGAGACGTTTAAGAGAGTACATATTCCGTTTTACTACTAATATATGTAATAAGAATACGAATTTTCTTTAATTTATGAAAACGATGTCTTACAATAAAATTAAAATGCATGATTCGGCCAGTGACGTACGAAGCTCTCGTGCATGCACTAATGAAATCGGAAATCGGCTGACTAGAATAATATATTTTTGGTGAATAAATATATACTGCGTCGACTAGACTCGGATAACTATAATCATTATGAAATCGAAAAGTAATTATTCAATAGATGGAGAATAGTCTCACAGACAACCAAATACGTGATTCTCAGACTCATATATATGCTATTCGGAAATTAATTAGCCCTACCATTAGGGCTCCTTTCCATTGGTTTTGTATGCTTATTTGTTGTTTAAAAAGCTGGCCAATTAAGTGGATCTAAAACTGTAAAAAAAATTACCGGTAAAGATATCATTTGGTATGCATTATACATCATGTATTTTGCGATGTCGGTTTTTAGCAAAAAATAAAATAAAATTGCAATGTCGGATCCACATCCATGGACCATCATTTATGTAATTAAGTGAGAATCAGTTAAACTATCAACTCACCACTGAGGCATCTTTAGTATTCATTCTTATGAAACAAAAAAACAGGTGTAAGAATAAAAGGCATAAACTATGGAAAAAAAATAAAAGAAAATCCCTATCGAATATTAACAATTTTATTTAAAGATAAACAGATGGAGAAGAATTGAGGTAATGGTATAAGTGTGTCCCACAATATCTAGATTCTTCATACGATATAGACGGATTTTACCCTTTTTTTTTTTTTCTCTAGTATATATTTAAGTGTGTCGGCTTTCTAGGTTCTCCCCAATCCTCCATTAATCGTTTCTTTAAAAATTTAGGTCACTGTCGAGAATATAAACCAAATAAACAAGTCATACTTTAGATTTGATTTCTCTAATTTTTTTTTTTTTTTTTTTGCCGTCTAAATTGTTTTTCATTAAAAATCAGAAATATAAGCATGATTACAAAATCGAATATAAAACATCGGAATACAAATTATTGCATAAGCAACTATATGCGTCATATGTTGAAGACAAATGATTATAATTTTTTTGACGCTGCTTCCTTTCGAGGTAAGCCTTACACGCTAACAGACATCGTATGCTGTTATTTTTTTTCTTCTCTCTTCCTCTCACTCTGATACGATATGTATGCCAAATTGGCATTGCTTTATTTGCTTTCCAAATCGTACAAGGAAAGACCATTGCATCCGTTATATGTTTTGGAATGTCGTCACGATAACAATTAGTCCGTATTCGCGTCCTTGTCGATAATATAGACTTTATATTACTCCCGCTTTGACTTCTTATATCCTTACTTATGTCGAATGCCTTTTTTGATGACACTCATGTCTCGACCAAAGGTTCTTTGAAGTTTGCTTTTGTATCAAAGTAATGCATTGTCCGTTGATGATAGCGATTCCCTTAACCACCACTTGTGACAGATGCTAACCAAAGGTTGTCGCCAATACATGACGAAATTCGCATACAACCGCCAATACTCAATCTAACTATCTGCCTTGAAGAACTTAAAGTCTACCCAAAAAACATGTTTTTTCGAAAATGATGGATTGAGAATGATAACCCATTGTTGTCTTATTGCCCCACCAGCATCACTTTGTTGGTTTCGAAAGACCAAGAGAAGAATCAATATCACAATCCAACTAGCAAAATGAGACCTCCATAATTCAATCCCACAAACAGTACAAACGCAATCGTTTACTCCTGGATCCATAGACAAACTTGTTCTCCATTTTCCAAATGGAGAGATCCAAATTAGAGTCACAGACTCTTTGATGTTGAAAACGACACGTTCCAATGATGAAACGACATACACCGTACGGAGACGGAACGAAGCCGACACAAATACGCGTGGGTTGAGGCCAGGTTATGGTCGAAAGAATCCTCTCCCAGAAGGAGAGACGGAAGAATCGAGTCTGAGAAGAAATCTCCAAACCCATCGTTTGATTATGAAACATCTGATCGCAACGATCGAGACAACAAAGGCCGATCGCGAAACCATATATCTCATGTGGCGTGAAGAAATCTGGGTGTTAAGAATCGCCACCCAAACTGTGGATAGTGCCAGTATCGAGATCGGAGACAGAATTGAAAACATCAAAATCCAGAAGTCATTGATTTGGAACTTTCGAATTACCATTATTATTAACCTAAAACTATGGAACAAAAAAGAGATGAGAAATCTAAGAGAAATGAAAGGCCGATCGACGCCAGAAACGCCGGCGCCGGCCAAAAATGATCAGAAAGCGAAAAGTTGCTTTTGTCTGTAAAGTCGCATGAGAATCGCCTTTGACGAGAGAGAGTTAAAAGTGACTTATTGTGTGATTGTGCGTTTCGATTAATCATCTTATTCTTTTTGATCTTCCAATTATTTGATCTTCTCTTAAAAAGATTGATTTATCATGTAACTCCACAATATATTTTACTTATATAAATTTGAAATGAAAAGTAATTTCTTTAACCAAAAAGAAAAGTAAATTTAACATTGTTAGGCAAATAAAAATATTTGAAATAACATTAAAAAAAAGTTTTAGAATCGGAGGCATTGTGCAAATGCACCGCTTTTTACGCTTAGATAATAGGCCCTGAAAATTTAATTTCTAAAAATCCTCTGGTCTCATAACCAAAGGAATGTATAAACGGGAAATCTCGCTAGAATCTTTTAGGTTTTAAAAACAAATAGTCTCCTCATGTATGTGTGACTTATTATGGCTATATAAATACAGAGCCCCAGACACAATCTCTCTCATAATTAAACACCAACGCAACCTCTCGAGAGCCCTTGCTATATATTCTCTCTCTCTGTAAAAACAAAAACAAAAAAACTCATTTTGTGAGGCCATGTCAGGCGTTTGGGTGTTCAAAAATGGAGTGATACGTCTAGTAGAGAACCCGAACCAGTCCGGTGGAGTCGCCACTCAGACGCACGGCCGGAGAAATGTCTTGGTTTACTTGCCGACCGGTGAAGTCGTTTCTTCTTACTCGTCGCTCGAACAAATCCTAAGGAGCCTCGGGTGGGAAAGATACTTCAATGGAGACTCCGATCTTATCCAGTACCACAAACGCTCCTCGATCGACCTCATCTCCTTACCAAGAGACTTCTCCAAGTTCAACTCCGTTTACATGTACGACATCGTCGTCAAGAATCCTAATACCTTCCACGTCCGCGATTTCAATTGAAATCCACGGTTTAAGACCAATAGGTCTAGTTTGTGTTTGTGTTTGTTTTGTTCCAACCAAGAAATTCCAGACAGAAACTTATACAGATCGAATCTGCAGTAATTCTGTGAATTACGTACTGTTCAAAGAGAAGATGTGTGCAGCTTTTTGAATTCGACAAAGAAAGCGATATCGGCTATTCGAATATCATCACTTAGTTAGTTTGTGTTTATTTGTTAATATGTGCTTAATTGTTGGGAATTGGTTTTGTGTGGACGTTAGAGAGTAGTGTTGCCAAAAGGTGGCACATTACTTGTAGCCGTCGTTGATTTGTTTTTTGTAGCTTTGTAATTGTGGTGATGTATGTAAGTTACGTTGTGTACTTTTGGGTTTAAGCTATATTCGATTAGCTTCGTTGGTGAAGCAAAATTCCTTTTCGTTATGTATGTAATTGAAGTGACATTTGTTTTGAGTCCCAAAATACGGGTTACATTTGTTTTTTATTTATTTATTTTATTTTAAGAGACGACTAGAGTTCGGAAATTGTTCTCGATTTTAATTAACTTAAAAACACACGGCAATGTCTATCTAAATCAGCGTGCGCTATAAAAATAAAATTGTGAGAACAATCAACCGAATTTTTTTAAAATGTTATGGTGGTCCTGACAATATTACAATGTATCAGTGAAAATACAATTTTATACCACATTTTTTATATAAATATTTTACTGAAATTTTAAATTTACTAAGGATGGTTTGTGCCTCTTATCTCTTTTTTTGCTGTTGTCGGTGTGCTTCATGCTCTCTTCAAAAACTATTAAATTTTATAAGAATGATATGATAATATTTTATTGAAAAATGTCCGGAGTACTTATTTCATCATTTCAGGTATATATAAACTTCTAAAAACTTTTTTACTAAAACTAAATAAATTAAGTTTTTTTTTGTCAACAAATAAATTAAGTTGCATGATAAAAAAAAAAAAAAGAGCATACAGACATAAGACATAAGACATAAGACATAAGACATAAGACATAAGTCTGTCTGTACGAGGAGAAAAAAAAAGACATGAGTTTGACCGAGTCATACCACGTCATCAGATATCTAATATATATAAATATATATATTTTGGTTTTAAGATATCTAATATATGCGCCTTAGGTTCTACTTTTTCTTCGTAACCTCTCCGGCCGAGAGTTTTTATTTTTTTTACATAATGAGTAAACCGGATAATAGAACCGGACCAGAAAACCCTATTGGGCATGGTTTAGGAAAATTTAACCAACAACAACCGAAATCGACAACCAAAACTAAACTGACTTAAGAACCACCGGAGCTAAACCAGCCGCCGTGAAAACCCGACGCCGCCACAAAAACCCTAATCGCGCAGTAGAGATCCCACCGGGAGACCGCCGCGAGCTGCTCACTCCACCACCACTCAACTTCGCCACCAGACTAAACCACCGCCACCGCAGGAAGGCTGTCAGGAAGGCTGTCGCCACTAGCCCAACCACCACCAATCAAAGACACGAGTTTCAACCCCACCGGAACAGATGCTCCGGAAACCACCAGTCAAATCCAGACAAATCCGCCGTCGAAGAGAGCCTGAAGCACGCCGACAACATCCAAAAAAGAGATAAGAGGCACAAACCATCCACCGAAAACATCACTTACTCTGCAGAAAAGCACGGTCAAGGGGGAAAGGACCATCGAAAGGAGAGGCACCAGGAAAACTCCGCCGCTTCGCAGGAACCGCCTGTCCCCGAGCAGCTCCGCTGACGACAACGACATCCGGCGAGCCTCCTACCGCTAGCCCACTCGCAACCACACCCCCTACAAAGGTCAGATCCGCTGACCAGCAAGCCGATTCGGCCCAATCCAAGGAGCCACTGCTCAGCCTCCTGGGGGAAACCGCCTCGCCGCATCAAGTCCTCACACGAGGAGCCTCCGCCGTCGCCAAGCAGTAAACACCAATATTTGCCGCCAGTTCGCAAAAGGTTGGAGGTTCTCTCACGGCGCCGGATTCGCCGGAGCGAAACCCCCTCGCGATCTAGATCTTAAAAAAAACGAGAAAATTGAGAGAGAAAAAAAAGCTGGTCGTGTGAAGCTCACGCGCACGACTTTAGGAGTGTCGTAAAACTAAAACCCGGCCGAGAGTTTCGACGTTGTATATTCATTCTCTGGCTACTTACTTTTCTTCCTCCAAAACTGCTGATTGTTGCCTCAGCGGCGGCAAGCCTCCTCCCAAGATCATTAACCCCCAATCCAAGCTAGGGTTTAGGTGAGAAAAGCATGATCTCTACGATCATTGTGACGATCTCTCCTAGTTAAATATAATCGAGGATCGTCTTGCGAGTATGAAGAATTATGTGATCAGTGGCGGAACTAGAAATAAATTTTACTGGGGTCATAATAATATAATGTGTAATAATACTAAAAAAATCGAAGTTTTAAAACAAATGAAAATATATAAACTTTAACAATAAGAATAAGAATTTTTTAAGAAAAATATGGATACAAACGCTTAGAATTAAGAGAAAAAGTTATAACTTGAGGTTTTTCATATTGGAAAAAGACAAAATAAATAAAAAATATAATATAGTGGATTCGTAAAACATATAATTATTCTCTCTCTGATCCATAATAGATGATGTTTAAGGATTCTACACACAAATTAAGAAATCACACAAAATCATAATTTTTTTATTTTTTCTAAATTAAAACATCATTTATTGTCTAATTAAACACAATTCAACCAATGATAAAAAAGACTGTAGAATATAAATGGTCAAAAATAAATATAAAGACTTTAATTTTGCATTGAAAATGTAAAACATCAATTAAAATGAAACAATTTTTTTTTGCTTAAACATCAACTATTATGGATCAGAGGGAGTAATATTTTAGTGGGGTCAGAGAGATGTTTTTACTATTTTTTCTACCAAAACCAACAAACATTCGGTAATAAAATAAAATTTATAAAAATTTACTGGGATCATGTGACCCTACTACCCCTTCACTAGCTCCGCCCCTGTATGTGATGGCTTGTCTTGACAAAAAACAATCAACTACATAAAATCGAAGAGCTTTTCATTGAAGAAGAAATCGAATCGCTCCAATTTTAGTCAATTAACAATTTCAGTCAATCGCTCCAATTTTAGAGTTTTTATTTTGTTTCAAAATATAAGATGTTCTCACTTTTCAATGCAAATTTTAAATATATTTAGTGTTTTATGACCATTTGTATTTTGTAGTTTTTTTAATGATTGGTTTAATTGTTTTAAATTAAATATTAAATAGTTATTTTTTAAAAAACAATTAATTTTTTAATTTTTGTGTTTTTAGCCCAACCATTTAATATTTTGAAACAGTGAATATTTTCTATCAAATTCTGTCTCGTTGATTGGTCGGATCCTGAAAATAATAGAGAGCGTAGGACTCATGAGCTGATCCAGCACAGATAGGCCTGTTAAAAGCCCAACTTAATTATTAACTGTAGTCGATTACGCATTTGTATTTTCCCGAATTGTTTGTTACTCGAATCCCGAATCCCCGGACCCAAACCCTGATCCGGATCCTTTCTCGTCGGCTTCAACAAGCGACGAATCGATTGAGAGCAATTTACAGGCGGAGAAGTCGAAAGGAACAGTTTTGATATTTTGCCATACTACTAGTTTTTGTAAGTTCAAGTTGGTGAATTTGGATTTGGATTTTGGTGATTCTCAAAATCATCGTCGTAGGGTGCTCTTTTTCTCTATCTAATTCTATTTGTCCGTCCCTTTTTCGATTCCCAGAAAAAAAAAAAAACAGTTTTGGAGATCAATTTTGAAGCTTACAGGAACCAGTAGTTATTCTCTCTTTGTTTCTCATTGCTTTTGATACTTGTGGGTTTTTGGGTTTCTGATTTCTGCTTCCTGGGTTTAATCCAGAAGCAATGTAGGAGCTTTTTGCGTCTGAGTCTTGTCGGTTTTATCTTAACTTTTTTTTATTCATTAATGGTGACTCTTTCAGTTTTTTAGGTGATGTGTTTGCACAGAATCGAGACTTTAGCTATCCACAATTTCTACCTTTTTTCCCTCGTGCGCAGAAACAAACGATGCCTCGTAAAGGATTCTCCAATTTCGATGATTATGATGATGGTTTTGATGATGACGATGCTTATGATTTTGACTATGATATAGATGAACACGGTAAACATTTTCCCATTCCTTTCCTGTGAGGTGGTTAATTGTCTCTCTTAGTTTTTTTTTGGTCGTTTATTTTCCTCTTTTTACTCAACTGCAGAAGCTGCCGAACCAAAGGAAGAAATTGCTCCGCAAGGGCTTTGGCGATGTGCAATCTGTACATATGACAATGATGAGAGTATGTTTGTGTGTGATATTTGCGGTGTTCTTCGTCATCCTTCGGCCGGAAATCAAACTATCAATAACAATACGGGTACTAATTAGATATTCTCTCGTCCAGCCTGTATTCGTGAGACCTTGTAATATATATTAATCAGAGAAGCTAGTTGTTACAATTGCTCTTTGCCTCTGCATAGAATACATGAGTTATTGCATAATGTCTGATCTATCTCATTTGTTTTGTTCTTTGAGGTCACTTCATTAAGCTATTGGTATATGTTTGGCAAAAGTAGTGACTGTGGTTTTTGTACTTGTGATTTTGTATTCTAGGTGTTTAATTATAGAATAGGTGTGTTTTATGCAGTTGAAGGTAGATGCAAAGAATCCATGGTATCCAAATTGGCAAAGTCTCTTTTCGAATCAGTCCCATCTAATACACTGAAAAGGGCTGTTCTTTATCTGCCTGAGCGCAAGAATCTTGCGATGGAGCAGGGACCTCTTTCTGGAATTTCCCGTGGGAATATTCATGATCTCCACAAGGCTTTTAGTTCTAAAAATGCCTGCGTTAGTATAGGTTGTGAACTTGCTATAGTTTGATAGTGTTTTCTGTTTTTCAGTTATCCTGATAAGCTGTTCGTGTTGAGAGGATATAGTTGGTTCTATGCATTTGTGGCGTTGCAGCGTTATTCTGACATTTCCTTTTGAACTTATGTATAGCACCTTTCAAGTTTGATGCTCCATCGCCAGATGATTTAGTCTCCAATGGACTAACATCCTCGAGAACTGGTCCACAAGGTACCTACTCTTGGTTTTCACTTTGAGTTTGATGCTTTATGTTATTGTACGGATTAGATGCTGGAAACCTGTATGCCATAATAATCTCTCCTCTACTTCAGTCCACCTTGTTGTTTTCTCGCTGGAATTGGACCTATGTGACATATTTTGAAAATCGTAATGGGTTCAGTACCTAAAATTATTCTTGAAGCTAATGTTGATACAACCATACGAAGCTCAGGTGATGCTAATCATGCTAGTGATACCGAAGTTTTAGTTCAAGTCTAATTAGGATTTCCATTTTTTTGTTCTTTCCTTTTTTGAATAGGATTTCTGTTTCAAATTATTTTCCTTTTAGGTTTGGTGTTATCTTTTCTTATAAATAGGGATGAAGTCATGAAGATCGTTTGTTTTCCTTGTAGAGGGCTTTGGTGTTTATCGGTTTATTCTAGGGAAGAGAAGTTATTATCTTCAGGAGTTTTACTATTTTCAATAAAATATTTTGGTGTTTGAAGTGTGTTCTTAACTCTAACAGCTAGCATGAGGCAGAAAGAGAAGCAAGATAGTGCAGTACAGAATTCTGTAAAGAAAGGAGGAGATAGTTCAGAAACAAGCTCTCGAGGTAGACATGATAACGTTGATAATAATTTTTCAAAGGGCAGTGCTGGTGGCATAAAATCTGGCAAAAATTTGCCAAAAGCAAAAGCAGATATGTCTACTGAGACAAGTTCTTCGTCCAAAAATATGGAGGTGTCGGAGAGTCTTACTGGTACTATGAACAATATGTCTTTAACTGAGGAAACAGAAAAGTCCAACAATATTAAAACTAGAAGACCAATATCAAAATCTAAGCATAAGCCAGAGGAGTGGATGCTTCTTGATAAAGAATCAGATACACTAAGTCAACTTAATCTTGCCATCGTGAGTTTCTTAGATTGTGGCGACTATTTACTGATTTTTTTCAAGGCAGGATTACTGATGATTGCAATCTGATTGTAGGTGGGGCATGTTGATTCCGGTAAGTCAACACTTTCGGGTAGATTACTGCATCTATTGGGAAGAATATCTCAAAAGCAAATGCACAAGTTTGAGAAAGACGCAAAGTTGCAGGTAACCTGTTTTTTTTTTTTTTTTTTTTTTTTTGATGTTAGAGACTCAAAAATGCAGAATTCTGCTCTGTTTGCTGACATTGTGTTTCTGATCCATCAGGGCAAAGGGTCCTTTGCATATGCCTGGGCATTGGATGAGAGTACTGAAGAGAGGGAACGAGGAATAACAATGACTGTGGCTGTTGCTTATTTCAATTCCAAAAGACATCATGTTGTTTTGCTCGACTCTCCTGGGCACAAAGATTTTGTTCCAAACATGATAGCAGGAGCAACACAAGCAGATGCTGCAATTCTGGTCATAGATGCATCTATTGGTGCTTTTGAAGCTGGCTTTGATAATTTGAAAGGCCAGACAAGGGAGCATGCACGGGTTCTTAGAGGTTTTGGCGTGGAGCAAGTCATAGTTGCAGTCAACAAAATGGATATTGTTGGGTATTCGAAGGACAGATTTGATTTGATTAAGCAGCATGTTGGATCTTTTTTGCATTCCTGTCGTTTTAAAGATTCGTCTCTGACATGGATTCCATTAAGTGCGATGGAAAACCAAAACTTGGTGGCAGCTCCCTCTGAAAGCCGCTTATCCTCATGGTAAGTTCCTGTGTCCATTTCCTGATATCTAACCTTGTATTTCTGGTACAGTTAGCGGGTGAATTGCTTAGCCTATCTGAAACAGGCCATGAAATGGTTAAATGTTTTTCTGAAATACAGGTATCAGGGTCCATGTTTATTGGATGCCGTTGACTCTGTCAAGTCTCCTGATAGAGACGTCTCAAAGCCTCTACTCATGCCTATATGTGACGTTGTAAGATCAACTTCACAAGGGCAGGTATCTGCATGTGGCAAACTTGAAGCTGGAGCTGTTCGGCCAGGATCAAAGGTACACAAGTTTCATGATGGGATAATTTTCTCCTTGTTTGGTTGCATGATTATGTGTCTTTAGTATCTTGTTTTAAGGCAACAAATGAAACTGCTTCAACTGATTACTCACATTACTGGAATTTTCTGCTAGATAATGGTCATGCCATCGGGAGATCAAGGAACAGTACGATCTCTGGAGCGTGACTCTCAGGCTTGCACCATTGCAAGAGCTGGAGATAACGTAGCAATAGTTTTGCAAGGGATTGATGCAAATCAAGTAATGGCAGGAGGTGTTTTGTGCCATCCTGATTACCCGGTTTCAGTAGCAACTCATTTGGAATTGATGGTGCTCGTCTTGGAAGGCGCAACACCGATCTTGCTCGGTTCTCAGGTAAAAAAAAAGCCCACTCTCTCGCATGCTCAATCTCCTAGTATTTCGTCTCAAGTTTTCTGATCCTTTCCAATTGAAAAATCAATCATTTATAGTTGGAGTTTCATGTGCACCATGCAAAGGAAGCAGCAACAGTTGTGAAACTTGTGGCAATGCTTGATCCCAAAACAGGGGAGTTAACAAAGAAGTCTCCTCGTTGTCTAACTGCTAAACAGAGTGCAATGCTTGAGGTTTGAAATCTCTTTTGACTTGTGGCGTGAAACATACAAAAAATGATTCGATCTGACGCTGTTTTGTTGAAATAAGTGCAGGTAAGTCTTCAGTATCCAGTTTGTGTGGAGACATTTTCTGAAAGTAGAGCTCTTGGAAGAGTGTTCCTTAGATCATCAGGAAGAACAGTCGCGATGGGCAAAGTTACACGTATTTTCCAAGACTGATAAAAATCCTTCTATTGTTGTAAGATTTTTGCTTGTTCATTAGAAATTGAGTCGTCCCAAGTTTTGTCTGCAATACTTACTAGGAAATATCCTAAAATCGGTTGCAAAAATTATTCTTGTCTTTAAGATGTTAATCACAATAATATTTGTTTAGAGATAAAAATTACCTTGTTGGTAATTGTAATAGTTCTATAGAGATTGACATTATATTATTTTCCTAAGGTATGACTCAGTGCCGAAAGAGACGAGAGTAGTTGGTAATTGGTATAAGCCAAAAATTAGTCCCCAAAAACAAAGTTCGTAAAATATGTCCAGCGTTTTGTGATATTCAATTTTTAAGTTTTCTTTGTCTAAAATTACAAAATACAGTGTTGTGTTTTCCGTTTGCGTTCTAACACCGTTAAAACTATATATTTTTTGGCAATTTTCCTGCAACAATTTTATTGGGAAAGTAACATATTCGTATTTCCGTACGATTTAGTATGAACTATGAAGAATGTAGAGAAATAGAAGAGTAAAGTTGGTTATAAACTAAAAAATGTATCAGGCTCAAATCAAAAGTTGAGCTTTGATAAGAGTGGAGAAGGAAATTTTCACCTGATCTTATTTGCCCATTCGTAATTGTACCCAATTGGGTCAAAAGAAAGAAAGAAAAAATGTCATATGTACAAAAGAAGAGAGAGAGAGAGAGAGAGAGCAAGATGATGTAGAGACATGCACTTGGTGTCTGGTGAAGAAGCGATGTATCTGCATCATCTTGGAATCATCCCACAAAGCTAAAGTTGGGTGTGGCATTATCACTACAACGACTTCTCCTCTTCCGCAGAGGTTTTGCAGATAGGGCACCAATTCTTCATCCGTAGCCATTGTTGTACACAGCTCACATGGTACATATGTTCACATGGCATAGTCCCTACTTCATCTCCATCAACATACTCTTCCTGCATAGCATATATATAATATATATATAACATTAACCTCTTCTTCGTTTCACTAAACCCTTATAATTTATTGTCCTATTTCAGCTCAGATACTAGACAAACCAGTGGATTAATTTATAGTTTGGGAGAGACCTGGCAAATACTGCACTTGATATCATCATCCTTCTTCAGAGAAATGGCACTGGTTTCATCCATCTTCTGATAAATGCTTCTCTTGAGGCTTCTCGAGAGTGCTTCTTCGCTTAGAGCTGTGCTCACTGTACCCATTTTATCCCCCAAAGCTAGTAGTTCCTGCAAGATTTGTGTTCATATGATTATAGCTTTAATAGACCTTTTGATTGTTAAGCTAAAAATGGTGAATAGTAAGCCCAAGGGACCAAGATGTAAAAAAAACATGCAAGACGGACCTCATATGACATATTATCAATGTCAAGCCTCATATCGCTATGCTGATCGTACAAGCTGATCATACCACTTGAGAATAGATTTGTCTCTATAGAAGCCAGTTGCTGTGGAAAAAGAAACAGAACAGATATTAGAAACGTCAGAAACACTATACTCGGACAAACACGTTCATATTGAAAGACAAAGCTGCTGATTACCTCGTAGGTAAGCTCTTGATCATGTTCAATTCTTTCCAGGGCCAACAATACCTGAAACATTTTCAAAATAATGTTATGATGACCAAAGAACATGTCAAAGCTTCTAATGAAATCAGACAACAAGGTGACGGAAGCTACCTCTGCAATTCCATTCATGTTGTATCGACTTAAACCATCCCGGTTCACCAAAGAGCGTGAAGGGTCAGCTTCAGTGGGGCTATCAGGGATCATGCTACGTAACCTGCCAGTACTACTGTTTGGCCTGCTGTAACTATTTGATGGACTAAATGAAAGAGAAGGATTGGGATAGGTTGGTGTTGCAAGATGAGGCGTTTGTCGAGAAGTGGCAGGGGATGCAACAGCTCCAAGTCGCCCTGATCTACCAAAATAACCATTTCTCCTACCACTACTTGAAACAACACTG
Source organism: Eutrema heterophyllum (assembly GCA_002933915.1). NCBI lineage: Eukaryota > Viridiplantae > Streptophyta > Magnoliopsida > Brassicales > Brassicaceae > Eutrema > Eutrema heterophyllum. Next base: position 1,137,116 of record PKMM01010274.1, on the reverse strand, counting down.
TTCTCCCTGATAGTTGGTACTATTCGATTCCTTCTGTTATCAGAAACTGTTATGCCATTACCATGAGAAGAACTTTGATTCCTACCCTTCACCACCGACACGCTAGTCTTATTGCCTTTGCTAAAGGAGCTGCTCTCTCCATCAGAGTTTTTCTTTTTAGTCAGAGTAATTTTTGATGCCGAGCTTGAATTAGTTCGAAGAACATCAGACACAGAGTTGCACCTCATGTTCCTCAACCCATTCTTGCTCAGACCACCTCTAACAGTGTGCTCGCTACCAGAAGATGAAGAAACAGAGTGACCCGTTAGAGTATCTCGAGTGCCTAAGTCAGATTTCTGATGACTACTCCTGATGGTTACTCTACTTGAGTTTCCTGCCTTTGTCATTACGACTTCTCCAGAGACAGTGTTTTGAGACTGATCATTGATTATGCCTCTTATAGTCTTTTGGCGTGGAAGGATGGGCTCCACTGCAACTGGAGCATCATGAATACTGCTCGTCTCTGAAGAATCTGTGTATAAATTAGATGACGGCTGTCTCATGCCAGTACCTTTGGCTGGCTTTCTTAAGTATCCATATCCACCCGGGGTTCGAGATGAACTCCCAACAATTTCCTTTCCATTTGAGGAAGAACAAATCGGAGGCTGACCAACTTTTGTATTGTTTCCTGTAGAGCCAATCCGAGTTCCTTTGGTGGAAGTTACCTTTGCACTACAGCCAATTCGGCTGCAGAAAGGCACATTCTTATCATCTTTCTTGTTAATATTCTCACGCAGAACAAGACCACTCGCTTTTCGTGGCACAGCAAGTCGGTCAACTGATCGTTTACCTGCACGTCCATCCATATATCAAAGAAACCTTTTTTCTGCAAACAAAAAAAAAAAAATGCATTTTCAGATATTTGAAACTCATCATTTTACAAAGTGCATCCGGCGTGAGCTGTATCAGAAAAATTATTCACTAACACCAAAAAAAAAAATCTATAGATAATATAAAACACAGCTTCAACAAGAGATTAAAGTCATAGAAGCTTTAAGGATGATCTTCCACCAAATCAAAGGAAAAGTGAAAGCATCACGGAGAGAAGAAGAGATAACCACAGAAAAAGCTTACGGGGAGAACATGAGAGTAGATGTATAGATCATCCAGAGCAAAACACTTGGTGTTTATAACTTGATGAATCATAAACATGAGGCCACAAAGCTGATTCTGTGATGGTGGGGAGAGAGATGAACAAAAAAAGGGTTAAAAGAAAGAAAAGAGGAGGTGACAAAAGGTCCCATCCAAGAGAAAATAAAGGGCCTGATTCGAATTACACGGACTCTCCAATAAACACAATGAGCCTTTTCCCCGCGATTCCAGGTTCACCACTTCAAAATCTAAACAGAGAGAGATATATCTATATAGGGAGGAGCAGATACAATTACAGAAACTCTGCTCTTGAGAATTTCCGATCAGAGCTCTAATACAACGATACAGGAATCGAACCCTAAACAGTGAAATTCCGATGGAGATACGTAATCATTTAGCGACCTGGAAAAAGAACTTGTACAGAATTGAAATTCAATCCAAAGACAGAAACAGTAACATACGAGCTATTTTCTCGCGATCGTCTTAGCGTGACCGCGAAAGCTGGTACGAGAGAGGGAACAAAAAAAAAAAAAAAAAAAAAAATTCCGGTGTTACCTTTTCCGAGCGATTACCCTCCGCCGTCTGTGATTTTACAAAAAAACGTGTAAAGATGTGAGAGAGAGAGAGAAGACGATATATAATAAATTAATAAATTTGTGGGGTTTCATTTAAGCTCGGAAAAAAAAAAAAAAAGTGGCGTAGCAAACGTGGGAAAGCGGTTAGAGAGATCAGAGCCGTTGATTTCGGTTTTGGCTCAGTGGAAGCCAAAGATGGACGGCTGATATGAATACTAACGTCGCCCTCAGTAGACGGGAGAGTATTAAGAAGAACGAAAACGACACCGTTGTCTTTAGCGGCGTTACGTACGGTAGACGGAATGATGTTGAATTAAATTTTTCTCTTTTTTTTTTTTTAGGCGGTCAAATTAATGGCGAAAAATTAATTACTATTGGAAAGAAAATTAGATTACTTAAAATTAATTGTTGAGAAAACGGATTAGATTAAATAATTACTGGTATTGATAATGTCGAAAAAGGTGTATTAGCAAACGTATCGGCCTTTTTGGCGTAAATCAAGAGACTCTTCCCTTCCCTTTCCCATAGGATAAATAAACTTATAGATAATTATGTCAAAAAAAAAAACTAGATAAATCTTGTTTAGCATCAGGAAAAGTTTTTTTTTGGGATTTGTTGCGGCATTGGAGGAGTTCTTCTCATAGAGAAATGTCTACTATTTATAACCTCGTCTACTTATGTAAATGCACATTTCGAACATGATACGAATCAATCCTAAATCATATATATATATATACTTATATTTATTTTAACGATGATTTACTTGAATTTCAAGATCATAATAAAACTATATGCATTTAAAGTTGGAGATCAATCTTTTCTTTACCGTATGCACCACATATTTGGCTATTGTGAAATTCGTATAAAAGCAAGTAATTATTCTTAAACGATTCACAAAAAAGTAATCTTCCACACTAAAGAGCGAGCCTATATAAGAACTTAACCAATAACACTAGATTTTACTAAACATATAAAAATCCATGAATAAATAACAGCAAATTTAAAGACTATTACTTTTCAAATCCTTCTACCAATGACCTTCCTAAAACAATTATATGGAACTAGTGGTCTTAGTAAGTTTATGTTTTTTTTTTTTGTCATAGGGAAAACTATAGTTTAGGAATGTTTTACTCGATTTTATCAAATATGCATAATGTAGTGTAACAAAACAAAAATGAAAAACCAATACTATAAATAATAGAAAGAAAAAACAATTAACAAAAGCAATTATTTACATAAAAAGTCTTAAACAAAATTGAAGTAGACACAATCAAATATGCATAATGTAGTGAATTTTGCAATGACACAGACTGCGTTTTCCCCAAGATTTTGTTTTCGAGTAAGCTAAGGTGTTGTCTCGTGGCAGGGTTACATATAAAATGTTGATTATATCCGATTGTGTCTGATTGTCTATGAAGATCAAACCACAGACAAGAGGAGATCTGAAAGAGAAACCAACATCTCATATCGGGTCGGGGCTATAGAACAAGTCGACCAATGAGGCGCTGAGAGGAAAACAAGCTTGTTATCGTCGCAACAATGGACGTAAAACAAGAGACGTGGCCGATTCGAGGAACAAAACAAGAATCGACTTTTGTTTGAGCTAGTCTTTCAAAAAAAAAAAAAAAAAATCTTGGGGAAAAAGTGATGACTTGATCGAGTTTCTTTTTTTCCGATACGACCCGAGCATTGATCACTTCAAAGTATTGTGCATTTCGGTATTGCTAGCCCAAACTAGTATCACTTTTGGGTTTTCACAGTGGGACAAGATGGTAACTTGTGGAGAAAGGTACATGGTAGACCTAATCATCCATTATCTTCATCCCGTCACGTGAAGTCACGTACGTGTGTGGCCAAAGTGGTATATGCATTAATGGCTTTTAATACTTTAAAGCTTACTTTAGAACATCAGGTTATGATTTTGGTGATATTACTATGCATGTGATAAGTTTTGATCTCAATTCTGAAAAAATATCTTGTTGAAACCAATGATCATTTGTCGTGGTTTTCAAAGCTCAGAGACTTTCAACGGAAGTTAGGTTTTATCTCTCGTGTTAAGGACCGCAAAATTGAGTTATTTTTGTCTTATGGAAAACAAGGAATGGTCGTCAATGAATTTTCATTTACCTTGGGCTCAATTGTACGACAACCATTACTACACAATCTCTAGCTCCGTGTTGGGCATTTGCGACGGCAAAATTGTTTTCGTATCGTCTGATGAAAAACTATCAGGTTTTACTTGGCATCTTATAACTTAGAGAAAAAGATTAACACGAATGTCGAATTTGAAATTCTCTCCAACGGATCATATATATAGTTTTTTCTTAGCTTAGTTTTTCGCAAACCACGTTAATATTCCTGTGTGACACTTTAAGTCTGTCATTGTAATTTCACACAGTATATATATATATATATATATATATATATGTATATTTCTTTTGATTTTCGAATATGTTAAATTTTATCAAAAATATATTCCAGGTGAATCTAGATTCGATTTAATCCAACCCATACCTTTTCAATAAGAAGAAGAAATATACTAACCTTGATCAGTGATCAATTAAACTTTATAATCCATATTGAATTTTCTTTTCCCTTCGAGTTTTTTCCTTTAGTGATCTTTCGATGGGAAAAGAGAAAAATCCTTTTTATTTTCTACACTAAGAGCATCTCCAACCCTACTCCATTTTCAACTACAAATGCCAAAATATAATATCATAATTTATGGAAGAATAATATTTTATGTGGTGTAATGTGGTTTTCTTTATAATAATGGTTAAATTTAAATAATATCATAATTTATGAAAGTTTTGAAAGAAAATAAATTAATGGGTCAATTTGTAAATTTTATAGATAAAATGTATTTTTTAGCAATTAACAATAAAATAGAAAAACAATAATATACCTAGAATATTCTTTTTGGAATAGAAAATGGAGAAATACATTGGAGAGAAACCCAACTCCATTTTGGAATTACTCAATTTTGGAGATAAAAATGGGGAAATACATTGGAGATGCTCTAAACCAAAATAAAATTTAGTTATATCTGGAGCTTATTTTCCAAAATCTAAAAAATCTGAAATCCAAAAAAATTGAACCGAACTAATCTGACAAACCGAACGCCCATTCTTATAATATTTTCCAAATTTACCCAAAATTATTTGTAATTACTCGAAATTACCAGGATCCAAATCCAAATTTTACCATTTCGGCAATGATTTTAAATATCAAAAATATATGTACCTTATATTATATGTATATCAGTATATCCATATCGACTATTGCTCGAACCCTCTATCCAAAATGAACATGCCTTGTTATCACTTATCAGTACGTAAAGTTATAAAATAAACTACACTTATTAGTAATTTTAAGTTAATTGATAATTTTAAAAAGGTTTAATTTTATATGCTTAGATATGTAACAAAACTAGTTCGAGATAAATTATAATCTCGCCACATGTTACACTATTCAAATTTTGATAATACTTTTAACTTTACGGTAATCTATATTTTCCTAATTTAAATTTAATTATTTTCATTTTAATACTCTGACATGTATCACTATATAATTAATACTATAATATACACATATAGTTTTCTAACTTTTAATAACAAAATCAAACTAATCAATATTTTATAACTATTTAAATCTAATTATTTTTCTGTTATAAATTTTATTTCTCTTAGGTTGACCACCTGGCACCTATCACAGTATACAATTATAAATTTAAAGAGAATGATAAAGTACCTATTATATCATTTTATACTTAATAATCAACAAATAAAAATAAAGAATAGAATTGTTAACTATGTTCCTCCATATTGGGTAACCAATCACAGAGTAATCTTTTAATTTAATGTGTGGTTGTTAAAAACTTACATAGAATTGTTATTTATTGTTAACTTTTTTGTTAAACTAAATAAGGAAAAATATAATTTTCCAGTGACTATGTAAGGCATTATATAGAATGACAAATACAATTAACTATTATTTATAAGGAAACAAAACGATAATTAATTATAATTACGTGGCAAAACATGTACTTGCAATATAAAAAAGATATAAGACTAGCTCAAACAAAAGTCTACGGTTTTCCAAAACGGTCGAAATCGTTAAGGAAAAAATAAATAAATTGGTGGATTCATGGTCTCCACCATCACCACCACCTAAGAAATGCGAGATTTAAGCTCCGTTTACAAAAACAAAGTTCCAAAAATAAAATAAAAACCCTAGTTTTCCACCACAAATCTTTGGAGATTACGTTCCTTGATATACACGCCTCTTCTCCTTGGTTCAAAAGCTTTTTATTCATCTCCTTTGATCTCAAGGTATTCATCTTCATCTTCTCATAGTTATTAATGTCTGAATTGATATTCTTAAGTTTTAAGGCATAAGGGTGCTCTGAATTGCATTTTTTGTGTTCTCTCTAATTGAGTAAAATTGTGAGTTTTTCGGTAGCGTCTCAGGTCGTTATTTGATTTCTGAACAATGGCAACGACGTCTACTACAACGAAAACGAAACCGGACAACCAAAACCTCACCAGATCAAGATCTCTCGGCAGAAAGCCAAAACCGTTACCATCGTCAGAACCTGAAGCGAAGGCTGATGGATCTGATCGGAAAACAATTGAGAAGCCTTTGCCCAATTATCTGAAACCCACAATCAGCTCGAGACCTGACCCCGTCAAGTTCTTGAGGAAGAACAACGCTGTCGAAGACAATCAGAAGCTTCTTCGTAGACGATCCTTTGATCGTCCTCCTTCGTCTTTGACTTCTTCATCAACTTCATCATCCCAGAAATCTCTCAATACCTCTCCTCCTGCACGCCCACGAGACAGACCCGCGGTTCCAAGAGAGAAGCCTGTCACTGGTCTGCGTTCTACATCTTTCCATGGAAGCAGCAGAGGAAGCAGTACGGTGAAATCGCCTCCTGCGGCTTCAAGAGGATCTCCGGGGGTGAAGAAGAGCAGTCTAAGCGGTAGCAGTTCTGCTTCCAAGAGTAAAAAGGAAGGTTCTGAGAATGTTCCAAAGAAATCTTCTGGTAAAGAGATTGCCCCGGAATCTTCTCCTGTTGCGCCTGCTAACAAGGATGAAGAGGAGATTGTCAAGGTTGAGACCGATGTACAAGTTTCCGACCACAGAGAAGAACCGAAAGAAGAAGATAAACATCAGGTTGCACAGCCCGATGAATCCGGTGAAGAGAAGGAGACCGGTCCAATGGATGCCTCCAAAGAAGAAGAAAGAAGAGAACTGATTACTGAAAATAAAACAGAGGAGAAAATAGAGGAGCCGAAAGAACCAGAGAGCACCCAGGAAGACAACGGTGAAGACGAGGATGAAGTTGAAAAGAAAGTTGGCGATGAGGAGAATAGCGAGACAGTTATTACTCCAGATATGAAAGATGCTGCGAAGGTCGAAGAAAGTAAGGAAGAGGAAGAAGCAGAATTTAAAGAAGAGGAGAGCGAAAGCAGCAAAGTCGAGGAAGGATCGACAGAAACAAAGGCTCAAGTAGAAGAATTACCAGAGGAAGGAACAAAGAAGGAAGTGGTGCAAGGGAAGAAGGAATCTCCATCAGCCTACAACGATGTAATAGCAAGTAAGATGCAAGAGAGCTCGAGGAAGAATAAGGTCTTGGCTCTTGCTGGAGCATTTCAAACCGTCATTGACTATGAAACTGCTGCATCTAAGTGATATACATCTGCATGATATCACATACAGACACAGCAACTGCGTCTAATTAGCTTTTCCTATGTCAGTGTTTTTTTCTTGTTAATTTCTTTCTTGTTTTGCCTGTGAACATATCAATGCTTCACATGAACTAGTCTGCATTTTTTTTCCTTTACCCAAAGATTTCTATATGCAAAAACATGACAATAATTATCTAACAATTGAAATGAAATTAACTCACTCATACAAAGAAAGGATATTATTACTTACATCCACCAAAGCAGCTTTCGTTTTGGTTCAAATAGCCGATACAATTGTTCTCTTGTAAAAGCTCCAACTGCCTTCGAGCTATAACCGCTCCCACAAATATTTCCGCAATAAACAACTATAACCATCTTATGTTTCTTTTCCAAAATCAGATCTACCACACGACCAATCGATGTTGTTGTACTCACACATGGAGGCGGGCTTCTCATCATTGAGACCAATGGCGCATCAAGCTACAAAACAAAGTGAAGTGCACAAAATGTATCACTTCATCTTTCTTTTTTTAATGTCAACAGGTGCTGTAGCGGAACAAGATTTTGTTTTAACTTACATTGTTGCAATCCTCCCGATGCAAAAGGCCTATGCAGCTTCCCCAATCGTCTACAATCGGCACAACTTGCTCCTTGAAAAACCGCATGACCACATTCTTCAGCTGCAGCGTGCCTAGCAGTGGCCGAGTGGCTTCAAATTGAATCATAATATTTTCTATTGGTTCGCCTGGTATCACCTGGGTCAATAGATTGTTGTTTACTACCCAAATAACATCTCAGTTTTATATTAAAAATCGAGGAAAGCACAGCAAACCACCCAAACCTCACATTCCGAGATCATTTGCATGAATAGAGTGTAGGAAATAGGTAAATCTATACCTTACTGAGTAGATGTGGACGCAATATAGACTTGGAAAATCCCAACAATGCTTCTAGGCGGACAGCAGCCTGTGGTTGAACAACAATAAATCAATTTCAACACAACCAAGGTTTCATCAGACATATAATGTTTATCGAATACATGACTACCAAAAGAAACATCTAATGCCTGAAAATAACTTTTCACATCATACCAAGCCTCCACTAGTCGTCCAAGGTATTGCCTTCCACCTTCTAACAATACTTGAAAGAATCCCGAGGGCCTTATCGAGCTGAAAAATTATCCAGAAAATTAATTAGGACCAAAAAATCATCGCCAGACTAGCAGATATCATCAGAAAATGCTAGATACCACATAAAAGATAAAGCAAAGACTTTCCATTCACTACAAGGCCCTGCACGTCTATCAAATTCTTTAATACCTGGCCAGCATTGAGAGCAGCTTCCATCAGCAGATTATCAGCTTCTTGTTGAACCAACTTGGAGATTGCTCCCGAAGAATCTGGCCATAGGCGAAGATACAGGTTTCTAACCATGCCATAATCTCCTTGGACAGCAAAAGCACGCATCATAGACAGGTACAAGTGAGGCTTTGGTCGCAAGACTGCATTAGCTCCGCTTCTCTTCAATATTTCACCAAAGACACAAAGGGCCCCTGTGAACGGATTCAATAAGGATCCTATGGAATTTCTCCAAACCCATCTACGTTCCAGATACCGAGAGCAGTACAATGTAACAGCAATTCATAGTAATATACCGCTCGTTGAACCACACTTAAGCATAGCATCAAGTACTGCTGTAAATGCAGTTCGGTCAATGAACAAGTTATCACACAGTTTCATTTCCAGAAATATTTCCCGCAGTGATAACAGATCCTTCGCATCCCCAAATCCCTAAGAAGTAGGAAATCATCATAAGAGACAGAAGTTGATTACATGTCAAGTATATAGCAGAAAGTACAACAAAGAGTACTAGGCCATCTTCCTGCATAAAGAATAGATATGTAAAAAGATCCAGACTGCTTACTCACCTTCACCAAAGTGGTGTATGTAATAACATCTGGATGAAGACAATCGTCGTAATATTCCTCTGCTTTCTCCTGAAAGTTTTTAGAAAACAAGACATCACAATTAACATGAGCCACGCACTACCCCAGTACTACTCTGAGTAACACTTGGAGTGTAAAACTGGCCTTTTAAATACACACGTGTGACCTTCATTTCCTTAAAAAACGTCATAGCCGCATCCAAATCGCCACACTTGATGCAGGCATGGATCAAAGTATTGTAGGTGGGCCTATCAGGCTCCAATCCAAGGCGTAACATTTCATCCAGCAAAAGTACTGCTGCTTGTGGAGATCCTGAGGTGATATACCCCTGAAATACAACAAAAAAATATATAGTTATAAAACCCACCTCCTATTGACTATGGCAAAAGCAAGAAGACATATACCATGAAGATGCTTCTCTGAGCCTAAATACAAGTATGCGTTACGAATTACCTTCATCAACAAGTTATAGATGAGAATTGACGGGCCGCCATGCTCTAGGAGTAAAGTTCCATATCGTGCAAGCAGACCATTGGCACGACGTAAATCTCCTGTACTAGAGTACTTTTGCATCAGCCTCAGGCCATGATATTTCCATTTCATTAACACCAAGATTACATAATCAAGATTTGCAGCAGCCTTTTACAGCTTAAGAATCTTACCAGCATTGATCAGAGCGTTAAGCAGACCATAGATAAGAGATGATGACAACTTGGGATTCCCAGCAGTAGTTCCATGCTCTATAGACTCTATCATTTGGAACGCTTCGTCAATCCTCCGAGCCTTTCCCAATCCCTTCACAAAATCAAACATTCGAAATCAAATTCAGAAGGTGCTGTGTTGTTCTTCTCACACCAAAAATCAAAAAGCAAAAATCTTGATGAAAGAAAAAGAGCCAAAATCAAGTCACCTTCAAGATAGTGGCGTAAGTAATAGAGTCGACGCCACACCCACCAGGTTCCGCCATCTCATGGAACATCCGGAGAGCCAAATCGACATCTCCACAGTGAACGCAAGCTTCCAGAACGGAGTTCATCACGATTGTGTTCAGCCTCCCATACCGTTTCTTAGCTGCTTCCACCTCCTCCACAATCTGATCCAGCTGGCGACGGCGCGTGAGGAGCACGATGCGAGAGGTGAGAGGCTTGAGGTTGAGACGCCTGGAGTAGGGAATAGCTCTACGGGGATAACGCCGTCGTGTCGGAACGGAGCAGGACGAAGGAAGAAGAGGGAGAGGAGTGACAAGAGTCGAAATAGCTGACATCCGATACATTTTCCGGGAGACCGGAGGCTACCCATCCGCCATTGATGGGCTTTATTGGAGTATACCGGTTTAGTTTAGATTGATTGATTGGGATTATATCAATAATATCGGTTTAATCTATTGTACAGATATATAAACAATTGTTTAGTCTCACTTTTGTGATTAACAGAAATAAAACAAGTTTTACATTTCTCAACAAACTCTTCTTCTTCAAACTTGCGATCTTCTATCCCTCTTCGATAATATGGTATCATAGCCTATGAGTTCGATTTCTCTATGATTTCCGCATTTTCGAAACTTGATTGAAGGTTTTCTCCGTTCAATTTCATAGATCCAATGGTGACTCTGAAGAATCTTCCTCATCGATCTACTCGAGCCACCGTTCCGACGAATCCCGCTCCGATTGCCTCTCCGGTGCATTCCGCTCCGGTTTCTCGAGCTTCGCGAGCTTCTCGGAATGTCGTCACAACAGAATCGCTCGACTCGATCCATTATCTGTATCATATGCACAGCTCCGATCATCAAGGTTTACTCCTCATTTCTTTTCATCTGGGTGGAACAAATTTTGATGATTGGGATGCTGTTATGAGAATCGCACTAGATGATAAGAACAAAATTGGATTCGTTGATGGTTCATTACCTCGACCTGATGAATCGGAATCTAGTTTTAGGATATGGTCTAGATGCAATAGTATGGTGAAGTCTTGGTTATTGAATTTTGTCTCTCCTCAAATTTATCGTAGCATTCTTCGATTGAATGATGCTACTGATATCCGGAAGGATCTTTATGGTCGTTTCCATATGACGAATTTACCAAGGACTTTCAATTTAACTAAAGAAATCCAAGATCTAAGGCAGGGAACAATGTCTCTCTTTGAATACTTCACAACTTTGAAGACATTGTGGAGTAACTTGGACAATTGTGAAGAGCCTGATGATCCTTGAACTTGCGGTAAAGCTGCTCGTCTGCAATTGAAGGCAGAGAGAGCTCGCATTGTAAAATTCTTGGCTGGATTGAACGAATCTTATGCTATCATAAGAAGACAAATCATTATGAAGAAAGCTTTACCAACACTTGTTGAGGTTTACAACATGCTTGATCAGGATGAGAACCAGAAGGGATTCTCTAATGTTGTCACTCTTCCAGCTACTTTTCAAGTGTCTGAGATTGCTGCATCCTCTCATGATATTATGTTCAGAATGGTCCAATCAAAGGTCGTCTCATTTGTTCATTCTGTAACAAGGTTTGCCACATTGCAGATATATGCTACAAGAAACATGGATTTCCTCCTGGTTTTACACCAAAAGGGAAAATTCCTGAGAAGTTTCAGAAGCCTAAAGTTACTGCTCAGGTCACGTTGTCTGATTCTACATCTAACAACTTTGATGGACTGATTGGAAACATGTATAAAGATCAGATACATAACTTCATACCTCTGTTCAGTTCTAAGCTTCAAACTTGGCCTTCCGGTCATCGTACCGAGGCCAACACATCTCATTCAACAACTGATTCTGGTATATCATTTTCCCCTTCCACCTTTTGTTTTGTGGGGATTCTCACAGTTTCTCAACAAAGTCTTTGTACTCAGACTTGGATGATTGATTCTGGTGCAACACACCATGTCTCTTATGACAAGAATCTCTTTAGTTCCTTGGATTCTTCCATTGTGAGCTCTGTGAATCTCCCTACATTGTAGGATATGTTGTCAAGATCAGTGGAATTGGGAAAATTTCAAATAAACAAAGACATTTAACTCCAGAATGTTCTGTATATACCAGAATTCAGATTAAATCTTCTCAGCATCAGTTCTCTAACCACTGATTGTTGATATCAGGTTTAGCACAACCCGATAATCACACAAGAATAAGCCAAGATGGCCGGTGAACCAGGTCGGTCGTCCGACCATCAAGGTTCGATGTAAGATCGACGTGAAGGTCGGCCTAGTCTCGACGACGATGAGCTAAGACGGTGGAGGAAAAGAATTGATTTTATAGCTGCACCCCGAAGGGCTGCCTACGTACCCCGGGATGGGGATCAAGCCTGATCGTAGTTCACACGATTACCATAGGATCAATTCGGCGTAATGCCAAGTTACGAAGACGACATTTTGACGAGTTGGTCGTCTCCACTTCATGTGGTCGTCATGCACATGACCTTTGGCATGCACCTTGCTTGGCATGCAAGTCATGATCATTATTTTCTTTGTTGTTGTTTTCCTTGTAGTGGTCGGGATGTTCGAGGGTTGTCATGATCGGCGGTGAAAGTTAGTGAGGTCGGCGTCGTGAGCTTCGTGGTTCGGCACGCGAGTTGGTTTCAAGTTCGGCGATTTGGTTCTTCCTTGGCATGTTAGTGAGTTCGGCATGTTGATGAGTTCGGCATGTTGGTGAGTTCGTTCTCGGCGATGAGTTATGGTCATGTCGGCTTCAACGAGCTCACTGATGGCGAGTTCTTTTTTCCTTCTCGGCAAGTTGGCTCTCGTTGAAGTCATGAGCTCGTTCCACCATGGATGTGAGTGAGCTCGTTCTTCTTCGCAACATGGTTCGTCTCGGTGAGCTCGTGCTCCGCGAGGTCGGCGTGTCGTCACGTTCGTTGTGCTTCTCGGATGATTTCTAAGTTCGGTGATCCACCTCCCATGGTCGTGAGTGAGCTCGGTTCGGCGCGTCTCCTCACAAACTCGTCGTGATCTCGTGGTCGTCGTGATGATGTTCGGCGTGTTTGATTCGAGATCCTTCTTGGTCGGTTTTCATGCTCGGTTTGTCCTTAGCGATTCATGAGAGGGAAGTCGTCATGTTTGGAGAGACGTGCTGATGTCTTGGAAGTTGCTTCTTGCATGTCACGAGTTGTTTATCATGCACATTACTCTTTATACATGTTGCTCTTTATGCATGTAGCTCGTTCTTCTCCTCGTCGTCATCATCACGTGGTGTTATGAGTTGATGTGTTCGAACGAAGTGAGCTCGTCTCTCCATGCTCGTTCTTTTGTTTCGTGTGATCGTGAAGTTTCTTGGTTGTCGTCGGTGTGTTTTCCATGGTCGGCGTCACTCTCTTTCCTCGAGGTCGGCCTTTTTTATGTTCTCTCTCCCCGTACTCGTCATGATCTCATGGTCGTCATGGTGAGCTCGTTGTCAAGGTGAGTTCGTGTTCGGTCTCTTTACGGCGAGTGCTCGTGAGGTCGTCATGTTGAGAAAGAGACGAGCTCGTTCTCGTAGTGTTGTTGTCGTGAACTCGGTATGCATGTCGGCACGTATGTTGCTCAGTTTGTTTCTATGTTCGGTACGGTCGATGAATTCGACATGGTCGGCATGTTCATGATCGTTTGGTTTTGTTGTTTGCTGTCGCCATTCTTGGATTCTCTCTCTAGAATTCCCACGGGTCCTCCTTCCGAGAAAAGTCCTATTTCTTTCTCTCTCTCAGACCTTATTTATAAGGTTTCTTCCAGCAGCCACCAAGGTTCCTTTTTCCGCAAATCCGGGAAAAATTCCTGAAAAACCGAACTAGTGGGCAGGTGAGTGAGACGTGACGTCATCGCTGACGAGGTGCTGATGTCAGCGCTGATGGGCCTTTGTTTTTGGTGGGCCGAGCTTGATTTGTATTGAGCTAGGGTGGGGTGTTAAATCCACCACCACCACTGATCTTCACTCCAGAGTGATATTTGATCCTCCCTCTTGTGAAATACATGATCTTACCAATGAGTTGACGATTGGTCAGGGTAAATGGATTGGGAATCTGTATGTGCTGGAAACTTCAAGTTCATCTATTTCAGTCAATGCAGTAGCTGATCTCGGTTTATGGCACAAACGTCTGGGTCATCCTTCTTTCTCAAGGCTTGACATTATATCAAAAGCTTTGGGAACTTCTACATACAAGAATAAATGATCAACTTACTATCACATTTGTCATTTGGCAAAACAGAAGAAGTTATCCTACTCTTCCTCAAAAATATTTGTAACAACACCTTTGAGTTGCTTCATATTGACATTTGAGGTCCCTTTTCTGTGGAAACTATTGATGGTTATAAGTTTTTTTTACTATTGTTGATGATCACTCAAGAGCAACATGGATTTATTTGTTACGGACAAAGTCTGATGTCTTACAAGTGTTTCCTGCTTTCATCAAACAGGTTGAAACTCAATACGACATCAAAGTGAAATCAGTAAGATCCGATAATGCTCCTGAGTTGAGATTTACTGATTTTTACAAAGAAAGAGGGATAGTATCTTTTCACTCATATCCAGAGACACCTGAACAAAACTCAGTGGTCGAGAGGAAGCATCAACATATTCTCAATGTTGCTCGATCCTTGATGTTTCAGTCTCAAGTGCCTTTGTTCTTTTGGGGAGATTGTGTATTGACTGCCGTCTTCTTAATCAACATGATTCTTTCTCCACTTCTTTTAAACAAGACTTTGTATGAGATACTCATTGGAAAACCTCCAATATATACTCAGATCAAGACTTTTGGTTGCTTGTGTTATGGATCAACATTTCCTAAACAACGACATAAATTCCAACCAAAATCTCGAGCTTGTTTGTTTCTGGGATATCCTACGGGTTACAAAGGATATAAACTCATGGATTTGGAGAGCAATGTGATTTATTTCTCAAGGAATGTGACCTTTCATGAAGATATTTTTCCAATGGCAAAGGAAACAAAATCAGAGGCTGCATTGGCTTTATTTGGTCCAATAGATTGTTTGCCCTCATGTATTTATGTTTCCTCTATTCCAACCCTAATCTCTCCACCAATTCAAACTTCTCATCCTAGAACAAAGAAAATACCTGCTCATTTACAGGATTATCATTGTTATTCTACTAATTCCACTATTTCCCATCCCATTTCTCATTCACTTTCTTATTCCAAACTTTCACCTTCATATCATTCTTATATCAATAACATTACCCAAATCTCAATCCCTCAATCATACACTAAGGTAAAGAAATCCAAAGATTGGGATGGTGTTGTTGATAAGGAACTTGGTGCAATGGAATCAACTAATACTTGGGAAGTCACTACTCTGCCTCCTGGAAAGAAACCAGTTGGATGTAAATGGGTATTCACTTTGAAATTTCATGCAGATGGTTCTCTTGAGAGGTATAAAGCTTGGCTTGTGGCGAAAGGTTACACTCAGAAAGAAGGTTTAGATTATAAGGATACCTTCTCACCAGTGGCAAAGCTAGCTACATTCAAGTTCTTGTTGAAAGTTTCTGCATCAAAGAACTGGTCTTTAACTCAGTTAGACATTTCGAATGCCTTTCTGAATGGAGATTTGGATGACGAGATATATATGAAGCTCCCAGAGGGTTATGCTGAGAGACAAGGGGACTCTCTACCACCTAGGGTTGTTCTTAGATTAAAGAAATCTATCTACGACCTCAAACAGGCTTCTCGGCAATGGTTTTTGATGTTTTCTGATTTTCTGTTGCAGCTGGGATTTCAGAAAAGTCATGGTGATCATACACTTTTTGTGAGAAATAGTAACGATGATCACCTTGTAGTCTTGGTATATGTTGATGATATAATCATTGCAAGTACATGTGATTCTGCAGCAGCAAAGTTAATTGAGGATCTGAAAAGAAGCTTCAAACTGCGAGAATTAGGTCCTTTGAAGTATTTTTTGGGATTATAAGTGGCTCGTAACAAAGCTGGCATTTCTTTGTGTCAGAGAAAATATGTTTTGGAACTTCTCACCTCTACGGGAATGTTAGGTTGCAAGCCTTCAAAAATTCCTATGACTCATAATCTCAAATTATCAAAATCAGATGGTGATCTTCTTGAAGACAGAGAAATGTATCGGAGTTTAGTTGGTCGATTGATGTATCTGACCATCACTAGACCAGATATCACTTTCGCAGTGAATAAGTTGTGCTAGTTCTCATCTGCTCCACGTACCTCACATCTCAAAGCTGTCTACAAGGTTCTTCAATATCTTAAAGGATCTGTAGGTCAAGGTTTGTTTTTACTCAGTTGATGATGATTTAAGTTTGAAAGGATATGCGGATGCAGACTGGGCTTCTTGTTAGGATAGTAGGCGTTCTACTACTGGATTCACTATGTTTTTGGGATCATCCCTCTCCTGGCATTCCAAGAAGCAACCTACAATTTCTAGATCTTCTGCAGAGGCAGAATACAGAGCATTAGCTCTTGCTTCTTGTGAAATGATGTGGTTTAGAACTTTGTTCTCAGATTTGAAGATCCCCTTATCTAGTGTCCATGTTCTCTATTCGGATAGTACAGCAATTCACATAGCTACTAATCTTGTTTTCCATGAGAAGACAAAACATATAGAGGTGGATTGTCACACGGTTCGAGAAAAGCTCGACAAATGTCTGCTCAAAACTCTTCACGTCAGAACATAGGATCAAGTGGCTGACATTCTTACCAAGCCCTTGTTTCCTAACCAGTTTGAGCACCTTAAGTCCAAAATGAGTCTCCATAACATCTTCGTCTCCTCTTGAGGGAGACTATTTGAGTATCACGGTTTGATTTAGATTGATTGGGATTATATCAATACCGGTTTAATCTATTGTACAGATATATAAGCAATTGTATAGTCTCACTTTTGTGATTAACAGACATAAAACGAGTTTTACATTTCTCAACAAACTCTTGTTCTTCAAGCTTGCGATCTTCTTGATCTCTCTTCGCTAATAGGCTTCACTTCACCGTGAGCTAAGCGAAATGGATAACGTCAGAGAATCTGAATCGAAACAAATCAGTCAGTTATTGACATTGGCGGGTCGAACAAAACATTGCGCTGTCACTACAAGAAAACACGTCTATTACAACGGACAGAATCGATGTAAAATCGATGTAAAACAAGCTTTGGGACGGATTAGCGACGATTGCCAAATCGTCGTAAACTGATCGTAGTAACTTGAGAATCGTCGTAAATTCGTCGTAAAAACTGGGACGAATACTAACCGTCATAAAATCGTCGTAAATTATTCGATGTAAAATTACATCGATTTTACATCGAAAAATAGAATTTTTGTATTGTGAAATGAATTCGATGTAAATTCGATGTAAATTGAATTCGATGTAAATTCGATGTAAATTGAATTCGATGTAAATTCGATGTAAATTGAATTCGATGTAAATTAAATTCGATGTAAAACTAATTCGATGTAAAATCGATGTAAATCCTAAATCGATGTAATTTCGATATTATGTATAAATTCTATAATTAATAAAATTATAATTATAAACTAATAATTAATAAAATTATAAATTATAAGTTATATAATTAATAAAATTACAAGTATAAGTTTTATAAATAAATTCAAAATATAAAATAAAATTCGAAATACAAATAATAAAAATACAATTCGAAATACTAATTATCTAGGTTGATATCGAAGTTCCTTAAAAGATAATTTCCAATCCTAACTAATTTCCAATCCTAATTTCTAATCCTATCTAATTTAATTGACAAAAAAAAATTAAATTTTAGAGAGATGTTGGAGCTTTGAGAGAGAGAGAGATTGTAAGAGAATGAGGTTGAAGGAAGAAATCTGGGCTCGTATATATAGAGTGGTGGTCGTCGTAATTTCGATGGTAAATTACATCGGAATTACGACGGATTCGATGTAAATCCGTCGTAAAATTTTAACCAAAAATTCAAACAATATGAATTTTCCCTCATGCGGCAAATTTAATTTTTTGATTACGACGATTTTACGACGGATTCGATGTAAATTTACAACGAAATTACAACGAAATATTTAAAAATATGAAATTTCACACACGCGGCAAAATTAATTTTGATTACGACGATTTTACGACGGATTCGATGTAAATTCGATGTAAAATTACATCGGAATTACATCGAAAATCATTTTTTAGTATTTCGATGTAAATTTGATGTAAAATTTTTATCGAATCTACATCGAATCCGTAATCCATACTAATTTATGGTATAAGGTTTAGAGCTTACGATTAATCATAACATATTTGGGCTTTGGGCTCTGAACATTAAAGCCCAATATTTTAGTATTTCACTAATCTCAAGAAATTCAGTATTTCATTTAATCATGTGCATTAAAGAAGGCTTTCACGCTGATAATCCACGCTGACCGGAGAAGAAAAGTCAAATAAATTTGGTATTTTATGTTTTTTTCGTTTCCAGAAATTGCTTCTAGATTAAGCTATACTTCTCCGGAGATCCTAAATTTCACCTTTTAACGCGGAAACAAAAATCCTAAATTCCATGGACGTATCCTTATAAATATCGAAGCTGCAACCTCAACCTTTCTAACGCGGTAACAGAAAAAATTACGTATTCATAAGAGGAAAAAGAAAGAGCAAGAAGAAGAAAGGGATGTGTTTGGTGTTCGTGTGCGATCAGGACGAGAGGGTGATCGGAAGGTACGCAGCTCCAGGGGCGTGTCCGTACTGCGGTGGAGCGGTTCAAGCGGTTGACGTAAAAAGCCAGTGGAGATTCTGCTTCGTCCCTCTCTATTTCAAATCCAAACGTCGCCATCTTTGTTCCACTTGCGGTAAACGCCTCATCGTCCATTACTGAAACAAAAAACTCGCACCTCCGAGATCTTTATTTAGGTGTCTCCTCTCACTTCTATATGTAAATATCCCCATATTCCTGACTTGCTTCTGTGTATTGTGTTTCTAAGCGTTTGTTAAAAAAAAAAAAAAAAGAACATGTCTTCTGCTTTGTGATATTCTCGCCATTTGTGTTAATCAAGATTATGAAAATTCAGCTCATAATAGCAAAAAGAAATGAGATTTTGGAAATTGGAGTATATCACTTGCAAAGCTTGAGCTTCTTGAAGAAAGGAGAGACTTGAGATTTGGGGTAAGGCTTTGTGGCGATACAAGTCGGGATATTCTCCGGCTGCTCCATCCATAGCTTATGAGAGATTCCTCCTGATTTCAGCTTCTCTGACAAATTTATCATCTGCGTTTCCCCTTTAACTTCTAGAGTCACCTAATCCAGAAAAAAAAGAAAAAACGCTTAATCCACCATCGATTCCATCCCGAAATTCGAAATTAGGGTTTAGCGGGGTAACCGTGTGCATAGAATCGATGTGCTGCGGATCACAGTACCGAAGAGTCACCGGATCGTCCTTGAACGACCAGATAGCCGCCACTGACGCGTGGCATCCCTGCGTCACCACGCTACCGAGTGGCCACGAATCGATCAGATCTCGTCGAAGCACTACGTACTGCACCACGACGGCCTCGGGATTCTCCGCCGAGTTCTCGTCGTTACGAGAGGCATCGACGACGGCACCGATTTCGCCAGTCTGTTGGCTCATGGTCGAAGCCGTTGTGATCCCTCGAAGATGAGCAGACCAAATCCTAGAATGATACAACCTAATTCGCACCGCCGGGACAGAGATTCGGCGGGTAGCGAACAGGAATCGAAACGCTGCCGAGACGACGGCGCTCGCCATATGAAAGAAAGACGCTCTTGGATAAGATTTTCTTAATGGGCTTTTAAGAGACCCGGTTTTATTTACCCAATTATGAGCTCATATTCACCCAATTCGTAGTTCGGCCCCAATGATAAGATGATTGACTAAACTCTAAACGTCTATTAACGTTGACTAAATAGCGATGGCAAAGTGGCAAACGTCTATTATTGACAAAACTAGAGTACTTTTTCTACCAAAATTATCAAATTCCGGACTGAAACCATCATCTTCTCTTTAATTAAACTCAAAATCTAATCTTATTATATAAAACAGAATGTTTCAAAAGTTAGTAATCACGATATGTGTCAAGTCAAACGATCAACATGTGTTTAATAAATTTTCAATTATATTTTAACACATAATATTAACATTAATAAAAGTAAAATTTAAAATCAATTTCTAATCATAAAAATTAAAGGGAAAAATAGTAGTTATGTTTCGATTAAGAAAAATTAAACAAAAATTATAAATAAAAGCTAAAGTAAAAAAATATATTATATTTTAGTTTAGAATAAAGAAATTAAACAATAGATTATAATCATATAAAAAGAAAATAAATAAAAGCCAAAGTTTATTAAAAAAAAGAAAAATCATATTGCAAGGAAATTAAATAATAGTTTACAATTCTAAAAAGCTAAAGTTTTAAAAAAGGAAAAAAATAATTAGTATTAAGAAAATTAAAAAATAGAATACAATCCTAAAAAGAAAAAAAAATTCTCATTTCACACCTCTATATAACCAAATTGATAGATTCTCAATTTCACAACCAAAAAAACTTTTCATAATATTTTTCGTCAATAAGCTGCATGTAATAGTTTGTCTAATAGAAGACATGATTACGTAAAGAGAAAGTTCATGTTACGTAAAGAGAAAGTTCATGTTACGTAAAGAGAAAAGCCTGATCGCGCTACGTGTCAAGTCAATCGATCAAATTTTGACATGTGTAAAAGAAATTTCCTAAAAAATATCCAATTAGTTTTTGACACATATAATATTAATAATAGAAGGATAAATTTATAATCGATTCATAATCCTAAAAAGTAAAATTA
>PKMM01010274.1:1048988-1116007 GCA_002933915.1 Eutrema heterophyllum | reverse complement strand
AAAAAAAAAAAAAAAAAAAAATTAATTTATCCTCAAAGGAAAAATTAATATTAAAAAAGGAAACCAAAAAAATCCTTAGTTTTTCTATTTATATTAAGGAAACGATTAATTACTAAAATGAAAAAATTCTAATTTCCCAACTCTATATAAACCACAATTTGGTATTATGTCAACTACACACTAAAAAATTAAAAGTACAATAATCGTATTCAAAACTATTTATTACATATGCTTCACCAAATTTTTCCTTCAAAATATATATATTTATTTCATCGAAAACTTTATTTTTAAATTTATGTATTATATATTTTTACGGGTGATCTAATTTTATTTTTTATTTTTTATTTTTAGTTTTTTTCTCCGGTTTTAAAATATTATTGACAAAACTAGAGTACTTTTTCTACCAAAATTATCAAATCGCGGACTGAAACCATCATCTTCTTCTCAAAATCTAATTTCCTAATATTGGGTAATTTGGTTTCGAGTCTTCCGACTTTATACCGGAACAACATGATGCTTATAACTATATACCAAACCGGTTTATCTTTTTTTTGTCGTCGAATTAACTTGATATCCCTTTCCGAATTTTTGGCTTCTTCGCCGTTGAGATTATGATCTCCAATTCTCTCCAAGCATAAACCAACATCTCGACGCCGGTCTTTAGTATCCGTTCATTCGTCCGTACATTACCCGGCGCTGCTTAAGCCGTTTCAGCGATCTTTTTTTCCCTCGCCGCCAATCCAACCTGATATCTTCTCTACTCGCCGGCGTCGGTGAGGTATTATTCTTCGTTCCAGGTTTCTGGCTGCTGCGCCAAATTAATCGCTAATCACTGAAACAAACTCTACAATAGACATGCTAGGGTTTCTAATTCAGCCTTGTTTCTGTGTACTTTGGTTCCCGTTTGTGCAGAAATCGCGATTTCGTGGGCACGATTTCGTGAGTATAACTCTGTTTATTTGGTCGCATTAGGATTTTGCTTCTCACTCGTTTTTTGTTTGTTTTTGTTGCAATTTGTTTGAACCCTGGGACTTGACAATTCCTCCTGCGTGGAAAGACTGGTTTAGGGTTTGAATGAAGCTTCGGGACTCTTTTCACCTTTGTTATTACTCTTTTTCAATGATTGGAATACGTTATACATGTGTTGAATTATGATTAAATATTGTAGTAAGATTACTTGGAATTACTTACTGCTTTAGAAGTGATGTATGGAAATTGAAAATATGGTCTACAGATTGATAATCAACTTCTCTGCTTTCTGGCAGGAGCTTGGTCATCAGGCAGCTCTCTGAAAGCAAAGATGGGAGAAATGGTAAATTTCACATCCTTTCCAGTTTTTTCTTTTTGAAACCTTGAAAATGCAAATTCGGCAACATTGCTTTTGCTGCAAATAGATTGTTTCGCTGGACGAAGATATCCGACTGGATACAACTCGAGCAAGATGTGAGTAACAACTTTTCTTGTGGTTCAGATCTTTTTTTGTTTTGTTTAAAACTGTTGGTAATAATTGGTCCAGTCCAGTACTCTTGTTCTTTGCAAAAAAATCATTTCTGTTCTCTTTTCCTAGTCACAAATCTTCTCAAGAGGCATCGAGAATTGTCAGACCGTCTTACTAGGTAGGAATGTGCTTCTGTATTATGTACTTAACTTCTCGATCGTCTTAAAGTTAACTTTGTATATGGTGATCATTTTTGTAGGGATTCTGATAAGACGATATTTGATCGGTTAAGCAAAGAATTTGAAGCGGCACGGGCATCCCAAAGTCAGGGTGGGTATGGATAGCTGAATTTCAGGATTGTTCATTAGCATTATTCAAACTCTGTGCTTGTACTATCTGTGTGACTGTATTTTTTCTGCATAAGTATATGTTCATCCTTGTGTCTGTCTTAATCAAATGCTGTTTTCTCTCCTCTCCTCTGCAGAAGTCTGCTTAGATGGGGAAGAGTGGAATGATGGTTTGTTGGCTACACTAAGGGAACGGGTATGACATTTATCATTGTGTGCTTTAAAAAGAGGTGTTCCAGGCCTTGGTATCTGGTTGAGGGCTTAGTAGACACTTTAATAAGGGCAGATCTCGATTAATTATATCGTCTTGGTAAAAAAAAGTTATCTTTTCTTTGTGGAATGAAATCTTCTGTGCCATACTTTTCTTTTCAACTGTTGATTTTGTTGACTTTTTCTTGAACTTGACCATGAACTGTGTAGGTGCATATGGAGGCTGACAGAAAGGCAGATAGCGGTAATGCAGGTTTTGCTCTAGTTTCTCATCCTGAAGAACGAATTACTTACAGAGTGGGAAATAAGGTAACTCTTAGGTCTTAATTTATTACAAAATTCTTCTGTTGAGAAATTGGTTTTGTTTGTACTCGAGGTCTGTTGGCGTAAACCTTAATGTCTAGATAGCACAGATTGTACCATGATCCTTCCAGGATACCCACAAAAAACACCAAGTCAGTCACTAAAGATCACTAAAGATATACTAAAAACACATTATAAAACCATATGGCAGCAGAAAGGTCTGGATAGTCTAAAGGAAACCTATAGTATTGCTCATTCATCTTGGCCTAATGCAATGTTTGCCTAAATGATAGATCCAATTGGACCAGTATTGGTTGTATATCGTTGTTAATGTTGAATCGTTGATTGTTATGTCTTTCCCCAAATTCTGTTGTTGCTTTAATCTTTTCTGATTTCAGAGTTTTGAGTCTTTTGACTGAGACTGGGCTAGTCTTAACTTTGGAGTGACTTCTCACTTTAAATTGATACCATCTCGTTTTAGCTCATATGTTTTGATGTATTTATTAAAACAGGTGATCTATTGCTTAGAGGGAGCGAGAATTGGAATACAGTATGAAACATCTTTTGCAGGTATTCTGAACTATAAATGGTATTTTGTCATAAGTTCCAAATTTTCGGTTTACCAAAAATTAATAGCAATTATACCAAAACATAGCGATTTTATCGTTAGAGGTTTCTTACCTCCTGGTGTGTCACTGAAAGAGAGTTAGGTGTTTTGTTCTATGTAAAGGAAGACATTGGGACTATTCATCTCCCGGTGTTATAATTTATTTCTATTTTATATAGGAGAAACTTACGAGATTTACCACTGTGTGCTTGAGAGCAAGTCGTTTTTGGAGAAGATGACTGTACTTGAGCACACAATTCCTTTCTTTTTGCCACAACGTGACTTGGAAAATGATCTTCTTTGTTCAAATGCTAAGGTAAGCATGGTTTCTGGATCTATTGCGAGATTAAACTTGCTTTGACGTTGTTTTATGGTACCTTATCTTCAGTATATCCTTTTACTTTTTTCTTTTCTTGAATCTTTGGTTTCTAATTTGTATTGATATCAGAAATTCATCGATAATGTTGGGGATCTGCTGCAAGCATATGTGGACAGGAGGGAACAGGTTTGTCAACAAATGAGTAGTTAGTTGATCAAAACTTAGATCGGAAAGGCCTTTTACATTGTTCTTTCGGGTCATGAATTTTCCTCCTGATTCTATTGTAGGTCCGGCTTATCAAAGAGCTCTATGGAAATCAGATCCGAGAGCTTTATCATAGTCTTCCTTACCACATGATTGAATTTGCCATAGATGATTGTGACTGGTTAGCATTTTCATGGATCCATAAATATGACTCCTCTTAACGTCTGCTACACTAGATATTGATGTGACCTTGTTACCACCTAAAAAGTTCGTGATAGCTTTTCAAAAAGCAAATAATGTTTTTTGCATTGAAGTAAGGTGGTGGTGAGCCTGAGATATGGAGACCTTCTGTGTGAACTTCCGACGAAAGTGAGAGTTCTAGTATGGCCAATGCATCAGTTGAAGAGACAGTGTACAAGCCCTAGATTAGGTAAACTTGGAAGTCAAGCAATCCCTGTGCGTTTATCTTTTGCCGAGGATGCATTACGGATCCAGTCACTACCTGAAGGTATTTCTAAGTTAAAGACCGATCTGTTCAAGACTTTAGTGTTGTTTTTACAGTTTATTTATTTATTTATTGTTCTTTGCAGCATACGCAGAGATTGTAGTAAACATGCCACAAGAAATTGAGCAAATATTCCTGCAGAGGAGTCCGAGCTAAAACCTGAAACTGTGTCCAAAAAATTCTATTTCTCTCGCTGCTTCGTTGTATGTTGTTTGATTTTGAATCTTCTTGCAACAATGATAAAATTGTGCTACGAAGAAGAGTTTTTACTGAATTGATTTTGTTCTGCTTTTCTGTTCCGGTTAAACTGTGCTGCTTTGTCGATTAGGCTATTACTAATTAAAGCTTTAACCTTTGATTAATTGGAAATGTTCATGCTCGAAACATCTTTTACCATATTACCGGTTCTTGGAGATTGTCAGAAACAGATATATAGAGTTTCTGTTTTCGATGGTATACTATCCGTACGTTCATTTTCTTGATGAATTTACGCATTTGGAAATCCAAAGTGGCTGTAAAAAAAGGTTAAAATTAAACTAAACTTATCTACAATTGATACAATTCAATTATGGGAGACATAATGGTTCTGACCTAGTTATATATTACATTTCTTATGTTGGTCCACCATTAGATATTTTTCATTTTAAAGATCCTACTTGAAGTAATTAATTGTGAATATAAAAATAAAAGTATGTTACCTCATGAAATTACGGTGATAAGTAAGGAAACCCGGAGGTGTGTTACCCACTTTTAATTATCTTTCACAAAACCATCCATGCAAAAACTTTAGGGTCCATTCATTGATTTTTCTTTTATTGTTGTTCTGGCCCCCATTAATATTCCTATCACAATGTAAGAGATTATGTTCCTAAAACATGTAACATTGAAATTTGATATGAAATTTAATATAGAAAGTTCTTCATATATCAATTTCATTTTCTTTTGTGTGTTTCATTTATATTTACATTACAAAAGATTTCAAATGAGTTGATGCAACTGACAAACGTCTTTCGAATTGGACAGTAAATATGAAATTGGGGGAAATTCACCGTCAACTATCAAAAATATAAGTGCATTTTAAGATCCAAAGATATAAAATGTAAAGGATTTTTTTTATATATATTTCAGTGGATTCTCTCCTTAAATCTGTAATAATATATTGATTACACTGAACTATAAATAATATCGAATTAATGACACAAACAAACATAAAACTCAATTCTTCTCTAGATTATGGCTGGAGTATCAGATTTAGGATCATTTTTCAGATGTACATAAGAGTGTTCTCTTTGTATACCAAAAAAAAAAAAAATTTTAAAAATAAATCAAAACAGTACATAACAGATTTACTTGAAATCTATCTTCCTGAGTGATTTATTATTGTAACTCATGATTAAGACACTCAAAAGGTTCGTTGTCAGAAAAAAAACAAATGTAAAGAACTATGACATGGGCCCTAGTCAGGATATATTTTTATTTTAAACCTTTTTAATAATGGAACCAAAAAAGTATGAAATAATACTAGTAACTACTGATCCAAGTGTTAATATGAAACTATTGAAATATCGAGTTTCTTTTTTTTTGTGTGTATATTATACACCTAAATTTGTCATCGTATCTTATCATCCATCTTACATTTTTTTTAAAAATTTTTTTGGAAAACTAATACATATTTTGTATGGTAATATAAGAGATTCACGGATGACATTTCCACTCGGATATTATTTTAAATTTAACTATATAATACTATAGTTAAAAACTATATAATATTATTATTTAAGAGTAACTAACCCAGTCGTTCAAAACAAGAATCTATATATGCCCCCACAACTATTGACCACAATTTAATTGACAACCAATTTACAAGTATTAATCATATTCAAACGATATACAAATATTATCTATAATAGTTATCAAGTAAAACTTTGTACAACATGCACCCATGTTAATCTAGATGTATTTATAGTGCAATTTCTCTAATATTGTTACTTTGTCAAATCCAGCTTTACACACATATCTCTTATATATTAATCGAGAATGACAAAAAAAAAACATTGGTTTCATGTGTGATTTACAAATGTACCATTGTTGAGCTGTCATCAATATAGAGTTTCTCAAGACTTTTATAAAAAAAGTTTAACTTACTAAAATAATTACGTTAGTGCCATTCATATTAAACCATTGCATATTCATATAAATTTCATTATGATATTTTATATACACTGTTAAATCAATATTAGTTTATAAGTTATTTCATTTTCTAAAATAAAATTATTATCTTTGAGTTTTTTTATATTCGAAATATATTGCTTCGTTTTATGGGGTTATAAATTTTATTTTCGAGATTTCTTTTTTTTTATTTTGACAAATATTATTCTTACATGTTTACTTGCTCAATTATTATTTTTTTTTTTTGTAAAATCTTTTAGTTATATTTCATTTCATACACATTTTTGCATATTCAAATTCAAATTATAATATGAAATCTAGTCTTCATATTATTGTTATGATTGTTGAGATATAAAACGTATATTATAGTTCACACACACATACTAATGATTATTGAGACATAAATCGTATAATATAGTTTTATGTTAATGATTTCATCAAACTATATTTTAATTTGATATAGTTTAATGCTAATATAGTTTGATGATAATGGTCTCATCAAACACACGTACTAATGGATATTCACGTGACAGATTTGAAATTCGATTTCAAAATGGATTAAATTGTTTTGAGATTACCGTTTATTTTGCATATTCAAATTCAAATCATATTAAATTTCATATTCAAATCTAATCATATAAAATTGCATATTCAAATTCAAATCAAATAAAATTGCATATTCAAATCTAATCATAATAAATTGTTATTTACAAATCAAATTGTCATAAAAACGAGATTTTCATGGAAAAATAGATTTTCGTGGTAAGAGTGATTTTTGCTATTAGTAATTTTTATGAAAATATATAATTTCGCTATTAATAATTACAAATTTACGTTATATGATTGAATAGACATTTGATTTTGAATTCTCATTCATATCTTCTTAATAAGTGAGAAATCCTTAATTGAGCACTATATAACACTATAGTACATAATCATTTCATTCATCAATTACACAACATCATTAACACACAAATCCAATCAAATTTTAAAAAGATTTATTATATAGTGTGATTCAAAATAGTTTACAAAATACCTATATATTAGATTTAAAATTTTAAATTCTTCTATTTTATATTATTATTTTAAACTCGGATATTACACAATTTCATAGATTTTTTACTCCGCTGCTACCTAGTAAAAGGTAATTATTAGGAAGAAAGCTGAAAAGCATGGTCGTGCTTTAATCGAGACTTAAAATTTAAAGTTGAATAAACAAAACCGCTATTTAAGGATTCGTGTCCCCATCCAATTAATATCTCCACATTCTCGTCTTTCTCCAACTCCTAAAATAACAATATCCTAATCCTCAACCACCGTCCATTTTTGGCGCGAGAGCAAACAAACAGAAGAAACATGTTTGAAAAATAGCTACACCACGTGCTTGTCAACGATACCTCCACGTGGCAACTATGAAGATGACATGGCACATGTGGCTTATGTTATCGCAACTACGAGACGGGACAAAAGCCTCCGAGCGCCGTTCTGATCGGGGACTAGACACAAAAAAATGGCTTAGCTGTTTTCTTTCTTATTTAATCTGAAAGAACTTTTAATATAAGAAGGTTTTGCAACAATTAACACTTAACTTTTATTAGTTTCTTAACTCTTCCAAAAACTTTGTGCAAAAAATAGTATTTTTTGTACAGTATACGGGTTGACTTTTCAATCTTAACCTTATATATTACTATTGCGTGCCTCAACAATATATATTACACGGACCAATAAAAAACATGAACAAAATCGTCATTATTATCTTAATTTAATATAATTCTGATTATTATTATTTCCTATGTACTGTTAGTTGATAATTTTATACTATTATTAAATTTTTTTTTTTTGGTAACGTCTACTATTATTAAATTTCTTTATTATATAGAAGATGGATTGATTTCGACAACTAATTTTATGCCATTACAGTTGTTGTCGCTCCAATGAATTGCGAGGATTGGGCCTTATTTATTTATTGTTAATATTTATTCTTCTTCTTTTGTGCACAAGATTCAAATAATTGATCATACTTTCCAACTGAAATTGAACTTACGAATATAGTTTAAGATTTGATGATTAATACAAATATTATAATTCCGATACATTGTGGTACATGTGCTTTGATATGCATATGAAACATGAATGTCCGACCCAATTCGAATATTTGTGTACTTTCGGCAAGCATTGACATTCTATAGACTATAGAACCACATGATCATATTTTTTTTTTGTTGCAAAGAGTACAAAAGCCAAGAAAACAAATCATTCATTCGTTACTTATATTATTGTATTGACAACTGGGAAAAAAAGAAGGCAGTAATTTCATGCGTTGTTTCTCACCATCCGATCATCAAATCTTGGTAAAATTATACAAAACTTTACTTAGTAGCTTAAAAGAATATATATATTCGCTTCATATATTATCCGATATAATAACGAAACAAAGTTAATACATCATATTCTGAATGCATATTCAGGTCCGGTCATTTCTTAAAACAGGTAAAACATGAGATTTAGGTCACACTTAAATATTCAAAATTAAAGGGCCACAGTCTAATAGCGTTATGATATCATTTTAATGCATATGAAAGTAACATATAAAGCCTTTTTTTGCCATAATATTTTAATATTTAATGTTTTCAATTTATTTTAATAATTTTGTTTTATTATTTTACATCGCCTATGCTTCTTTGTTTTTTTTCAACCAGCTACGATTTTTTTTTTCCCGAAATCAATTACCGTTTTTAATTTCAGCTAAATTTTTATATATTTATGTATTTTTTTCTCATGTTTGTTATCTTTATCATATATATTCACGTAACACTTTCTTACAGATTTCTTTTGTTTCTCAAAATGAAAACCTTTCTTCACATACTATTTCACGTTGCAAATGTATATACATATTTCTCTGAAAGTATATTTAAGTCTTTGTATAGTTCTTATATATTTTGTGATAACACTTAAAATTTTTATTTCAACGTCTTATTTGCTTGGTAAACATAAGAAGTTTACAACAATACTTTAAGGTATTAAATATAAAATTAAATTTTCAACAAAAATATTAAAATGATTTTGTGAAATTTCTAGTAACTATAATAAAAATTAAAATAATTTTTTTTCATATAAAAAAATATTAAGGCCACAATATTTTTCTAGCTTTAGGCCACCAAAAAATTCGGGCCGGCACTGTGCATATTGAACCTTTTTGATAAATCCAACCTGAAACTCATGAAGTATACGGAGTTGATTTGCTTCAAAATCTTATGACTAAAGATTGAAATGTTTACATATTAAGTCTCTTATAAACAAGACCATGTTTTGTTCATTACAAATAAATTTTGGTCTGCGATGGTGCAAATAAAAAATGATTGTTTTGTCTATTGCAGACTGATGATTCGTTTGCTACGTAGATCACTGTAACGGACAAAACAATTTAAAAAAAAAATTCTAGAGCTTTTATATGAAGCAATATTTGTGGATCAAAACAAAAAGCCGTCTTCTCTGCAATCGGACAAGCCCAGTGTAACAATTCAAAGCCTAGTTGATTAGTTGGTGAACTAACGGTGGAGTAGTGGGGATTATAGCCAACTCAATTCTATATTAAAAAGAATGATTTGATCTAGTAGTCGATTGGATTATCAACGAAATTTTCTGATTACTAAGTTGCCAAATTATGAATTAGTGGTCCCTTATAGCAATTAAAAGCCAATATAAACGGTTTAACGACTAATGTAGTCGTTATTGAGGCCAGTTTTCGTTAATAATGAACCAATTAAAAAAAACGGGGAGTCTAGTCTTTTGTTCATGTTTACCGGCGGAGTTTTGGGATTTTTATTAAAATTATTAATTAAAAAGAAAAAAAGAAAAGGGGAGCCCTTAATTAATTTCGTTGGAGCGTGACGTCGACGCGCCGCCTTGTAATTACGTCACCTTTTCGTCTCCTTCCTTTTTCTCCCACTACTCATATTAATTTTAGTGAGGTAGAAAAACAGAGAAACTGGAAAGAACAGAGACAGAGCTGTGGAATTGTGAGATAGAGATCGAAACGTGTCAATTTCTGTGTCATTCGATTCGGTCTCAGAAAGAAAACAAACGTGCACAGAGAGAGAAAGAGAAGAGAGGAGAGAGAGAGAGAGAGAGAGAGAGAGTCGCCATTAGAATACTCGAGTGACAAATTGAGAGAGAGAGAGAGAGAGAGAGAGAGAGGAATATAATATACATTGACCTCTCTGTCTTTGGGGGGAAGCACATGCTCTCTCTCCTTCGAGTTTTTTTTTCTTTCTCCTCTTCTCCGTAAAATCGCATTTGTTTTTCCTATCTTTCACAATTCACATATGCCCCCTCTTCTCTCTTCTCTCTTCTCTCTTCTCTCTCTCTTTATTGGTTAATTCTCTTCCCAATGCTCGTTTGAAGTTTATTTACTCTAACACTCGACGAGGACTCTTCAGATCTATGAACTGTTCATTTTCTCTTCTAACCTTCTTCTTCTTCCTCTGTTAATTTCCCGTTGACCGGAGCCGGAGAAGGTAAGCTTTCGATCCATTCCCCTTCACTTTTGTTCCGGCTGCTTCTTCATTTTAATCAATTCGTGTTTTCGTTTTCCCATCTCTTTCTGTTTCTGCCATTGACTCGGTAGATTTCATGATTCCGATCTTTCTTTCTTTTTTTTTGTTTGCAATGCGAGATTATTGCTGATTTATGATCGAACTAAAATTTGAGTTTTTTTTCCCGATCATTGCTCAAAAGGTTTTTTTTTTTATCTGGTTGAAACCAAGTTCCTTGTTTTGATTTTTCAGATTTAAACTTGGATACGTTTATAACGCATTTGATGATGAATTAATGATCCGAGTTCGCTAATACTTCAATCTGAAAAAGAAACTGATCCAGATTTTTTTTTTTTTTTTTTTGAGATTTGCAAATTTCACCTTTTCAAGTTATAATCATAATTTGAAGTTTCCCGGCTAAAAAGTTACAACTCCGATTGTTGGTCCACACACTAGTTGTTGTAGTCCCTTTTGAAAATTCGAATTTGATACATTATTCAGACACTTACAGATCAAGATTCTGGACGGAGATGGGATTGTCCTGACTCTAATATATGTGTCTGAAAATGTTGATGCAGCTTCTTGGTGATCAGATCAAGATTCTGTGTAAAGAAAGTTGTTGAATTTGGAGTGTTTGTTGTTGTATGAAGAGAAACTCTCCTAAATGGTCTGCGAGATGGAGACTGATCAGATTGAGGAGATGGATGTCGAAGTCTTGTCTTCGATGTGGCCCGAAGATGTCGGAACCGAAGCAGACAAACAGTTCAACGTTGAGAAATCCGCCGGCGATTTAGACATGTTGAAAGAAGTGGATATTGCTGAGAAACGGACCATGGCGGATTTGAAACGGTTGCCGGAACTAATGAATTCGACTCACCAAGGCTCGTCTCAACTAACCAACCTTGTGAAACAGTGGGAGTATATGCAGGACCACGCGGTTAGGCTATTAAGAGAAGAGCTCAAGATTCTCACTCGACAGAGAGAAGAAGCCGAGGCAAAAGAGCTAAAGATCATAGAGGAGCATAACTTTGAGAGCCAAGAGCCTGAGAATGTTCCGGTTTTGGATGAGACGAGCGATCTTTTCCGCAGGTTTAGGCGAAAGAAACGCGATGAGTTGGTCGACAGCCAAAAGATTGAGATCGACGAGGAGTTTGACACTATTGCATATTGGAAACAGAAGGCGTTAAGTTTGGAGAAAATGCTTGAAGCGAGTACCGAGAGAGAAAGGAGATTGATCGAGAAGCTGAATGAGAGTTTGAAGACCATGGAGAGTCACTCAGCGCCGGTTGAAGAGCTGACTCAGAATCTTAAGAGAGCTGAAGGTTTCTTGCATTTCATACTTCAGAATGCACCTATTGTTATGGGCCATCAGGTAAGTAGACGATTTTGATCTTGTTTTCGATCTTTTTCAGTAATTTTTCTCTGATTCCTTTTTTTTTTATGTGTTTCAGGATAAAGATTTACGCTACTTGTTCATCTACAACAAGTTTCCCAGTTTGCGTGAACAGGTTACAAAAAAAGCTGTTTCTTCTTTGTTCTGTTGGATTATTGATCATTTTCCTGAGGAAGTGTGTTTGAATTAAACCTGTTTCTTACTAATGTCAGGACATTTTGGGGAAAACAGACGTTGAGATATTCCATGGAGGTGGGGTTAAAGAGTCTGAAGATTTCAAGAGAGAGGTTCTTGAGAAAGGAAAAGCTTCAAAGAGAGAGATCACATTCGAGACAGAGCTATTCGGATCAAAGACGTTTTTGATATACGTTGAGCCTGTTTACAACAAAGCTAAAGAGAAAATCGGTATAAATTACATGGGAATGGAAGTAACTGATCAGGTTAGGGCATTAAGATTATTGACCCAAATCTATATAATCTATGTTCTCATTTCACATCTTCACTTTTATTTTCAATCAACAGGTAAGGAAGAGAGAAAAAATGGCGAAACTTAGAGAAGACAACGCAGTGAGAAAGGCGATGGAATCAGAACTGAACAAGACCATCCACATTACAGGTTTGTTCAAGCAGTAAAATCAAGTGACGAAGTTTCAGAAAGATTCATTGTAAAATACTAGACTTAAGTGGTAAATTTCTCTTTTTTGTGTTTCTTATTGCAGAGGAGACAATGAGAGCGAAGCAAATGCTAGCGACAATGTCTCATGAGATAAGATCACCATTGTCGGGAGTTGTGGGAATGGCTGAGATACTATCCACTACAAAACTGGATAAAGAACAAAGACAGTTGTTGAATGTCATGATTTCTTCTGGTGATTTAGTGCTTCAGCTTATTAACGATATTCTTGATCTCTCCAAGGTTGAATCAGGTAGAAAATACTCTTTCAAGTTTTGATCTTGTACTGTGGTCATTTTCAGATTCTTGATTTCATGTTTTTTTGGGTCTTCTGTGTGTTCTTTTTAGGTGTGATGAAATTAGAAGCTACAAAGTTTCGGCCAAGAGAAGTGGTGAAGCACGTGCTTCAGACAGCTGCTGCATCGCTGAAGAAAGATTTGAGATTAGAAGGAAACATTGCAGATGAAGTTCCTATTGAGGTTAATACACAAACAACACATTTCTGAAAGAGTTAATGTGGCAAAGTCTTTGTGTGATCTAATTTTTTTTTCTTTTTGTGTTCAGGTAGTTGGAGATGTTCTAAGGATTCGGCAGATTCTCACCAACTTGATCAGGTATTACATTTATCCTCAATTATTCGCATAATAATAAGATTTGGTTCCTGAAAGCTGAAGCCTTTATACAAAATTTGCAGCAATGCTATCAAATTTACACATGAAGGAAAGGTTGGGATCAAACTCAAAGTGATATCAGAACCATCCTTTGCGAGTTTGGATAACGCACTGAATGGAGACGCTGAAGAACAGAACGGTTTGACCGAGACTTCGGTTTGGATTCGCTGTGAGGTTTATGACACTGGAATTGGAATCCCAGGCAAGCAAGCAATTCTGATGAGTGAATTGTTCAAGAACATCAAAAGAAAAAACCCCAGCTAAGCTGTTTATTAATCCTGTCCATGTTTTGGTGTTCTTGTGCAGAAAACGCCCTTCCTTGTTTGTTCAAGAAGTACATGCAAGCAAGCGCTGATCATGCCCGCAAATACGGTGGAACTGGTCTCGGTCTAGCCATTTGTAAACAGCTGGTAAACTAATCTTACATTTCTCAACACACAGAAGAAATTTATTCATCTCAGAATTACTCATGAGGCAAATCATTCTGTGTTGTTGTTTACAGGTTGAGCTGATGGGAGGTCAACTTACTGTGACAAGCCAGGTCAACGCCGGTTCAACGTTCACATTCATATTACCCTACAGAGTTGCAACATCAGATGATCATTCGGATGACCAAGATGAGTTCTCTGATATGGTGGATCATCAACCAGAATTAGACGACACAACCGAAGGATATTTCCAGTTTAAACCGCTTCTAGGATCTATATATTCTAATGGCGGACCGGTCATCGGAAATAACTTCTTACCTCATAAAGTTATGCTCACTAGTCCTATAAAGCTCATCAACGGTTTTGTCGCCGATCCTTCTAACAACACTGGACAAAGCGAGACGGTTCAGGTTGAAAACGGTGGTTACATGGATGAATCAAGACTCGAAACCCGTTCTGGTCACTGTCCTGAATCAACTCATCAATATGAGAATGGGAATGGTCGATGTCCCTCTAAGGAAACCGAATCTTGTAGCAGTTCACAAGCTAGCTCAGAAGGTGGAACTTTAGAAATGGAGTCAGAGCTTACAGTTTCATCTCATAGGGAAGAGGAAAAAACCGAGACAGATCTCAAAGAGACATCAAAGCAGATTTTGCTTGTGGAGGATAGTAAAATCAACATCATAGTTGCGAAGACGATGATGAATCAATTAGGCTATACCATAGATATTGCTAATAATGGGGTTGAAGCCATAACCGCGGTCGAACGCTCTAACTACGATTTGGTACTCATGGTATGTCAATTCTCTCAAGACCCCTAAACTTGTCCTTTTCATAATCACTTCATTTGAAAAGGCTTTTAAATACAATTGGGGTTCGCAGGATGTGTGCATGCCGGTTATGGATGGTCTAAAAGCTACAAGACTAATCCGTTCTTATGAAGAATCTGGGAACTGGAATGCTGCAATAGAAGCCGGAATAGATATAAAGACATTGGAGAATGAGCAAGTTTGTGTGCGTTCCACAAACCGGCTGCCTATAATCGCGGTTAGTACTTCTTCTTCAAATCACATTAAACGCAGGCTCTAATGGATAACTTGAGAAAACTGAGAGTAAATGGGTTGTGGAATTTTGCAGATGACGGCAAATACGTTAGCAGAGAGCTCAGAAGAATGTTTTGCAAATGGAATGGACTCGTTTATTTCGAAACCTGTAACGTTGCAAAAACTGAAAGAGTGTCTACAACAGTATTTGCATTGAGATTTCAAAGTTTGGTAGATTAAGTGCATGTGTTGTGTATAAAATGTGTAGGAAAAAGTTTTGGAGAGCTACAAAGTAGCTTGCTCTCTTAGAGATGTATAGTATCAATAAAAGCTTATCTTCTTTATTTATTTGTGGGACATTTGTGGTGAGATCCCACGATTGAAATCCAACTGAGTAAAGCAGCCAAACTCTACAAAACGATAGAAAGCAAAATCAAGCTTTTCAATACAGACTTATCTCGATTTCTGTTGGCTGTAACGTTGCATTCCATGAACATCCACAATCCCGGGAGGGAACACCGGATCCGTAGCTGCTCTAACTGCAACTTTTGCAACTGATTCAACGTTCACCGGAGGTGTGAACAAAGGTCCGACCAACGGAAGCTGGTTCAGCGGTTTCGCTTGTTGAAGAACCTACAAAAGCCACAAACATTGTGAATAAAGAAGCAATCTTGAGAGATATTGCAATAAAGAGGGAATCTCTTACCATCTCCATAGGCGACCCAAATACTCCCAGTGGGATCTTCATGCTCCCAACACTGCGAGTTCCATATATAAAACCAGGTCGCAAGATT
This sequence comes from Eutrema heterophyllum, assembly GCA_002933915.1. Lineage (NCBI taxonomy): Eukaryota > Viridiplantae > Streptophyta > Magnoliopsida > Brassicales > Brassicaceae > Eutrema > Eutrema heterophyllum. Next base: position 1,100,368 of record PKMM01010274.1, on the reverse strand, counting down.
ATCCCTGCACAACATCCATCGAAAACCTCAAATGTAGAAAACAGATAAGATTCACACAGAGTTTTGTAGCTGTAACATGAAAGCTTTACCTCCATAAGCAAATCTTGTGAGCAGCTCGGTCTCAGCAGCACGCTGTTAGGAACAAAAGAAAAAGTCGTAAGACAGCGTACACTAACCAAAGAGCGCTATAAAATAGCTGCTAGATACAGTCTACTCATTTCCAAATATGACTGCGATTTGAAAAGTATATAAGCACCTTTCCCTCATAGTATCCTCGCAACAAGTAGTTGGCTAATCCGAAATCCGCAGCAGAAATATAGACAAATCTTTTAACTCCTGATCAACAAAGGGAACCCAATTAGAATTCCAGATGCTAATCCGATATATGCACTGCTAATATATTTCCAGGAAGCCATGGTGTTTAAAGTTGTAGCAGACTGATTCACCTTACTTGAGTTTCCTCGCTCCACTAATCCTTACTAAACTCAAATTTATTTTCGAAAAACTGGGCTCTCAATGCCCTATGGCCACCAGTGTCTATTATAATAATACTCGTACCTTTTTCAGAGGCAGCTCTAATTGCATTGATGTTTGCAGTCCCGTTAATCTTATACATGTACGAGTTTGAACCAAAACCACCAACACAAGAGATCTGCAATGATTCATTCCGAATTACTCTAAAAAATGTACAATTGACAACGGCAGCACTGCTAAATATGCAAAAATCTGTGGCAGTCATCAAATTTCTACATCATTCCTGAAAACGGAGAAAAACCATACCACAGAAGTCACTCCATCAAGAGCATCTTTCAAAAAATCAGAGGATAGGAGGTTTCCTAGAAAAAAAACGGTAAAATATAAGACGACTATGAACATACAGGAAATATTCTAGTTCCTAAAACATGTTGAGGATTTAACAGTACCTTGATGCCATGTTACTCTGGTGGCCCATGATTCTTGTAAAGACGACCTACCTGATCTAAAAACCCAAAAATTGACATCTGACATAGATTAGCTAAACAAGAAGCTTGAACTGTGAGCCACAAATTTGAACTTGATCTATTCTCAGGCATGATTTTAAATTCCTACATATAAGTCATAACAGAACTGATCAGGTACCTGCTAAGGCTAGAGACAGATAAGCCGCGATCTAAAGCTTCTTTACAGACATGTGATCCCACAAAACCATTTCCACCCAGGACGAGCAGCTGACAGGAACGACAAATAAGTTCCAAGATCATCAACACCATTGCAACATCTTTACAGATAATCACAATGTAAGATCCCTCGGAACCGAATAAAACTCAAACCTTCTCAGTTGGAGGTGGAGGCACATGTACAGTCTCTGCTTCTTCCACATTGAAGGGCTCATCAATTTTGTTAGAGTCTGTCGAGAGACACCTCCCGCCACTGGAGGCGGAAACGAACCTAACCGCAACATAATCCAGAAGCACAGAACAAGAAAGCTTAGTCGAGAAACTATATTTCACAAAATCCCTATTGGAGGAAGAGAAACTCTCGCATCTGCTAGCTGCTAGACAAAGAGTAAATCTGTCGCCAGAGAATTACAGCTCCTAAGACGTTGGAACATTATCAAATCTACTAGATAAGCTCTATTCCAACGACGAAGCAATGATGAATTACACCTGAATAACTTTAATTTTTTAAGAATCTAGATCATGACACCAACCCAGCTACGAGAAGTTACCAAACCAAAATGCGCATTTCCCTCAACACCTTACCGACACAGTTGCGTAGATACTTCCGAATTTCCGGAAATGTCCGAGAATCTAAAAACCTAGAAGACGATTATGTGGAATCGATCGAGGTGCGAGTAACGGAAAACAACGGGGAAGAGACCACTCACCGTGTCTGGGAAACAGACGATTTGTAACGGATCAAACGCGAAATCGTCCTCATTTTGGTTTCGGAGCAGGAGAGAAAAGCAATTCGACGCAGAGAGATGAGCAAACAAAATAAAATTTTGCTAAGAGAAGAGAGTCCGATGGCGATGGAGACGCGGAGAAGCACGGCCAAATAACAGAGCAAAATGTCGAAAAGAGCGCTACAACAGAGAACACGTCGCCTCTTGAGAAGCTCCCACGTAGACCCTGACCTGACCCGAGGATCCGAACCCATGGGAGGCCACGAGAGTCGCGCGTGGCACCAACGCGAGATCATTGGATATTAAATTGGGCCCAAGTTAATTGGGCTTACATTCTAATGACCAGGAGGTGGCGAAGTTAAAGAGAGCAAATTGTCTAGTCTTTTTTTGTTTTTTTTGTTTGCAAAGGTCTAGTCTTTTTTTTTTCTTTTTTTTTTTGCTAAAACAAATGTCTAGTCTTGAAACGTCTGGTGGGAGATTGTGTCTGGTGCTGATTGAGACAGAACTCACAAGCTTACTTTCCATAGACGTGGTTTGGAGATTGTAACCGGATCTTACATCAAGTATGTGATGGAAGAAGGGAAAACAATCGAGGCTAAGAACAAGAAGATTAAGCTGCTCACCCGTAACCCTAGTTTCAATTGGGATTCAAGCAAGAAAAGCTTGTGGAGCCACATTGATTTTGAGCACCCGGCAAATTTTCAGAAATTGGCTATGGATCCTACGAAGTAAGAATAAAGAAGATATTTTGAATGATCTCGAGGCATTTAGCTATGGGAAAACACTACAAGAGAACAACGGATTTCTGAAGGCTGAATCCGTCGGAATCCCGTTGGAAACAGCTATTCCACACGGATTTCCGAGAGCTATTTTAACCGACAAATTTCTAACGACAAATCCGTCGGGGACTATTCCGACGAATTTCCAAGGAATATTCCGTCTGTTCCTTTTCCGACGGATTTCCGATGAGTATTCCGTCTGGGAGTATTCCGACGAATTTCCGAGGAATATTCCGTCTGTTTGTTTTCCGACGGATTTCCGAGGAGTATTCCGTCTGGGAGTATTCCGACGGATTTCCGAGGGCATAAATATCGATGGTTTTCCGAGGAACAGAGGATCGATCGATCCAAAAAGATGGTATCGATCGACTCTAATCCGTCGGAAATCCCTCGGAAATTTCTGAGGGATTTTATAAATATTTTTTTTAAAAAAATATTTATAAAATCATTATTTAATTTTTTTATTAAATAAATTATTTAATTATTAAATAATATATAAAAAACGAAAATTATAAATTAATTAATATTTAAAAATATTACAAAAAGTTTTAGAAATTGTTGGAAATTACAAAAAAAACAAAATCAAAATTCAGGAAAATCCGAAAACTTTGATTTGAAGTATTCCGCCATTTTGTCGCTCCGGGATTTCTGACTCGAGAGCGCGTCCTCCAAAGCCGTTACTTTTCCCTTCAGCGCTTCGTTTTGGCGGATAACTTCTTCATCCATCGGGAATCCGGCTGAAGAAGATGTGGATTGAGTCGCAATCTTACCCAACCCTGGCCGACGACCTTTTTTAACCGGTACCTCCTACAAAAATAATATATCTTATTAACAAATATTATTCTAAATTTAAATAATAATTAACAATTAATTAAGAAATACTTACCCCGAGCACCAGGTCGTTGATCTCGACCCGAGTGAGGTCGTTGGAGTCGGAGATGCCGCCGTCCTGCGATCTCTGGGTCAGGATCTCGTCGTACACCCTCGTCACATTTTCGACGATCTCCCTAACGGCAGGATCTTGAATTTGGCCGGTCTTCTTGTTGGTGTGCGTCCTCTTCATCAATTTCAGATGATTCGGAACTTCACCGTCTTCCACCGTCTAAAAAATAATTAAAAACATTAATTACTAATAAACATATTAAAAATGATATTTGTAAATAATTAAAAATGTTAGAATACTAACCATTTCGATTTCCGTTTTCTTGAAGCTCTTCGCCCCGTTGTTGTGGACCGCGATTCCCTTCCCTTCTCGGGGACTCTTCCGGTTCTTGGAGTTAGTCTGAGAGAGAGCTTCGGTCTTGGGCTCTTCCTAGTACGGGATGTAGTCCTTCCACACCTCCGCGTTCAAGCCTTTTGGCTTATCTCCACCCCTTCTCCAAACTTTCTTCCATTCGTGCATGTTGCGCGAGAATTGGGTGGACGCCTCCCTGAGAAATTCGGTCTCCACCGTTTTCGTGATCCGCGGGTTCCAATTAAACTCTTGCTACAAAACAAATATAAATAAATATGTTAAATAAATTGAATAAATTAAATATATAACAAAAATTAAAAGAAATTAAAACTTACCGTAAATGTTCGAAACCAAAGTTGTTGTTCGTCTGTCGGAATATCCGAAAATTTCTTGTAAGATTTGTCGAGGATGGAGTGCAACATCCTCAGAACCGACTTGCTGATGCCATTTCCGGATATTCCAAACCTATAAAAAATAAACAAAGGATAAATAAAAATCGGTAATTTAAAAATAAAAAAATTATTAATAGAAATAAAAGAAACATATTACCAAGTAGATCCCGGAATGCGGAGCTTCGGATCGAGAATTGTGAGTAATTCCCGTCCCGGTTGTTTGTATAATGGCTGCTTAGACGCACCTAGCATATCATAAAACTTATGCGCTTCTAAATTTGGTTCATCTATCATGTTACAATCCTCAACATGATATGATGATATGTTTTCACGAAACACATCATTCACCATCTGAGTGTAATTTGCGTTTACATCTACTTTTGGGGTTGGTTCCTCTAACCTAGTACCCGAAGTACTACCAAACCTATCCAATGTGCTACCATAATTACCATAACATTGCACCATTGAATCAGTTTCTCCGTGGGTATACCAAATCTTGTAACCAGGCATAAATCAAGTCCTATATAAATGCTTCCTTACTTCCCTAACAGAGACTAATCTATGATTCCAACATTTAGTACAAGGACAATACATATTACCGTATTCCGATGTCATGCTATTGTTTGACGCAAAGTTCATGAACTCCTCCACACCTTGTGCGAACTCATCCGTCAATTCCCTTGTCGCTGGATCACGCGGAGGTTTGTCCATCCACGATCGAAAATAAGACATTGTGTAATTTTTTTTTCTTTGTGTTAATTTGTTGTGAATGTTGTGAATGAGGGGAGAAGTATTTACAGATAAATGTTTGTTTGTTCTCTGCAACTATACACATGAATCTTCAAACGACCAAAGACATGAAACACACAAATTAAAAATTGGAACAACTTGGGAACAAGGACGACATGTGAAAATTAAAAGAGGCAAAGAATGTTTACAAAGCACTCTTGTAAAACAATTGAATCCAGCAGAAACGTATNTTACAAAGCAAAATATATATATCCGTCGGAAATCGGTCGGAAAATACCCACCGATTTCTGACGGCTACTAATCGGTCGGAAAATTCCGACCGTTTTCCGAGGGAATATTGGTTCGTCGATATTCCCTCGGAAATCCATCAGAATTGCCCGACCGAATTCCGAGGGAATTTAATCCGTCGGAATTCCCTCGATCTACCCTCGGTATTCCGTCGGTAATTTCCGACGGTTTGGAACCCGTCGGAAAAGCCGTCGGAAACGCGCGTGTTTTCTTGTAGTGAAAGAGTATTACAAGAAGATTAGCAAGCTTGGAAAAGGGGTTACCTATTGTATCCATGATCTCGAGCTCACGGCTATTCAGAACAACTCGGAGTTGAGGAAACTTCTCACTGCAACATCAAGCAAGTCGATTATTGTGATTGAAGACATTGAGTGTTCTGTCGACCTAACCGGTAAGAGAAGGAAGAGAGACAGTGACTTGATAATCAAGAAAGATGGCGAACAAGGCAAAAAAGATAAAAATCAGAGTAGAGTCACACTCTCTGGGCTTTTAAATTTCATAGATGGGATATGGTCGGCTTGTGGACAAGGGAGGATTATCGTTTTCACCACAAATCATATGGATAAATTAGACCCGGCTTTGATCGGGAGAGGAAGAATGGATATGCACATTGAGTTGTCTTACTGTAGTTTCGAGGCGTTCAAGGTTCTTGCCAAGAACTACTTGAATCTTGATTCTCATCCTCTGTTTGGTGAAAGCTGAGTCTTTGTTGAAGGAAACAAAGATCGCTCCAGCTGATATCGCAGAGAAATTGATGGCCAAGAATCATAAAATAGATGTCGATGGATCTCTGACGGACTTGGTTCAGAGTTTGGAGAGGAGGAAGAAGTATCAGAGAGGTCACAGTGATGATCACAAGAAGAAACCTGGCGGCAAGAAACTCGGAATATTTCGTGGATTGTTTTAGGCTAAAGTCTGATTCATATATCATTAATTATTTTTTTATGTTTTTTTTTTAAATCTTTATGTAGTCTGATGGATTCTAATAAGGTTTCCATCACGGCACTACCTGAATTCAACCTATTTGAATGTGATATATGAGCTGTAACAAATTTCTGTTTGATAATAAACAAAAAGACAATATTGTAATTTCCTTTTTCTTGGTTTGACGACCATATTTTATTTTCTTTATCAAGTGTTGTTTACAAAGAATAAACACAACATAAACCTAAATGAAAAATCAAATGCAAATGTAGGATAACTATTATGTTCTTTTATACATAAAAAATACAAATAGATGTATGCATAATAGCATATATATACACACACTGACACACATAATCATAAAGTATTCATATAAAATATATATAATTAATCCTAAATGCAAACACCATCAACAATCTGTAAGTTTGTTTGCTATCTTTAAGGGAAGAGGACGCTTCGAAAGACAACGTCTTAGTCCTCGAGGTTAGAGGGAACGCTATTTACCTTATCGGTCACTGAATGCCTCTGAGAACTTAGAAGAGTGCGACTGGCGTTTGCTTCATTTCACCGCCTGAGCCGCTCTGATCTGCATCGGTTGAGCTACTTGCAGGGACCGGTTTTCGATTCACTGAAGTCTCTGGTCTATTCCCTAATCCCTTAACGGTCACTTCATCGGTTAAGTTACTTGCAGGAACCGGTTTTCGATTCGTTGCATTCTCTGGTTTGTTCCCTGAGCTGATGTTCTCTGAGTTGATCTGGACTTGGTTAGTTTCATTGGGTGAGATCTTAAGGTCTCCAAGTGGCGGCATTTGATTGGCTTCCTCGGGTGATGAGGATCTGACGTGGCTTGATGAAGCTGTCTCCAAGAAACGAACGACGACACATGTAATGTTGTCTGCACTTCCTCTCTTTATTGCTTCTCCCACAAGTTTCTTCCCCGACTCCTCTGGGTCTTCAACTTCCTTAACCATTGCAACTGCTTCCTGAAAAATATGATCAAGATTAAAAAGTATTGTTGTATGAAAATCGAAGATGTTAAAGAAGCAATTAACTTCACATACCTCATTAGAGAATACATCCCATAGCCCGTCACTCGCTAAGATCAGAAACTCAAGAGAATCATCAATCTTTTCTTCCTATATTCAATGACAAAAGGTTTCAAGAATTTTGTCAGCTGAGGAGCAAAAAGAGGCCAAGAAGATCATATGCAATATGGTTCTTATTAAAGTGATGAATAATACCTGGATTTCTGGATCAGCAACAACATATTGCTTCAGAAGCCGATCACCAAATGCACGAGAAACCGCAAGAATTCCTCCAACCCTCCAAGTTCCTATTCAATTAACGAATGCCACACATCAATTAGGACTATGTGTTGAGAAAATCATGGAGCAGAAATTTATAATCCTATAGTTTCTTGTTACTTACCTGCCCACATCACAAATCCACCAGCATTCTCAATCCTTTCACGCTCATCACTTTGGTCAGGTTTATGGTCCCTTGACACAGCAATGGCTGCACAACACATAATCATTTATATCAAGAGAAATTATGAAGAAGGCATGTGAATAATCCATCAGGATACTACATTGTATACACTAACAATCATAACTGATCTCCTTGCAAATTACCATTTCCGCCTCTGCTGATAACAGCTCTTGAATCACCAACATTTGCAACAAGTAAACGATCACCAATAAGAATAGCTGTAGACGCAGTCGAACCAGCATCTCGATTGTGACTATTTTCTGACTTGAGAAGTTCAGAGTCTGTATGGTTGTAGGCATCAGCTGGAAAAAGTGAAGCAAATCAGAGTGCACAGCATGGATAAAGACATTGTTTAAAAATAAAAAATAAAACTTTGTTCAGGTTTTTCTGACAGTACTTATAGCTGATTTGGTGTCAGAGATAAACTTTGGATGAGTGATCAGATTACTGAAAAGATGACGCTTCACATACTCAGCTGCTCTGGCTCCACCATGGCCTGGCAAAACAGTAAGTATACCAGTATTAATTCTCTGTTTCCTAATGTCAAAACTAAGCTATGAGCTACCGTAACAGCGTAATTTATTATCAAAAAAAAAAAACAGCGTAATTAGCACCAAAACCAATCTTAAGGTTCATGGCACAAGTGAACCATCAAATTCATAAGGTAGGCTAAATCTGAGTATTTTAGGTTTCTTGAGAGTAATGTATAACTTCTTGTTCAGAGAGGGGATAATACCATCAAAAACTCCAAATAAACCAACGATTTCTCCATCGATACCGTCGATCCTCGTCTCGAAAAAGTCTTCCATAGATGATCTCTTCCCAAGGGAGCTGGCATATCCATAGCTGAACTTTCCATTCTGGCTGAAATTGAATCATGTTAATGTACAAAGCACAATACCGTTTGAACATCCTTGATAAGAAGCAAATGAGCAAACAGAATCAATCACATGAGATAGATCGAATCGAACAAGGTGGAACCACAACTTACAGCAAATAATCAAATCCAACATAGCTTTTGGTTAAACTATTTTCATACGCACAACAAAGAAAGGAAAGAAAAAAACGGATTTCACATGAATCCAAGCAGTTCTAAAATTAAATCGAGTTGAGATTAATGACCTGAGACCTCCTCCGCTCGCTGGAGCTTCAACAATCTGTGGCTGGTTGGAATACGACAACGCCAAATCCAGATATCCCATATTTCTCCAGAGATTTTAAACGCTTACTCTATCGAATCAACAGATAATCTGCTCGGGAACTTCGTCTAATCTGAAATCGAATGAAAAAAAACGGGATCGATCACAACAACCACGGTTACCAAAACACAGGATCAATCGTAATCTTCGAAATCAAAAGGATACCTGAAAGTTCCATGAAAGGATCAGAAGGAGAGAAAAGTGAGGGAAGAGGAGAAGAAGATGGGAGATTCATGGTTGATTCCTGTGTTGAGAAAATAGAGAGAGAAACCAAAAAAAAAAGGGAAAGAGAAAACAGGTGATCGACGTTTCGAGAAGGGAGCATATTCCGGCGAGACTACCGCATACAATGGTTTTGGTCGATTTTATGCTAATAATAGAAAGTAGAACGAACCAGAAGTCCAAAAGCTAACACGTGGCGCTCGTTGGAGCAAATGATGCTCGGCGTAGTATGGCGTGTCTCCCACACTAATAGCTGTAGTTTGAGTCACAATATTTTTCTGGAACAATTAAGATAGAAAAGTAAGAGTTATGGTATGTGTTGTTTGGACTCACATTATTTAATTCAAATTTGCAATATCTCAGATGCAATATCTTAAAAAGTGGGCCCATGGGCCATAGTTTCTTAACTTAAGTGGAGTAAGGATAAGTCTACTCTTACTGCCAAACGGCAGCATAAACTTTTCAATCGGAGAAGAGTGAGATTGGGGATCAGTAATATAATCAGTCATAGTTGCTGCTTCTCGTCTCCGGAGGAATTCAAACGTAACCGATCCGTTTGAGATCAAGAGGAGGTTTTGTTTTCGCCTTTCATGGCGAAGGACCAGCACTTGCGGCCTTGGTTTCTCGATCTCGTACCGGCTTTGGTTGTTTTGCTCGCCGCAGCTCATGTCATCGCCTTGGTACTTTTTCGTTTCTTTTCTCTCTTCTCTTTTTATATGTTCTTACCTCCAATCGCTGATTCTCTTGGGGTTCGCAGGGTTACTGGATTTACAGATTGGCAACTGATCGTCGGCCTCAGAGAGGAAAATTTCACTGAGGAAACGTCCAATAGGTTCGTAATCTGAACTACGGTGGTACTGCAGTTTCAGAGACTGGTAGATTTTGCTGATATTTGCTATTACGGGGTTTTGTGATCATTGATTTTGTCGCTTATGAGTATTTCGGAAATGTTTGCTTTAATTTCCGCCTAAATTAGAAGAAGTCTTTAGGTGGATCATATCTGTTAACTAGTTCGTTTTTACCTATGTTGTAGCCTATACCGACTTTTATGCATTTTTCGGGTTGTTCTAATTAGATTTTGTAAGAGTTTCAATCAGTGTTTTTCTCTGTGCTTAATGGTGGAACTGAGTTCTTGAGCACGACACGTCTGTTCTTTGTTCTTGACACCTCTCATTAACACCTTTGAGTATCATTCTGCGTCAAAGACTGTTGCAGTCCTGTGATAAGTCTTCATAAAGAGAGCTCAGATATTGCCTAATGCTACATCAGCTTAACTAACTCTGTCTGTGTGTTTAGTTGGTCTTTGATCAGTATTAAGCATCGGATTGAACATAATCAAGGGATTCTTTGGTATTGGGTTGTTTGGGAGCCTTAGGGCTTCGCAGAGTATGGGATGCTCTTTAGGTTTTGGTTTGTTCTTTTGTTTTTGGATTTCTTGTTTGTTCATTGATTCTCAGTGAAAAATAAAGCAGAAATCAGTTCTGTTCCTATCATCATGCTTTCTCGATCTATGTTTCTTTTTGAGTCTCTTACTATCCTCACAAACAGATCATTGAATAGGTGGTTTCATATGGCAGGTATCCTTCAGTGGTGTTTCAAGTCATTGTCTCTGAGGGTAAGGCCAAATTTTCAATGCTTATCCATCATCAAGACAGAGTTGTAGTCTCTCTGTATAGTTATTGAGATTATATGATCTCTAACCAAGATCACTACTGCAGGGTGCGAGAGATTTGACTAGAAGATGTAACCAAGAGTGGAACACTGTCTCGGAAAACCATTTTATTTAGCTGGAAGTGATATTGAGTATTCAGCTTTTAAAACAAAGAGCACAATGTGGAATATTATTAACTTTGGTTAGGTTAAAAATTGGGGATAAATGAAAGAAGCCTTTGTCATGGCAGGTTTAGGAGAGCTAAATATGTATAACTTGACAGCAAAACAAAGCCTTTTCCTTTGTGTAGTTTTACTCATTTCATCTTTCTTTTAACAAGTTCATTAATTTTGCCTTTGTCCTTGTCCCTTGACTGCTTAAATTGATAAGTCTTTCTAACTGCAACTCCAACTCCAACGTTTGAAAATCTGACTTCAATATATTTCCTGATTATATATGTCCAATGTCGGTGGAGATACCGACTTGTTCTCGTATCCAATTTTAATTTTACCACTTGCTAGTTGCAGTTGTTGCTACAAATATTTATCCATTTAACGTTTTTTTAACGCGGAACGTTGTTCGTACCTTTGGAGGCAACTTTTGTGATGAAAAGCAACCAAAAGTAGAGAAAGGTAGAGAATAGTATAATATATGTAAATGATTACTAATGGGGTGCACAATCTTCTCTTTTATTACATAAAAGTCATTTACGACTCTTGGTGCATTTTTTGCACCGTTTGCCTATGTGAAAAACCAACAAAGTTTTTGGGTTACAATTTCTTTTGCACGCTTCATCTCTTCTTTCATGTGTCATCTCCGCCGGCTTCCTCTTTCCTTTTTTTTTTTGATAAGATTCCTCTTTCCTTTCAAATTCTAATGTTTCGATTTCGTACCTCGGAAGCCCATAAGCAGTCGATGGATACCGCCTTTCGCTCTGCTCATCTCCGCCGGCTTCCTCTTTCCAGCGGACGATGAATGAATCGACGGACACCATCGGTGCTTCCATGCTTCCTACGGCAGCTCCATATTCCACTGTCATTTAATCGAACACCATCAGTGCTTACCGATTAATTCAGTTTCTCCGCCGACTTCCTCTTCTTGCCGGTGTCATCTGAGCCGTTCACATCTTAATGTAAATCCCTCTTTTTCTCTTTGTTGGTGGGTTTTGTCGTAAGATTGAATCAAAGCTTTTTTTTTTTCAAATTCTATTTGGGTGTGATGAGAATTAAACAAATTTGTGAGGGATTTTACTAGAAATTGTTGTCTTCCAGAGTTAGTGGATAGCAGTTATGGACAATTTCCGATGGACACACGTGTGTTGACAGACATGCGTGGATGCGTACAAAGAATTAGTAGATGGAGTTGAGATTGAATGGATATAGGCATGTGGAGCCAGTGATTTATGGGTTTATAATCGTGTTTGATCATCGGTCATTGTTTTATAGATAAGTGGGCTTTGAGATTTCACTTTGGATTGATCATTCACTGATGGATACGTGTTATGCACTAAATTTAAGCAACATGTCCATGTGCACTTAACCACATATACGATCTCTACTTTTTTGATCATCAAAGGTTTTAGTTACCCTCTTACTTGACTTATTTGGTTGTTTTATTGTTGGTGAATATGTCTGCTTTTTGCATATGGATTTGATTTTGAAGAGACTTTCTCTTTCTTTAAAAGTCTCACTTTTTTCTCTTAATACATTTGAGGACTAGTTAGTGCAGACAAAAAATGGTGGACAGCGTATGGTGGATGTAACATATTTCTGTATATACAACGTATTATGGACAACGTATGGTGGATACATTATATTTAGAATTATTTAGACGGGCTCTTGGTTTTAGTTAGTTGATCTAGAATTATTTAGATGTATGGTTTGCTATGATTTTAGTTAGTTGATTTAGAATTATTTAGACGTGCTCTTGAGTAACTCTAATTTGTTCCTTTGGTAGTGAGTCTTCTTCTTCATTTGAATTCGTAGCTATTTGGATCCATTAAGGAAGAAGAGGTTTTGAATCTGAAATGGATATCTCAGATTGTTTAAGAGGTTTCGTATCTACAATAACTTGTCCAGTCCAAAATGTAATAAAGTGTTCTTCGTTGTTGAAATTTTATTTAATTTTTGCTAATGCAGTGTCTTTTGTCTACAATGGACAGTTTTCGGTGGACAAGATACGGTGGACAAGATACAAATACATCTTTTAACAGAGAAAGACAAAGACTAACCGAAGATGGATAATGGTGGACAGACGTTTTAGACAATTACATGTGGATGACTTGAAAGAGAAGGCAAAGTTGAACAAAAAAGGCAACGACATCCCAGGGATGGACAGTTTACGGTTGAACAAAAAAGGCAACGACATCCCAGGGATGGACAGTTTACGGTTGAACAAAAAAGGCAACGACATCCCAGGGATGGACAGTTTACGATGGACAAATAATGGTGGACAGTTTACGATGGACAGACTACGGTGGACAGTTTACGATGGACAACGTTTGTCTTGCACTTTGGCCGCTCCCATGTTTTGCATTGAAAGTTATTTTGGAGATTATTCGTATGTTATATGTGCCTCATGGCCCTATTTGCGATATCTTTATATACTTTTCATGTAAAGAATAAGAAGAAACAACCAAATGATGAACGGTAAGAAACATCTTTATGCAATTCATAGAACAAAGAGAGACATGACTCAACCAACTTAATCAGAACCTTGTTGACCCATAATCTATATCTTTCCGAGAAACAATCCACTTCATCAATGTACTAAAACCCCATATGATAATGATGATGATGATGATAATTCAACTCGTCCACGATTCGTTGAATATAAGGAAATATGATTCTTACTAAACAATGCAATAACCAATGAAGTTTCGTGAACAATTTAGTTTGGACAACCTAATGTAGAATAATTTTGTAGATTCGATGAATTGAAATTAGTTTACAAAGACCAGACAACACAAAGACTGAAACACATGATGATCATAATCATCCACAAACATCCATCGAAGATTGTCCATCTTCGGGATGTTGTTGCCTTCTTTTGTTCAACTTTGTCTTATTATCTTTCAAGCCATCGACACGTAGTTGTCCACAAACATCCATCCACCAATGACTGTCCATCTCCGGTTAGTCTTTATCTTTTTCTGTTAAAATATGTCTTCATCTTCTTCGGTTACAATTCATCCATATGTACTTGTCCACAGGCAATCACAAAATCCGTTAAAATATGCCAATCACAAAATCTGTTTTTGAACTTGAATTCTTCGGGTAACATATTTCCATATGGAGTTTCCTATGTGATTGAGATCTTCTCAGGCTCTCTATAAGTAGCAGATGTGCTTGAATATATCAAAGTCTTCACACCGTGAGCAGCCATCATCTCTAGAACTACCAATGTGTTCAATGTGATATTGTGATAATACCTGCAAATGACATAAGACCAGCTACTATATGAGATTCACATCAATTTGACCGTGAAGATATAATCTTTTTAAGAACAAAAAAAATATCCAACGTATACATACAATATTAGATGTTCTTTATACCGTGTCCATCCAACCATGTCCAACTTCAATCTTATTTTGTTTAATAATAAATTTATCCAACTAGAATAAGCATCAATAAGCAAAAGGCATGATACTGAATCGAGAACAACAAACATGCTAAATCCATTTGTTTTTATCCATCATCCTTTATGCTGACACACTACCATCCATACCACTTAATCCATATAAGTGGCCACGCTAGCGTGGACGAGATAGCGTGGACGAGCTAGTCATTCACTATGTAATCAGAAACTCTGAGGAAGAACAAGGTCGGGAAAGAACCTCTAAGCAAATAAAAATCATATTCGTATAAGATAAAACACATAAATAACCAGCATTGATAAAACCTTAGTAGTACCAATCGATTAGAGTAAATATTAAAATATGAACTCAAATTTGGTACAATGCAGACTTCTAAACAAAAATACTCAATTTGAGAAGAGGAAACAGAATCAGATGCCTCCCTTGCCAAACCACCGAAAATGAATTTCGCAAATCTTCTTGATAGCAAATCATTTGTTCTATTTGAAATCAGGGTGAGTAATCAAAATAATTTCGCAGGGGACATTGAACAAGATAAAGAGATAAATACTCACCGGGACCTCGACGGGCCAAAGCGGCAAGGAGAGAGGACGATGCCGCATCATCTGATTCGAATCGTTACGGAACGTGAGGAGGGAGAGAGATTAGGTCGGTGTCTTCACGAATTTTCTCAGTTGAAATGAGGCCGACACCAAATGGGGTGTCCAGAGACAGCTTGACGGCGTGGTGAACGAAGCCGCCTTCTCTCTTGATCCAACGGAAGAGGTCCGCCAGATGAGGCGCCAACCGCGACAACTGAGAAGCGGCCAAACATGTGAAAGGACGAATGTGAGCTGCAAGAGAAATGGAGAAGAGAAATTGAAAACCAGAGGTTGCAAATAGCTATCGCGATGCACAACGCAGCATTCCGAAATGAGTCATCGTAGACTGAAGCGGCGCCCATTGACGGAGGTGAGAGATCTCACGGTACCGAACTTCTCGGCGGCTTTCAAGGAGATGAGTCTCGTTCCTGCGGCGGTGGTTTCCATCGAACGGAGAATCGGTTGTTGAACGGTGAGAGCGAAGAAAGAAAGAGCCGCCCGTACGAGTGAGGCTCGAAAAATCGACTCAGTGAAGATGAGATAGAGGTGGTGGCTCTATTGAGTTTACTCGCCGTAAGTAAAAGAGGGGTTTTCATTTCCAAGACTTACATAGGCTATAATCGACAATTCAAATAGAGAAAGTAACTAAAGAGTTAAGTGTGCCTTATCATGTAATTAATAAGTGGAAAAGTGACTTCCTCTGTAATTAAAAAAATCTTTTTTTTGCTTGAAACATTAAACACTACCGTAACAGCATTTAGTTATCCAATTAGGAAGATGAGTATTAACGTTTCATGATAGTACCGAAACTAATGAGTATAATTAATTAAATTTTGCACGAGAATGTGAAATTTTTTTATAAAAAATAATAAATCAAAATATCTAAAACACCTTATAAAAAACGGAGGGAGTATTTTATTGATTACCAGCTTCAAATGCCAATGCATGCCAATCCCACCACTAATTAGCTTTTATTTTTCTCTGTTTTTCTTGTTTTTAATATTTATTAACAAATTAATGATAATATGTCGAGAAAAAGTTGTTCGTGCCTGCTGCCTAGTGCAATAATAATGGTTGGTGAACAGGTGGTCGTACCATTATTCCAATTGTAGGCAATTATTTACCAATCAAAAACAAGAAAACATGAAATTGTAAGCACTTTTTAGAAGAACAAATTTTTATTTTACGGATAAAAATAAAAATAAAAAATCCCCACCGCGTTGATTTTCAAGATATTATATCAGGAACTAAAAAAAGTAGCAAATATCTTATATGATTGACAAAAAAAATATATACCTCATATGATTGTCATTAATTGACATTTGTCCCAAAAAAAAAGAAAGATTGTCATTAATTGACAAAAATCACATGAAATCCAGAGAAGCCAAGGACACTTTAGGAATTTCTTATAAAACTCCAAATCCATTTCCTGCCCTTCTTTTGTCGCCTGAGAGAGAGAGAGAGAGAGAAGGGCTAACGACCACACACACACCAAAACACCATGAGCCCTTCCAAGCAGCGACATCGCAGCTCCACCGGCGATACGAAGTCAAAATCAGTCAGATCCGGCTCCTCCCCCGCCGTACCGGAATGGATTGCCGAAGCAACCAACGGCGGATCTCTCCGCCGCGTAAATCCTGACACAGGTACCGACGGCTGGGCTTCTCCTCCCGGCGACGTCTTCTCTCTCCGCTCCGATTCTTACTTGACCAAAAAAGAGAAATCTCCCGCCGGAGACTACCTCCTCTCTCCCGCCGGCATGGACTGGCTCAAATCAAGTGCAAAACTCGACAACGTGCTCGCTCGTCCCGATAACCGTGTGGCTCACGCGCTTAGAAAGGCTCAATCCCGCGGCCAATCTCTGAAGAGCTTCATCTTCGCCGTGAATCTCCAGGTTCCAGGTAAGGACCACCACAGCGCCGTGTTCTACTTCGCGACGGAGGAACCGATTCCCTCCGGCTCGCTTCTCCACCGGTTCATCAACGGCGACGACTCGTTCCGGAATCAGAGATTCAAAATCGTTAATCGGATCGTGAAAGGGCCATGGGTAGTGAAAGCCGCGGTTGGGAACTATAGCGCGTGTCTTCTAGGCAAGGCCTTGACGTGCAATTACCACAGAGGTCCTAACTACTTCGAGATCGATGTCGACATAAGCAGCTCGGCCATCGCAACGGCGATTCTGCGGCTGGCTTTAGGGTACGTCACGAGCGTGACGATCGACATGGGGTTCTTAGCGGAGGCGAAGACGGAGGAAGAGCTGCCGGAGAGACTAATCGGAGCTGTTAGGGTTTGTCAAATGGAGATGTCGTCGGCGTTTGTGGTCGACGCGCCACCGCCGCAGCAACCGCCATCACAACCGTGTAGAACGTTGAGTTGGGCGAAAGTTAACCACGACGAGGACGAGGATTGAGATTATCATCGAGCACATACAACAATAATCAAACCAGGTCAATGGCTATCGAATACATTTCCCTCTTCTCTCTCTCGAAGGATCTGAAACAATTTTCATTAATCTCAGTCATAACTAAATTGCTTAATTTATTTTATGGATTTTGTAAATAATATTTTTCTCATCGAGAGTTTTCATGATATATTAATGGAATTTAATTGAAAATTCGGCGGATTCTTCTTTGTTATTATTGTTGGATCTGTTTCGTCTTGATGAACCAGAATATCGGAAGAAGAAGCGTGGGAAAGATATGACATATATGTGAAAAGCGAAAATGTTGAAAACTTGTTGGACATTTTATACCTCGAAACCCAATAAAGTTAGCGATGAATTTATATCTCATTTTTCGTGTAAAAGATTTCAGTTTCGCTGAAGGAAGATAAGTGATGATAGCTTATAAGATTATTACACTAAAATATTAGCTATTGGACTTGGAAATTAAGCAAACGACGTTTGCCAAACGTTGAGGCATCTTTGACGTTACTGAAGAACTTACTTGCCAACGTTGAGGCATCTTTGACGTTACTGAAGAACTTACTTACGAGTAGGGATGTCAATGATGGCCAAAGCCCGAGGGTTTGGTCCGGTCCGGCCCTAAAAAACAACGGGCTCGGACTTAAATATATAAGTCCAAAAAATCGGGCCTTTTCGGGCTAAGCCTGGTCAGACTTGGGTCGGTCCGAAAATTCTGGAAATAAATATTTTGATTGAGTTAGAGGTTTTATTTAAAACTTTAAATTTTTTAAACATGATGTATTTCCTATATTTTTTTATTGATCGAAAACCCTATAAATCTCATAGTCTATATTTAGTATTGGTGCACATGTCTTGAACAAATATATAAATTGTCTTCTACCTAGACACGTTGAAACATTGATTTGTACACGCACTTAGTTAGATGGATTTACGTTTCGTGATCCAAGTAACATTATCATTCATATTATTTACTTCATATTTTTAAAATCATTATCTATACACTTTCTCGATATTTCTATACGATTTATACATGTCAAAGAAAAATCCGAAAAACCCGAAAAAAATCCTATAGACCTGTTCGGACCGAGCCGGGCTTTAGAATATAAACCTGACTTTTTTTTGGGGCAGACCGGGCCGGACTCAAATATATAAGGGATTTACGGGTTTCGGGTCGGACCGAACCAGCCCGATTGACATCCCTACTTTCGAAAAGGAGTCGGGATGAAGGATATATAAATGTCTCATAATATACATAACTGTGTTGAAATACTATATATTAACTAACTTTATTTTATTGGGTCAGTACTTTGAGTTGTGGAATATATCCATTGCATCTTAGCATAGTATTGTTAATATATAATCTAAGAAATGCGCAAAGATAATAATGACACATTATTATTTTTCTGGTGGGTAGATGATTAAATACAGATCACAGATGATCAGTTCCAGAAGAACCTAAAACGATATACCTATATCACAGATAAATATGGAGCTAACGCCAAATCTGTACCTTAATTTCTAAAACTTTAGAAAGTGACTAACCCCAATGTTAATGATGCACTTCAATGTTGTTGGACAAAAGCAATGTTGGGCTCTAATATGGGCTTTAAACGGTCCAAACACATTTTGGTGGTTCGCCAATTTCACTCTGTATTATTCATCGAATATTGGAATAAAAATGGGAAAATGGTTCATCAACTTTTAAATTATGGCGATTAAAAACATCAGCTATCGAATCGGCCATTTAAATCATCATATTTTGTTGATTTCAAAATTTAAACCCGAACTTTTGTTGACTCGGCAAAAAAGAGCATGATGTTAAATCCGTAAACGAAACTCGTAAACGGTGTTACAACTCCGTATAATCCACGGTTTAATAAAACGACCTCGTTTAATCCCTACTCTAAAATCAAAAAAAAAAACCACTTGTCACCATCTTATTGCAGGACGGGTCCCTTAATCAAAAAAAAAAAAAAAAAAAAAAAGCGTCGTCGTCTCTGAGCTTCGTCATCAGGTGGAGGAGCTTCGGGAGAGAAGCTATGTTGAAGACGGAGGTTCTCGAGCTCAAGCTCCTCAGGGAATCTGTTTCCGTTATCCTGTTTCTCGAAGCGCAAATCGCAGAGAAGAACAGCGAAATCGAGGATTCGAGGCAAGAGACGGTGAGATTAGCGGAGGAGAACGAGAGATTACGACGAGAAATCGAGACGAGCGAGGAGCTGAGGAGAGAGAGCGAGATGAGAGAGAAGGAAATTGAGGGGGCGTAGCTCGTTCCTGACCCGAGTCGAGACGGCGAAGCTTAGAGAAGACGTAGAGAAACGACGTCGTCTGGATCGAAACGCCCATGGCCGCAACCGTCGATCTCGGATTCACAAGCAGTCCGCACAAAACGATCATGATCTCGTGCCACCACCACTCAAGACACACGGAGACGTAGCTCGGGCCCGCGAGGCGGAGCAGAGGAGCCCATCCCTGGAAACAATCCCGGGTCGGGTCGGTCCAAGTGGGCGAGTGGAGACCACTCGCTAAGACATAGCAGATTCAGAAAACGACGACGAAGAGGTTGGTGACGGAGGAGGCGACGGCTACGCCGATAAGCCGAGACGCATGTAAGAGACGAAGAAAAGATTAGCCGGTAAGTGAAAAACGGCGCCCGAGAAAGATGCTAGAGTGACGGGTGGATAATGGCTTGAGCACGAAGGTAGATTCTGATTGGGTGAAGGAGATTGTTGGTGAGGAGATTAGGGAGGGAGAAGATGAGATACGTCTGAACTAACTTTGCAATGTCGGGGTCTTGGTGAAGGTAGTTTTTTTTTTCTTTTTTCTTTGATTAAGGGACTTTTTCTGCAATAAGATGGTGACAAGTGTTTTTTTTTAATTATTTTAGAGTAGAGATTAAACGACGTCGTTTTATTAAACCGTTGATTAAAACGGAGTTGTAAAACCGTTTACGAGTTCCGTTTACGGATTTAACGTCATGCTCTTTTTGGCCGAATCAACAAAAATTGAGATTTTAAATTTTTACGTCAACAAAATATGATGATTTAAATGACCGACTCGGTAGTTGATGCTTTTAATTGCCACAATTTAAAAGTTGATGTTTTTTTAGAACATTTTTTCGAATAAAAATGTACAAATTAAAGGTTTGGGCTTCTATAATGAAAAGGTACAATAATTTGTTGCATCACCACAACCTTATTACTGTACAATTACTTCAAGACCTTTACGGTCGTACCCAAAATTACACACTTGATTGGAGGATATAGCTGATTTGTGCCAAATCCATATATTATAATTTTACCTTTTTTTTCATTAACTACACCCGTTTGGAGCAAACCCGACCCGCCCGCCTGCCCCATCGTACACAACTTCTAGCGTTTGCTGCTGAACGTTTCCAAAGATCGCAGCGTTATTGTCGTCGCTATTCCCTGCAAACGCCAAACAAACCTGCGATACCTTAAACACGTACAAAATCCCTTTCGAGCCAAGCTCCACGACGGCGCCACCGCTGAAAGAGAACGCCACTGTCGGGATCGTCACAGTCTTAAACCCGCTGAGATCGAAACACGTGTCCAGGATCGAGACGGCCGAGGTAGACGGATACTTTGACATCTTCGCCTTGAACGCGCTCCGCAGTGCCGCGTAGGCTTTCGGCGGAAGACGAGAAATGACAGTTCCAGAGTCGATTAGAGCTCCCGGAGTAGAGAACACGGTTGAAGGAATCGCCAATTTCTGACCACCGACGGTGATTCCGACGATATCGAGGCCATAGAAGGATGTGCCATCTGTGATGGTGGAAATCGGAGTGAATTTGACGGATCTGGAGATTCCGGCGGATCCGAATGTGAGATGTCCGGTGTAGCTAGCGGAAGAAGGGAGGCAGTAGGAAAACATCTTATTGTAGGTCGTCGCCGTCTGCGACGGAAATGAGAGCTTGTCGCGGCCAAGGCCGAGAAGTCCGGCGACACCGGTAAAAAGTCCTTGGTTGTTCTCGCCGCAGCCGAAATAAACGCCGTTGAAGACGTCAGAGCTCGTTAGGGTAAATTTCTCCTTGGCGAGAAATCCAACAGAGAACGATTGATCGCCGTATTGAATACCGTAGAGGCAATTAGAAGCCGAACAACTTCCAGCGTTTCCTAATCGGCGGAAACAAAAAAAAAAACGGTTAGCATAACTGGATCTGAATCGGTTTAAATTGAAAAAAAAGAACCCGAAAATCGAACCTGTAGCAGAAGAGAGAGATCCACACGCCGCCGATGAGCAGGAGACGTTGTAGTAAGAAGAAGAGGAAGAAGGGTTAAAGATGGGTTCCTTTTGTGAATAGCAAGTTCGAACGCATGGCTCGCATTGAGTCCACGTCAGATCGCTTCCGGTATCGAAGATCAGAGACACATCATGCTTCGGAGTTCCGATTCCGACCGTGACGACGTAGTTTCCTGATCCGAATGTGCTTCCGTCTTTAGCCGGTAGATCCGTTGACTGGCTTTGCCTGACTCGATCTGTGAGTTTCTTCGATAGTTTTGAGTGGATGGATTTTACGCGCGCTTGGTCGAGTCTGAGGATCTCGACATGGTCTGGACTCGTGGCTTTGCCACTGGTTAAACGCGAGCACGTGCCGTGCCTGTGCGTCACGTGCAGTGAGGACTTTGTATTAGACGCTGAGTAGATAAGTTCACGTTAGAAACCAAAAAAAAAAAAAACCAAAAAAGGCCCACAGATTCTCTAAATTATCACTCGAACAAAAAAACAAACATTATTTTGTGGTCGTTGATGACTCTATTAGTATTATCTAAAGTTCACGTTAGAACAAAAAAAAGAGGCAAAAAAGTCCCAAAGATTCTCTCAAGTATCACACGAACAAAAAAACAAACATTATTTTTGTGGTTGTTGATGTATTATTATCTAACGAAAGAAAAGGGAAAATATTTTCTTGTAATTTCAACTGATGGAGTCAAACAGAGTTGTATTCAAAATTATTATTTCACTCACTTAACTATCTAGCAAAATAATGATTACAGCTATATACAGTATATGTTTGTCGTTTTTCCTGTCAAACATATACTATTAGAGATCATCTAACTATCGCTTTCTATAATCATGTGAAGGTAATATTGATGCCTTAATGGCAAAAACCTGGCCTTAATTGTAATCTAATTGATAGTAAGGACACCAAGAATGTAAATATATATATATATAAGGACAAGCTAGTAAGTAGTAACACACACATATATATATATATATACCGCTAAAACACAATGAATCAACAGAAATTGAGTTGGCTAATTAAGAAAATTACCTCTAGTAGAAAGAACACAAGATGATGATGATGAAGGGAAGAGAGAGCTGAGTTGAATAGTATGAGAATCAATCTCTCTCCTCTCTCTTTCTCGAGCTCCCTCGTTACAACCCCAACTGAGACATACACAAAGGACTATTATTATATTCAACAAATTCCTGTTAAAGCTCATTTTGCTCTCTTCTTCTCTCTCGCAATAATAAAAGGGTAACTCTACATGAAAATGGTTGGTCCTTTATAACCAATCTCTTTGCTCAGGAAAAGTCTATAGTGGAGGTTGTTAAACTTTAGAAGCAATCCAGTCACGTATCACATAAGTTAGGGGATTCTATTCCATTGGTTTCACACTAACCAGTTAGATAGCGACACATCATCTGGCAAAGGAGTATTGTTGTTATTTTTGTGTTGTCTTTCACACACCAATCTTAAGCACAATAAAAAGGGATAATATTCCACTAAATGATTAATTCATGATTAATTCATTGAGTATTAAACTAAGTAGTGTGTCAAATTATGCATGGATATGTGTGATGCTCATTAATGAATTTGTGATTCAATATCCAATGATCAATTGATGGATTTAAAACACATGTAGATGTTTTTGTTCTTAATTATTGCATGATTGTAATTTCCATTATGATATTTTGGCCAAATAATGGATGATGTCGATTCAAAAGTCTCCTATTACTAAGAAGACTAATAATTTAGGTTGCTTTAAATCCAAATAATTTAGAGTAATGAAGTATCCAACCAAATGGAAGCAAATGGGTTAGGCAATATATATTATTTCTCAACATATCACTTGATTCAAGCTTACTTATCATGCGTATACATGTAAGTAACATATCATATGTTTGTATTAATTGGGAAAACAGGTGTTGCTTCACGAAATCAATCTCAAGAAAATCATTTTATGTAATTTTCAAATTTCAATAAGCATTTGGTAGATTAACCATTCTTTACATGAACGTGTATAACATATAACAGTTCAAGGTATTTATTGTAAAAAGGTTTGTGAAGTTACAGTTGCATAGTGATATGTATATCATTTATTCCTGAATTAAAGCATGACTATCATTTAACCCGCGCCAATTACAGCGCGAAGTAATTTTTGTTTTAAAGATATTGGTTTGAAATTTTAGGAAAATTATTTTTTATTTGAATTTTATAATATGTCTAATTCATGATTATAAATAGAGTTGTCAAACGGAATAATTTGTCTATTTAACTTGTTTTGCAGTGGATTAAAATATTATTCGGGCTAATCCGCAAAACCTATAATCTTGAAAAAATAATTAACTCTAATATGCACTGTTTAATGACTATAGTTTTGTGGTTAGTTCACGAACTTTTAAAAAAAATCAATTTTCTTATGTCTAACTTTTTATAAAATTACTAAAATATTTTTCAGCTTTTATTTTGATATATATTCAAATAAAATATAATAAATTATAGTGAAAAATATAGCAAAATTTTGAATATATTTTTTTCTTTGAATATATATGGATTGATTATTATTTAAAAATATATAATATTAAAAATAATTAAGAAAATAAATAGTAAATATGGTAAATAACTTTCCATACTCTCATTAATAATTTTAAAAGACAATTATATTATTTTCTATTTCAATTATTTTTTTTTATTTGTAATTATAAAATATGTAATAACTTACAAAATAAAGTTCATTTTCAAAAATATCTTCTTAAACACTATTATAGAAATTATAGACTACATATATGGCTATCAAAAAGTTGACTACACATTGCTCAAGTTTAGTAGATACTACTATATTAACTTCGTTTGATAAAAAAATTGAACATCCATGTATGATTGAGATGATGTGTCCATAAGACCATAACCAATTAGTACCTCAATTAATTGCATGTGTGGGCCGCGATTCATTTTCCGGAAATTAATTTGACAAACATCCTGATTTAAAGTGGGAACAAAAGATAAAAGATTCTTTATAAGAATCTTAATGTAGTGGAAGTGTGATAAAGCTGGAATCTGTACCCTAATTTCTAGAAACTTAGAAAGTGACTAGTCGCCTAATTATGTTAGGTTTTGGAAACTCGACATTCGTCCAAGTTCACCGTTCGCAGAATAGGTCGACTTGCTTAACTCTTCGTGATTATTTTGGTTCAATTAATTTGTATTAGCCAGTTAATTTAGAAAATTAGCTAGTCACTAATTTTGTTTTCTTTTCTTTTAAATGATGGTAAGTTGGTAACAGTTCTTTCATTAGAGTGTTCATCATGTCAGCGTAAGTTACGAATATAGCCCCTTGTCAAATTGATTATATATGTTTGTATTAGACAGAGAAAACAAAACTAAACAATTTTTGTTTTATTACTGTTTGGTGATTTACCAAAAACCTGATCGATACTATACTAATTTAAAACTCATATATGGTTATTGACTCATCAATAATGTATGACGTTGGTTCGAAATTATGAAACACTGTTACTCTGTATTATTGAACCCTGAAGGGAGTGATAATTCATTATAATTTTGATATTATATCCATAGAAGGTGGATGATTCATACTTTATTCATTTACTATAGAACACTAAATTATCAAGATATGGAAAGTATTAATATGTTTTTTTTTGAACTAGGAAAGTATTAATATGTTGAATGTCTATATATAAATCAGCCTAAAGACAACATCAATATTGAGTGTTTTAAAAATATAAAATTATTGTATTAGAGTGCTAGTGTTATCTCTATGTCACACATGAATTCAAAATATGCATATTGCATGCTACTAAAAAACACTCGTTATTTAAATATTCAGATCAAACAAAATATTGATTATTAGAAATCTGGAGTTATAGGTTTAAAGAAAATATATGTATTTTTTGCAGGCCCGACTCAATCAATAGCAAGACCCGGTGCGATGGTGAACATATGCCTCTAAATATGACTAAAATTTGTTTTTACAAAAAATTCAGAAAATTACATTGTTCAAGTGAATAATAACATTCTTTTTACATGTTTTGAAGAAAAATCATCGATCAAAGTTTCTACGTCTAATTCTTCCAAAAAATCATTCTCAATTGCCATCAAAACTAGTCCATTTAATATTTCTTGTGATATAGAAATCCTTAAATATGACTTCAATAGCTTCAGTTTGTAAAAACTCTTTTCTGCGAAAGCAACAGTAATTGGAATAATTAGTAAAATCCTATATACAATTGTAGTATATGGAAAATTATCAAATGATATAAAAATTTAATACATCTCGTGCTCCCATATTCTCATTTGGTAAAAGCTCATTGAGAAACTTTAGCTCCATAAAAAGTTCATCTCCAACAATGTCTACTAAATCACTATTTTCAAACTGTTTTCTAAATAACTACAATGAGACTTTAAATCCACATCATCACACATTTTCAATCTAGTAGAATCATACAATTGATATTGTTCAAACCTTTTATTAAATGAACTAATAGCATGATCTATGATATACAAAAAATATTTAATCATAAATGTTTCTTCTACGGATAATAATGTTTCATTACCACTAACTTCATCATATTGTCTTTTTCTACGGATAATTCTTCTTTGAATAAACTTATGTTCAATACCAATTTCATTAGCAACTTTCTTAGCTTTTACCATAGTATCAAGAAATCCAGTTTCTCTATATTTTTTAAAATAATAAATTAATGCAGTTACTTCAGTCATTGCAACATCAATTTGCATATCTATTGACTGTAATTTTTTGCTAACTATTTTACCACATGCAATATGTCAAAGCAAATAATAGTAGATAACCAAAATTCAAAGCTACTAAGCTCATTCAATGCTAAAGATTTAGCTTCACTTTGAATCATTGAATCATTATCATTTTCAGCCACTTCGAATAAAGATTCTCGTATATCCACAATCTGAAATCTTATCGCTTTAATACTGTCAACACAACTTTCCCATCGGGTTGTTAACAATTGCTTAAGAGTTAAACTTTTCACATTTTTTTTCAAAATATCTCACCTCTTTATAGAATTAGCAAACATAGAATACAACGTTGCACTACTTCAAAAAAATCTTTTACCTTCACAAAATTATTTCCAATATCACACAAAACCAAATTGAGACTATGACAAGCACATAGTGTATAAAATGCTCTAGGATTCAAATCCAAAAATCTTTTTTATACACCTTGTTTATATCCTTTCATATTAGATCCATTATCATAACCTTGACCTCTCACGTTATTTATATCAAGATCTAGAGATTTTAATACATCCTTTAGCACTTCAAAAAGTCCTTGGCACGTAGTGTCATCTACTTTTATAAATTCAACAAAATACTCTTCTACTTTAAAAGAATTAGAGGAAAAAGGCACGCACCTTAGAATTATTGACATTTGCTCTTGATGGCTAGCATCAAGAGTCCAATCCAAAATCACAGAAAAATATTTTGCTTCTTTAACCCTCGTAATTATTTTTGACTTAATTCTTGAAGTAATAAAAAAAATCAATTCATTTTGAATATTATGACCAAGATAATGATGATGAATACTTCCATTAGTAATACAAAAAAACATGCTCTTTTATCACAAGATCAAATTCTGCTAACATTTCTACTAATCCTAAAAAATTGTCATTACTATTTTGATATAGCTTCTCATTTGTTCCATGCCAAGTTATACTTTGCAAGATATTTACAATTGCAATAATTCTAACTAATACATTTTTCCAGTATTCCTTTTCTTTCTTAAATTGTTTTTGAGCAACTTTATCAATAGTTTCATTTTTGTTAAGTCTACACCTTAATTCAATCCAAGCAGTCATATTAAATATATGTTCATTACTTTTCTCATGCTCATTTAATCTAACAAGTATACGAGTCCAATCTGAAAAACCTTTCTTTGCTAGTTGACTTGTCCTAATACCTTTCTTAAAAATCTTACAACAAAAACAAAAAACTTTATCCAATTCTTTTGAATAAACTAGCCACTTTCTATCACTTTTCTCTCCATTAGATAATTCTCTAGTGTAGAAAGATGAAACAAATCTTCTATGAACCTTGTTTTTAGGACCTCTTACAATAGATAAATCTCTTTTTGGTCCATTTATTGCTAAGGTTTCTATCAATTTTGAATCAGGCATATCCCAATTTCTTGGGTCATAGATATCAAGATCAGTGAAAACACCAACATTAGGAATATCATCGACTTTTTCAACCACTTCATGAGCATCTA
The DNA here is from genome assembly GCA_002933915.1 of Eutrema heterophyllum. NCBI lineage: Eukaryota > Viridiplantae > Streptophyta > Magnoliopsida > Brassicales > Brassicaceae > Eutrema > Eutrema heterophyllum. Next base: position 1,072,450 of record PKMM01010274.1, on the reverse strand, counting down.
ATACTTGCACATTATCTATATTATTAATATTCTCATGAGGACTGTGGATGCGGATCTCGCACACTTAGATTTTTGTATGATTTCGGGAAAGAGAACGTGTGAGCTAGTTTCTATCTATGAATCAAAGATGTAGTTTGGATATAAACTCGACGAATTGGATTTGTATTGATGAATAATAGATGTTTACAGACGGGAAGAATCTCGTAGAGATTTTACAAGTGATTGTGTGCTCAAAAGTGTGTTTTTCCCCAAAAAGGTCCCCCAAAACCTAAGCTTCGACGTCCTTTTATATCATGGTGCGAACTAACCCTCCTCCGGTTCTCGCGCCGTCACGTGCTCCTCGAATATCGGAACAACCGATCATGTATTTGACTGATTCGTAATTGATATCGCGAGGTTCGAGCTGCGAGCTCGAGCTTCCTTCGAAGTTAGCTCGCGATGGGCCGGACTCCACTTGTGTTTTGTGGACATACGATGGGCCTTAACGGGTCGGATCTCTTAGGTCGAGATCCGGTACCAACAAGGACTAGAAACACCAATATCATCAATTGCTTCATCTGGTCTCCTTTTAACAATAAATTTATCCATAAGCCCTTTTTGAGATTGAATAATTTTTTCTATATTTTCTGTTTTTTGCCTTTTCTCATGACGAGAGGAAGACATATTTATTATTTAACACTCAAAGTTCAAACAATAACAAAATAAATGCCTAAATTGTTGTTAGAGAAGAGAACAAAAGAACATGGATGGATTGAAGATTAGTGGACTGGATTATGAAAACTGAAGAGAACTCTAACCGTAGCTCGTAGATATCTCGATCTTGCTGGCTTTAGAAATACTGAAAATTGAGTGAGGAAAAAATCAATTTCTACAAGTAATTTTCATTCAGAGAAGGAAAAAATCAGACTGATGGATATAATCAAATCGAGAAAGTCATTGATTTATGAAGACAATTTGGAAATCTCTAACCGTTTAACGGCCATATCATAATTAAGAAAAAAATAAAAGAGAAAAATTAATTGATCCATAATTTTTCCGTCAAAAAAGAAAGAAAGAAAGAGAAGACCAACAAAATATCTATAATTGATTTGTAATTTCCGTCAAAAAAGATAGAAAGAGAAACCAAAAAAGGCATCCACACGGCACACGAAAACCAAAATCAGATCAAAAAAATATTTATTAACTATTTTTTTTTTGTCGGCAAGAAATATGTTTTGAACCCAAAAAATAATGTAGTGTTAGGTGGGCCAAATTTTCAAATTGGATGTTGGAGCCGGTGCAAATGCACCTCTTGCACTGGGCCAGAGCCAGGCCTGATTTTTTGTTAATAAAAAATCATTGTTTTCATATGGGGCGATCAATCTTCTTAAAAAAAAACATAATGCTCAAATTGAAAAAGAGAGAAAAAGACACTTAACAAAGAATTAATAATTGTGGTTTTGTAACTGAATATCAATTATTGAAGTTGTAGTTAGAAATTATAAAGCTGATGTAGCATCGTGGGAACTACTTAGTTGTGACATTACTTTCCATTTTTCCACCATGGGTTATGTTTTTAGCCGATGAGTTTTCCACTAAAATTATGATCCAAGATTGAAATTAAATACGATTTCACTCATAGTGGGGAGATGTAAAGGAAGGAATGAAGGGAATATCTTATGCAAATCAATTGATTTTAGGTTTATACGAATATAATAATATTGGATGGCCTATATACTCTATAGACAATACTTAATTAGTCTTGCGTGTGCATGTTGCTGTTATCGGCCTAGGGCAAGCGGCTTAAACGCGGCGTTTTTGTAGGACCAACAACTCATTCATTCACAGAAAATCGGACAAAAACTATATTATCCAAAGTGGCTAAATGCCGTGTTCCTTCTCTTTTCGTCGTAGGATCACGTTTTTTTTTTTTCTTGGAAAAGAGAAGGAACCATGTTCTACGAAAAGCAAACCAGAAAAATAGAGCAATAATTGGCTAAAAAATTACATGATCACGTTTTAAGAAAATTATAGTTCAGTTTCAAAAAAAACATGAGCATTTTTGGAATTTGTTTGCAAATATTTTTTATTTAAAAAAATAATAATTTGAACATATTGCCAAACATGTATTAAACATGTTGTTAAATATTTATTAAATCTATTATAAATTTAAAAATTACAAATTAAATATATTTGAATTAATAACACTTAAATTAAATTAGTTTTTATTCCTCATTTCACATTTTATATATAACAAAAAAAATTATTCCGTGCGGACGCGAAAGTTTAGAATCTAGGATATTTATTTCAAGAAGCATTTTTTTTTTCCTAGATTAATAGAACTTCTATCGTCTTTATGTTTTTGTTTTTGAGAAAAATTATCTCCGAAATGTTAGATCTGTTTGGGGTTATAATCGGATGAAATCTCGACTTTTTTTCCTTTCTAATACGCCCATTAAACCGAACCTCTACCGGTATGAAACCCCAAGAACTGCATGTGTTGGTAAAAGGCCCATTAAACAATTTCAAGCATTGCGGAAAAGCCTTATAATGGAATAAAGGAATCTGAGATCCGTGAAAAAGGAGCTGGATCCGGGTCAAAAGGATCCGAATCCGACTTGAAGAAACGGGTTTGGACTGTGGAAGTAAGATTTTTTTAGCTTTCCTTCTCGGTTTCAAAAAACCATAAAAAAGAAAAAGAAAAACTATTTAGAAGGAAACATCTAAAGCGTATGAAGATAAATCCGATCTAGGTCTCTTCTTCACCGATTTCTCTCTGTCTCGTCGATCGAAGAACTAAGGCAATGGACAAAGGCAAAGCAGTGATGGGTACTGGTCGGAGATGGGCCGTCGATTTCTCCGATCAATCTACTGTTCCATCTTCCCGCGACATCCTCGATCCCCCTGGCTTCTCTCGTGCTTCTCCGGAACAGGTTCTTCTTCTTTTCCGTTTCGGTTTTGATTTTCTTAGATTTTCTATTGTATTCAGATTGGATTCGAAGTTTTAATTTGGAATTTTACCGGGAATTGAGTTGTACGGGTTATCATTGATGATTTCGTTTTCAGGATGATTCAGCAACCAGCCGCCAAAAGAAAGACGCTGAAGCTAATTGGAAACTTCAGGTATTTATGTCAAATCTAAAAGTCGTATCTTAAATTGTACGGAATCGACATTGGACTTGCTATGTAGATCTTAAAAGCCATTGACTTCCATGGATTTGGAGTGTTATTGAGCTTACATAAGACTATCGTTTTTCTATATTTCACTGTTCAAATTGCGCCTAGGTGAAGTTGGGTTTGATGTGGATAAAGTGTTAAACACAGATTTGTTTCCTTGATGAATGAGCAGAAAGCATGGGAAGTAGCGCAATCTCCGTTTAAGAATTTGATGATGATGGGTTTCATGATGTGGATGGCTGGAAACACAGTTCATCTATTTAGCATTGGTATTACATTCTCTGCTCTTTGGCAGCCTATCAGCGCTCTCCAGAGTGTTGGAAAGAGTAAGAAACCTTCTTCACTACATCTATTGATCTTCGCCTAATACGCAATTAGACATCCGATGGTCACATTAGTTAGCTTGTCATCCCACCACTACATGTAGTTTATCAAAGGTCTTTCAATATCATCATCATAATCATCATGTGCATTAGCATCAGTGTAACAAAAGAGAATAATTTTTTTTTTCTTTGAGTCCACTTACCCGAAGCGGTGAAAGAGCAGACAGAAATACTTAAAATGGTTAGTAGAATCAGGGTGGAAAATACAACAGAAATATATATGTGCAATAGCATGCTCTACTTCTGAATAGTGGAAATAGGGAAGAAGTGCTTCTCCAGGAATTTGGTAACGCAATTTATTATCAGGATTAAAAATACTTCCATCTTTGATTTGTAGGGTGTCTTAATAATACTAACATATCTCGCTGTTGTGCACAGTTTAATAATTTGAGTTATAATCTGGTTAGTGAATTTAAGTCCAGTATCGTTCATCCTTACATTTAACATTTACCCTTGTCTGCAGTTTTTGAGCCATTCAAGGATAACAAGGTGGAACTACTTATGCCGAAATTAGTGTTTCTTGCCCTAAACCTTGGAGGGTTAGCTTTGGGTATCTGGAAGGTTTCTCAACTTTTCTTGTTTCCTCATTGTTTCATCTTTCCCTTTTGCATTAAAGCAACACTGCCTTAGATTAGAAGTATAAAATACTGTTTTCTTATACAAAGAACGTTCACTTTCTCAGCTCAACACTTTGGGGCTCCTTCCAACACATGCATCAGATTGGGTTTCATCTCTACCCCCTCCTCAGGTTGGTAATTTGTACCCGAAGCTAAATATTGTGTCCATATGTTTCTGCATCATTACTGAAGCAAGAAGCTGGCATTTTGACTCATCATCTCTAACCTACACGTCATGTTTTCTCCTCTTTTTTTTTTTCTCAGGAGGTTGAACACTCGGGCGGAGGGTTCGTTTTCCACTGATGAATCTGCGTCTCTTGTGTTTTAAATTATCCAGCTAAAATTGCGAGAAGACGAAGATATTTTATGAGATAACTGAAACAGATACTCAAGTGATTATTGTTCAATCCTGTCATGAGGGGAAGATTCATCTGGAACTTCTCATCTTGTGATCTTCTTGTAGCATTTTCAAAACTCAGAAATCATAGCTTTTTCTCTTTTAAGTATGTCATTGTTCATCATAACCATGAATGTATTATTGGCACTGAAGGGACCTATTTCCCATCTTTTTGTTTCTCATCTTTTTAGACAGTAATGGATAATGTTTCAGGCTAAAGTTTTGCACTTTATTGCTTTCACTTATGTTTCCGAATTAACCCAATGAGAGCCTGTTATTTTTACCTTATTTATATCGTAGTCGTGACTCTGAGACCTTCTAGTTGACTCAGAGGGTCACAAGGTGGACTTGTAGGTGCTATGGAAACTAGGTCAAGTTTGGGAAGCACAAGACGTGGAACAAAGTGCAGTCTTTAGAATCATGTAAGTCGGTCTACTCAAAATACTCTCGACGACAAAAATGTTATACTTTAATGATTACTCCAAATAAAAGATTTACAGGAAAACCCAAAAAAAGAAAAGAGAAAAAAAAAAGAAAGAGAAATAGATATTTTCTCACTAATTTTCTTCTATCTTCTTCCGTTCTTCTAGTGATTCATAAACGAACATATGAATCTAACACGCTAACTTGATCCGAAATTCTCTATCTTTTTTTTGTTATACATCACAAGAGATTTTGATTCTTTGATCTCAAATACTCATACCTCGTTACTGTTTTTCTGGAATTTTTTCTTTTTATCTGATTGTTTTTATTCTTTTCGAGCGAATCTGAGTTTGTTTTCATGTCCGCGAGGATTTCATTTCTAAAGAATCCCAATCCCTGCAATCACTTATCTGATTATAAGCTTAGATATGGTACTGATGGTTACAAATCCTTCGAGAAATTGTTCAGATGCTTCACCGATGGAAGAACTAAGATCAAACCGCAAGAAATCGGGATACCCAGATGCAGTTATTGTTCGGTTTATCACAGGAGACTCTACATCTGTTTGATCTGTCGTTCGATATCTTGTTCAAGCCACATCCTTTCGCATACCCAATCTAATAAAGGACATGATATCGCCATTGATGTCGAAAGATCTGAGCTTTATTGCTGCTCCTGCCTCGATCAAGTGTACGATCCTGAGTTCGACGAGGTTGTCGTGTCTAAGCAGCTTATTGGTCTGTGTATGTCTGTTAAATCAGGAGCCGATGTCGTTGCGGTTAGATCGAACAAGAAGAGGAGATTAGACTCGCAATTGATTATAGGTTCCAAGTTTTTGGTCTCATCTAGAGATCGAAGGGAAAAATGGTCGTTTCCTCTGGGATTAAGAGGTTTGAACAATCTGGGAAGCACTTGTTTCATGAATGCTGTGTTACAAGCACTTGTTCATGCTCCTCCTTTGAGAAACTTTTGGTTGAGTGGTCAGCATAATCGTGATCTTTGTCCGAGAAGATCAATGGGTTTGCTGTGTTTGCCTTGTGATCTTGATGTTATCTTCTCTGCAATGTTTTCCGGTGATCGGACTCCTTATAGCCCAGCTCATTTGCTTTACAGGTTCGATTCTCTTGCTTCTTCATTTTTCTATACAAAGATTTTCTAGAATTTCATAGTCGCATTGTTTATATATGTTTGTTTGAGTTTGTGAGCATGAATTTTGAATTTTTTATGTCCGGAATGTAGGAAATTGCACCGTATTTTATCTTCAGAGACATTATGTGATGCTGATTTGATCTTTTTGGGTTTTTTTTTTTTTTTTTTGGCGGCTGAAGTTGGTGGAAGCACTCAACCAATCTAGCTACATATGAGCAGCAGGATTCTCACGAGTTCTTCATTTCGCTATTGGATTGTATCCATGAGAACGAGGGGAAGTCGAAATGTCTGTATAAAGGTAATCTAATTTGGAACAAGAGATCGTTACGTGTTGTACAATTTTGTATATAGTTTGGGAATACTTTGATGAAACTTTCAAGATGGAATTTGATTTTGATGTTTTCCCCTTTTGATACCGATAAGTTTGTCTGTTTGCTTTATTGGTGTTGCAGATCATGAAGAGTGTCAGTGTATCACGCACAGAGCATTCTCTGGTCTTTTAAGATCAGATGTCACCTGCTCAACTTGCGGATCCACGTCAACAACTTACGATCCATTTATCGACATCTCACTTACTTTAGATTCAGCGAAGGGATCATCTCCCGCAGATTGCAGAAAGAACAGAAACAGTGGTGAACCAAGCGTGAACGCACCCATGCCAACTCTCTCAGGTTGCTTAGATTTCTTCACACGGCCAGAGAAACTCGGTCCGGACCAGAAACTAAACTGCCAAAGCTGTGGAGAAAAGAGAGAATCTTCCAAACAAATGTCCATAAGAAGACTTCCTCTGCTTCTTTGCTTGCACGTAAAGCGTTTCGAGCATTCTCTTACCCGTAAAACATCAAGAAAAATCGATAGCTACTTACAGTATCCGTTCCGTCTTAACATGTCTCCTTACCTCTCTTCCTCCATCATCGGAAAGCGGTTTGGGAATAGAATTTTTGCCTTTGATGGAGAAGGTGAGTATGACGGTTCATCATCATCGTCGTCATCAGCGGAATTTGAGATATTTGCAGTTGTAACTCACTCGGGGATGTTGGCATCGGGTCACTATGTGACTTATCTGAGGCTGAAAGGGTTGTGGTATAGATGCGATGACGCATGGATCAATGAGGTTGAAGAAGAAGTGGTTAGAGGGTGCGAGTGTTATATGTTGTTCTATGCACAAGAGAGAGTGATTCAAAAGGCTCATAAGGAATTGAGTTATCAAGTTATCTCCATGGCTGATGCATTTCCCTTTGCTGATTGCTGACTCTTTACTTGGCCAAAGATTTTGAAGCATTTTTACCTTAATACTTTTTTTATTGATTGAAGGTTTATGCAAAATATTTGAAAGCCAAGTTTAATGATCAAATTTCTTTTTCACTACATCAGTGCTCAAGGTTTTCACATCTTCTGTTTCCATTATTGTTGTTGTTTAGAATGATGTCACTCTTACGTCAGCATCAACTAGAAAACAACACAGCCAAAAATGCGCAAATATAACTACTCATCGAGTGATTGAAGAAACAATCGTCTTTTTATGCTTAGCAAGTTGTTCACATATGCAGAAAACCCAGAAATATCTGAAACTGGCACGGTAATACACAAAATTACAGCTGTGTTCTTAGATATTTTTCAGAATCAAGAAAGTAAAAAAAGAGGTTAAAAAAAAACTTCATAGAAACAAACATTCCACGTGTCCCGCAGAGACCAAACAAACTATCATTTCATCTCATCTCAAGCCTCGTCTGCGCCAATCTCTGTCTCGCTCTCTGCTTCTATCATGATCGTCTCTCTCATGACTTGAGCTCTTTTCTCTTCTTTCTCGATTCTTGTTCAAATCATGTTGTGTCCTATCTCTGTCTCCGTGTCTCTCTCTGTCCAAGTCATGATCTCTCCTTCTTTCTCTGGTTGATGATTTCTGTGGTGGACTTTGACTTCGATTCTGGCTCTCACTTCGGTATCTCTTTCTAGATGATTCTCTAACATCTTCACGCCTCTCCTTTTTCTCTGGTATCACTCTCTCTGCAGTTGAGAAAAACCATTGATCGATACAGGCATGAACATGGCCATGTATACAAACTAAAGAATTTGCAGCAAGACGCTTAACTACCGGACAAGCTTGTTGTGAATGTGGAACAATTTCTCCAGTACAAATACTTTTTGGGGTGTTAGTATGAAACTTACGATTTCCTGATAAGCCATCAGCTTCAAGTTTCTTTCGCTGGATTGCGACTTTTCTTTCAATCTCCTCAGACTTTTTCATCCCCTGTTCCTCAAGAGATTCTCGATACTCTATCAAAGAAACCTCTATGCGTCTTAGCTTTTGTCTGCAGAAACAAAGAGCAAAAGTAAGGCAACATCTCATAACGACGTTTCTACTGATACATATCAATTGCTAAGCATTTGCTTTTTATGACATTGCCAAAAGCGAGCAATCCACCTCCAGAGGATAGACCAAGATACCCCACAATTTGACTTGTTTGTTGGTCAAAGAAATCGACATGAAGGAATAGTGCTGAAGAACACAGTCTATCATGCACATCATACCTTTGCTCCTCGTCGATTTCATTTTCAGGCTGGACACGAACACTTGGATCAGCCTTGAGATCCTCTTCATCGGTCTTGAAAGTTATCCCACCAGCATTGTCGCTCCCAGACGAGTAGCTCTTCTTTTGTTCATCATCAGTTTCATCATCCTCTCTCGCCCATCTGGAAGCTGGTAATATGAGGTTATGTTTCTCTTTTTTCATAAAGGCTTTCAGCTCCGGCAGTGGGATTGGTATTGTCGAGGGCAGATTCACAGGCTTTATAGTTTCAACTTTATCATAGCTAGCCCTCATCCGCTCAGGCTCATTATGAACTTCTTCCCAAGTTGAATGTCCCTGTGGATACTTTGCATTTTCATCTGCTACTTCATAGCCACGTTGTTTCTCTGCATCTTCCAGGCTTAGCAGCCGAGCAACCATCATCTCTCTACCCCCTACAAGTGACAGACCATTGTGCCTGCAGCGTCTCTCAAGCTCAGAAATTGGTAGATTCATCAGCTCTTGCCTTGCAGCTCCTTTGCCCATTGCCAGTGCAGTGTCTTGATTGATCTTATCAGCATTGTCCATATTGCCCATGTGACCTTTCTTCTCTATATCAGGCGCATCACCACAGATAGAGTGATACGAGGTAACACCTGAGTTTCCTGACCGAAGAAATGTGGCACGTAGCCCATTTATAAATGCATCTGAGAAGAGAAACCAATCTACCCATACCTGCAGTACCTTGAGTACTCGTTCCTGCACAAAGTGAGATTGAGTTTGCAATAGAATTTGCGAAAGTAAAGAACAACATAAGAAGAGCATTTGCTTTCTGGGATTACTTTAAGAGCCTCAGCTGTAATTCTTCCAGTTACACTGCGGTACAGATCACTGAAGCTTTCCATTATATCGGGTAATGCTGCTTCGAATTTTGTCCTGTATGCAGAGGCATTTTTAACAGGAGCGCTGCTATTATGAAGAATATCAGACACGAGCATGAGTCTTGCAACTTTAGTTGGAATGGGTGTCTCTTTCAGGGTCAAAGATTCTGTCAGAACTTCAATGACCTGTGAAATAAGTAAATATTTATTATAAGAAAAAAAGTATTTTGGTCAAATGAAACGTAGTCCGAAATCCTGACATAAAGAGTTCTTTTGCGTAGAGACTCTATGGTGTATGTAATCCATTATATCTTTACTACCGCATACAAGTGAGCCAGTTGATAAATAATTGTTTGATAAAAAAAGGGAACTCAAAACATATGTTGAGCCTTCTGAAAGAATTCTATTAAACAGAGACCAGATTCATCAACGTAATCCAGAACAAATTATACCTCTCCAGCTGCATCTGCGTTATCCAAAGCAAAACCCATAGCTTCTTTGATTTGACTCCTTTCTAAAGTTAGAGCTCGCAACATGTCCTCAAATTCATCCATTTGAGGATCGGTTAAAGTTTGCTCAGCTTCCACGCGCTGTTATTCCAGTGTTAAGGTATCAATAAACAAACTTCTCCAAAAATATGTAGAAAGAGATATGAAATGTGGAGATTGCGAGGGGATTACCCTGCTTCTCCCAGCAGCATATGTGCCTGTTGACTCTTTTCCATGCTCTGGGCTCCTAGTTGCAGGCACCTGTGGAGGAATCCATCTATAATGAAAAAACCCAACTTAATCAATACAGGCGCAAAGGTAAACACATCCAGCACCTGACTCAGTTTCAAAGCTGGTTAGGTTATATACCTTCCACTTCCAGTTATCATGATATACGGTTCTGTTCTCCACCTTTGAAGGGTATCACCCTAAATAACACCGAGAAAAATCACCAGGGTATGACAAAAATGCAAGAATATCTCATATATTCCTAATTATGAAACATTTAAAATGTACCTGAGCAAAGGAATAGAGCCTCCAGACATAGTAGGTATGCTCCTTCGAGCCTAGCTCAAACAAGAAGTTAAAAAGTGGATTCCCGCGCCCCCTCTCCATAATAGCTTGTTCAAAAGCGCATCCACCGTCCAGCACATTAAGAGCCATTGTATCAATAACATGTTTGAGGTGCTCATCCTCAGGACAAACGACAGTGATATCCGGAACATTTGGGGTAAGAACCTAACGATGAAATTCAGGTTAACAAAAGACTGTTTGTGCTAAGATCCAGATGTTAACACTGAAGCAGTATCCAGTAACTCAAGCACTTATCAAATACATATGGAACTTTTAAACAACAAATGTAGGCCATATGGACCAAGTTTGCATACCAGCTCAGAATTTTGATTTGGAACAGAAGTTATTGGTGGACCCGATGTACCCGAAAAAATTAAATTGCATCCCTGCCATATAACAAATATGAAACTTTTAGAGTTGCATATAAAACAAAACCAGCAGTCATGAACTATATGTGCTGAAATGAAACGAAGCAACAGTCACATTCAGGGATTAAGTTTTAATTCGCTAATGATACAATTAAAGTCGAAATGAATCTCAGAGGAGCACAAAACTGCCACAGACCTCCTTACTCCGGATTGCCATATGTCCAGGAGGTGGAGCTGGTAATGCTTGTGATGGCAGAGCAACCGCTTTACCCCATCCAATTTTCAGCTCATACTCGTACACAATAACCCCTGTGAGATAGGGAGAAAATATTTGTAATTGTCTTGCATATCATCACATCACATGCATTAAGGAAGCACATTTATTATAAAATCAGATAGTCAAAGATCAATAAATTTATATTGTTAAAAGGTCAGTAGTTTCCAGCATTGTATAAATGAAGAAGGAAAAAATTGAAGTACCAAATAAAGCAATAACACTGACCAAAAAATAAACTCCCTACGTATGTCTTCTACTGAATACGGTTATGTAATTTCTTTTGAGGAAAATCAGGCTTTGCACAAAAGAACCCAATAAAATATGCTGATCTGAAGTTTTTTAGGGTTAAAATGCTATTGCTATGAAGGAACAGGAACCTAAGAAAAAAAGATCTACAACAGTTCTTCATTCTTTGCCCTTGTATCATTATGTACTCTGTCTATCAACATCTTTCAGTCAATAACCCCCATAAACATACACAGTTCCATACAGAACGGTTTAGCTAACCTTGCATTTCATCTTTGGCAGCTTGTCCGTCGGCTCTATTCATGAAAGCAACAAAGCCACAATGTCTTTGTCGCCTTTTCTCCTCCTCTGTTCTTGGCCACATAATTTTAACACTAGCTATGGGCCCAAATCTTCCAAACGTCCGCAGAAGAAAATTTTCATCAACCTAATAAAGACAGTATCACAAAGTCTTGGTTAGGGAAGGGAATTATAAAATATTGGCTACAGAATACAACGCAGGAATTTAAGTTGGAAGAGAACAAACCTTAGGTGAAAGATTCCCAACATATAGATTCGTAGTTTGTGGGTCACCATCGTCAAATGACCCTAGCCTTCCACTGGGATCAAAATCATCAGGTAGCTCATCAAAGCGGCTAGATGACTGAGAAAAGTACATATTTAATACATAAAGCAGTACATATCTCTCTATAAATAACAGTATGGATTTGGATAAGGAATAGAACACTGATGAAGATAGCAAAGACTATTGTGAACATACCATGTTATCACTATGATGGTCACGGGGATTCTCTCGATCCTGGTTTCGCCTTTCTCTCATTTCCTGTTCACGCTTTAGCTCCTCCATAAAGTGATCTATGTTTCGAGTCTTTCCCTTTTCTCTCTCCTTTGATCTCTCTTCTTCCCTCTAGAAAGCGAAAAATGTGTACTTAAAACTAAACCATTACTCTACACCAAGAACCGAAATAATTAAAAGAATAGTGACAAGGTCCATCACTACTGACCTTATTCTCTGGTTCTTTATTCTTAGATGCCAATGGTGGGGGGAGAAAGGAGGGAACATACCTGCATAAATTACGTGGAAGGTAATCTTCTTTATCACAAGAGAAGAGACATTGATTTCAACTTTTCAAGCCATACGCGTGAACAACATTCTAAGAAACCCACAATTTCTACTGATGAAGCAGGAGACCTCAGCTAGTTGCTATTTGCAGGTGACAGAAGTTTATTGCCTTCCAAACATCACAAACACAAGATAAATGGAATTCGATTCTAGCATTGTAAGAAACACATCAAAGTTGTATTATAATCATCAACAACGTCCTGACAAACGTCGAACAATCTTTGCTTATGATGCCTCTGCTAGACACGATATAACGCGAGACTGATTAATCAAAAGCATTCAGTTTTACCTACTCCCCTTCTTTGAAATGGAACCCCCATCTCTGGACTTTTCACCTGCCATCCGCGAATGCATAGAAAAAAGGTCCATACTTTTTTTATTAACATGTACCTCAATGTAATAGAAACATTATTCTACCAATCAACATCATCAAAAAAATTAACACAACACAATGAACGCAAAAAAAAAAAAAGAAGAAGGAAGGCTGTAATAACATGAGTTATACTCGATGAACCCCATGGCGTTTCCAAGACTAACCTTGAGAATCAGGCTTGGGCTTATCATTGGGATTGATTGTCCCACCTCGAACGAAAGCCTTAGCTGCACTATCCCCTTGAAACGATTCCACGAATTCCTGATACAGACGAGCTGTTTCATCCTCAGCTTTCTGCATTACGATGGAGAAAACTTCCTCATTATCAACATCCCGTGGAAACCAGTTTCACTCGCAACAGTTAAATACCAGAAAATTCAACCGAATTGATAGCCCTCTATCAAGGATTTCAATAGCTAAGAACAAAAAGAAGCAAAACCTTCTTCTTGGCTTCTTCTTCTTCTCTATGTTTCTGGAAGGGCGTTTTCTTTCGGGTGATCGAGAAGGAACTCATCTTTCAGCATCAAAACTTTTCTCGAAACACGAATTTATGCAGGAAACCTATATCCACACTAAAAACCCTTTGCAAATCGACACCAAAAAATTCTCAACTTGAAAACCGAAACTGCAGATTGACAAAAGGTGAGATGCTCCAAAAAAGGGTTATCCAGCTCGGATCGAGAACAGAGACGAACGATCTCGGAGCTAGGGCTCGGAAAGAAGACAGCTCCAGCTCAAATCAAGTAGACGTCGTCATATCCCTCAAAAACTCTTCACCCAGTCTGCCTTGGTGAAGAAATTAATACAAAAAAAATAATTTGTTTTTTAGTTTATAGGAAACTCAAAAAAAAATTGACCAATCAGATTATTTGGATGTTTTTATTTATAAACTTGAGGAAAGATGTTGATAATAAAAGCTTTTTAAAGTATATAGAAGAAAACATTCTCATCAAATATACGAGAAGTGATCCCTAGTAAATCATGCGATTAACTTTTGAAAGAAATAAAATGAAATTAGGGGTGCAGGTTTGGATAGAAATAAGACATAAAATTTGGATAGCAAAGTTACTTAACACATCCAAGGACCACAACACCATTCTCTTTAAAATGCATATATCTTGTTACATTATTACATAGCGGCTGATGATGTTTTGAGTGACCTCTCTCAAGTTTCATATATGTTCTTCTTCATCTGGCTCCATTGGCAAGTCTTTTGAGATGGTTAAATGCCTTCTGCTTAATCCACTGCCTGTCATATGGCAGATACGCATTCATCGAGTGTTCATAGCTGCAATAGGATAGGGTCACACAAAATCACCAGGCTAGGCTTTGTTAGTAGAAGAATCATTGTCAAAACCCCTTATGATTCTCAACTTTGTATAGCAACCATCAAGGTAGATATTAACTAAAGGATCAAGCATTTGTTAGGATCAAACTGATGGGCGAAACATAAGAGAGAGAAAGGGGCAGGCTAGACTTACACCAAAGCGCTCATGTCAGCAAGACCATCAATAAAATTGTAAAGATCAGCAATGTCATAACTAAGATTTCTGAGAGATGGGTTAATTTCCTTCAACTTCCTTTCGTATAAGCCGCAAATACCTGTTCAGAAGAACCAGTCAGTTCGGCATATGATGAAAGCATTCAAAATTTTACAAGTAAAACAAGAAAAGCTTCTCGAATTCGTTTTAGACTCAGAAGAAAAGGTAAAGTTAAAAACAAATTCTTTCTTCTTCACGCTACTTCCTCCACTTTACAAGCAAACAAATTAATAGTCAAAACAGGAATCGGAGACAAGTAACACAATTTGCTTTGCTTAATAGAAATACCATCCAACTGCAATGGCATCAGTACGGTTAGCACCGTTGCCTCCTTAAACAATCATCTAAAATCTCACCCTCCTAACAACTCACAGAAACAGCTACAAAACTATAGAAATTCCAAATCATCCATCTTGTTACCACAAAGATAAAACCTCAGCATAATCAATACCAAATGAGTTAACTGTAGCTATAACCTAGTTACAGAATGGTGGTTCGAATTAATAGTTACCATCCATAGCTTGGCCTATAGAATCATAGTCCATAAACGTCCTGGTAGCTCTGCTGGGAGCGTTTTGCAACAAGATGATGGTGTGCCTACTGTTATGATTAGCCTACGCAACAAAGAGAATGCTGAGCATAGTCAGCTTATAAGAACTGAGAGAATCAAAACAAGTTTTCCCTAATTTTCCGTAAAACGAACGATAAATCATCAGGCACAGAGAATTGACGGCATGATAACAAAAAATCGAAAACCTAGTTTCCATGACGAAATTGATCTTACCAAAAAGACTATACAAAGTATTTCTACGCGATTGACTAATGAATCACTAAAACTAAGTAAAAGGAACGTAAGAGAAGAAATCGATTACCATCCTCAAGTGATAGTTTGACTTCGAAAGCAGAATTGGGGGTTAGACGACGAAGACGAAGACGACGGACGAACAAAAAGTTTCACTGTTTCAGAGAGGAAAACATAAAAAGAAAACAAGAATTAGGGGCAAAAACGTAAAATGATAAAGAGTTTCTGTCTCTTAACACGTGACATCTGTTAGTGAGATAAAACAGCGTGTATTCCATTTATGATATGAAAAAACTACAAGCCGCTTCTAGTGTATAGTTAGCATTTAGCTGCGTCAGTCAGGTTCAGCCGCGCCTATTGACAGGTATATATCCAAACGACGCGTATTCTCTTCTAAATATGATAAACGACGCGTATTCTCTTCTAAATATGATAAACGACATGTAGTTAGTTATCATCTCACTCATACTGTTCGAAAACACTATACAAATCCGTTTTAGTTCTCTCCTTTACAGAAGCAAAAGTTTAATATCATCATCTTCTGGTTCGTTCTTTGGCAACACATCAGACGGCACAAGATCATCCAAATGATCAGAATCTGGAACGAGGAAAATGAAACACAACGTAGTGAATCTCAGGAGATTCCGGAGAAGAATTACGAGCCAGAGATTCCCAAACTATTGTCTGGTGACACCAAAAGCGTGAAGAACAAACCCTCCACCCCATTTACAAGCAAGCTGTCCAAAACTATCAATGCACATCAGGAAGGCAAAGAAAGTGCCTTCGATTCCCAGAGGACAAAGCCTTGTGCTGAGAACGATCATGGGGATCCACCTGATTTTACTTATGATCCTTGAGAAAGATTCTTCCGTTATCACAAAGAAGGAATCGGGTATCCCGATATTTAAGTTCCAGCGTTTGATGAAGATGAGATCAAGCATTCCTGAGAAGCCGTATAGAAGCTGCGCGAAGAAGAGTATGTTCCTAAAGGAATAGCCTTTGAGCTTCTTTTGGTATATGAGAACTCCAAACATCGATGCCAATGCCCCGATCGCGTAGATTATGCCCACAAACTCCTGCATTTACACCAAAAACAAGAAAGTTGAATCTAGCTCATAGCTGCATATTTGGATGTAGAATCTTGGCTTGTTCAGTAAAGAACTCCATAGCTCTATATGTCATTAACGATCACATACTCGACTAATGGGGAACCGTAATACTCCATCATAATTTCGACACCGACATCTATAGCCACCATTTCTCAAGGCTGCCCAATCTCCACAAACCCAAAGACCCATGTTCTTACAACAAGAGAAGTAACCCTTGATTTTACTACAAGCCAACAAACAGTCTCAGATTTGGTTCATATGATATCATGACATACAGCCACAGTGACACAGTGTCATTTTCGAGGTTGTGAGTTATGGCAACCTGCTCTTGCTAGCTTCCATGGCATTTAGTTACCATACTAGTTCATGTGAACTCAATCTATGTCAAGCCCAAACCATTTGACCACTAATCTATATTCTCTAAAACAATATCTTTTTGACAGAGGGATTCTTCAGGCTTCTCATCTCAATTCTATACTCTTGTGGCCATATGAGACCGGAAAACCAACCTGGGAAAAGGCGGGCCCAGCTGTAGGATCAGTGTACCAGTAGAAGTAACCTTCATGAGTGCTGATGTTGAGAGCTAAGGATATGAACATGTAAAGTGATGGCTTCCATACTTGAGGGTACTTTATTGTTTTGTACATTCCCTTCACCGCCACTCCTAAGCCATCTGTGTCCTGAAGAATATTCAACTATTGCTCAAAGTTTCATCAAGATTCTAAGTGGGATATAGAGGACGGAAGTATAAAACAAATAAACACAAGGCAAATTGCTGCGAATGCCTGTGAGAGAGATCAAAAGAGTTGGGATTACAGGCAAAGCCCTCACCTTTTTGTTTTTCTGTATAAGGACAGTAGAAGATCTTTTCTCGTAGATGAAAAACCCAAGTATGATAATCGTTGCAGGTGGCAATGCCAATACCCCTAATGCTCCCTATCAAAAAGAATGGAACACTAGAAACTCTTAGAAGAGCAAAAAGATAGAAAGGTCGAAAAAGTGTGCAAATTTTAGCAAGTTAAGCTATAGAAAAAAAGGTGACAAAAAAAACCATGACAAAAAAAAAGGTGAAGCTCAACCTGAGGTCCAAGCCGGTGAACGAAGACTCCACTAGTTGCGTATCCCACCAAGGCACCAGCAGACGAACAAACCATACAAAGGCTCTGTATATCAGTAGCCAAAGATCGGATATTGATGCTGTTTGTTGCTATACAAGCATCAATCACCACTTCTGCAATGGCCATAGCTGCAGAGACACCTAAGAGGCAGCTTAAAGCCAAAGCAGCGGGCAACTTACCAAGAACTACAATTGCAATCGCAGAGACCAAACCAAGAACACCAGAGACCACAAAATAAGGCTTTCTTTTGTAACCTTTGATCGGGAAAACATCGGTGAAGAGACCCCAAATGGGTCTCATGACCCATGAGATGTAATATAATCCCATGTAAAGCTGCACAACCGATGGCTGCACTTGCTGGACATCCTTGGTTTAGGCCGTACACAAGGACCACACCTAGAACAAAGCTTGGATTTAGTCGAGAACACAGCATTTGTAGCCATAGAAAGGGCTGAAGCAGAACTGAGACGACAGCGTTTCTTCTTGCTTTTGTCTTGTTCTCAGAATGGTCTGAAATAGGTTTTTCCACGGAGAAGAGTTTCTCAGTTTCTAGTGTCTCCATGGTGTTTACTGTTTGGGAGATGAACATTGGATCTGGAAGTATTGAAAGCAAGAGTCTTTAATAGTTAATTTTAGTGTAAATGAAACTCCTTTTGGACTTTCAAAAAAGATTTCTTGATTCACACAGGGGAAAAAACGAAATATGTATTCTAAAAATTCCCACTTGACATTTAAGTTGTTGACTCTGTAAGCAATGACGTCTTTCTTCAACTACCAGTCTTAAATTCTACAAATCCTAAGCCATATAGCCAGCCTTACGAGCCAAAGAGTCAATGTTTCATCTTTCCACTCAAAAATCCTAATCCATATCAACAAATACTTAAACAATAGGTTAACCAAAATTGGGTCAAAAGCTGCTTTGACTCTAAAATCCAATAAAAAATAAGAGGAAAGCGAAGTGCAGAACCTATTTCGTCGGCTTCTTTGGAGGTCATTGTCTTTGAGATTCCCACAAGCCAAGGAGACTACTATATATGACTAGTGAGTCATCGCTGGAAACTAAATCAGAAAAAGGAGAGGAAGAAAAAATCAAAACACAGAGAAAATGGCAGGATTGTTTGATAAACAAGCTGATCTATACCTAGACGCCAGACCCAATTACCCATCGGAATGGTTCTCAAAGCTCGCCGGTCTCACCGATCACCACGGTTTAGCCTGGGATGCCGCCACCGGCAACGGCCAAGCAGCTCTCGCCGTCAGTATTTGATGTTCATAAAGTTTGTTTAAAGCATTGGATCTCCGATTCGACAGATTAAGCCTCTTTTTTTGTAAATGATTCAGTTCAGATTAGCTAACTTCTGCCTCGATTTTTCCGTGTAAACAAACAGGTTGCAGATCACTACGAGAGAGTGATTGCGACGGACGTGAGCGAATCCCAGCTGAAGCTGGCGACGCCGCATCCTAAGATCGATTATCGCCATACGACGTCGTCGATGACCGCCGACGAGCTAGTGGAATTAATCGGAGGAGAGAACTCGGTGGATCTGATCACGGTCGCTCAAGCCGTACACTGATTCGATCTCCCTAAATTATACGCAGTCGCGACGCGCCTCCTCCGTAAACCCGGCGGGATCATCGCCGTTTGGGGATACAACGACGTGGTGGTGACACCGGAGTTCGACGCCGTCCAGTATCGGTTCCACGCCCAAACGCTGCCGTATTGGAAGTATCCGAACATTCAGCACATCTTCGATTCGTACGAAGCGTTGCCGTTTCCTTTCGAAAGTGTGGGGATGGGATCGGAAGGGAAGCCATTGAAGCTGGAGATGCCAAAAACTACGTCGTTTGAAGGGATCATAAGGATGTTCAAATCATGGTCGGCTATCGTGACGGCGAGAGAGAAAGGCGTCGATTTGTTACCGGAGAGTTTGGTGAGAGAGCTTGAGGCCGCCTGGGGAGGACCTGATCTAATTCGTCCCGTCGTGTACAAAGCCTTTATGATCGCAGGGAAAGTTAAGAGTTTGAATGTTTGATGATCAAATCAATCTAAAACCATCACACTTTGTTTTTACTCGAGTTTATAATTATTTCAAATATTGGTTTGCTTCCATATTTGTTTCATAGTTATAGAACGTTTTAAAAATCCTATCTAATTGCGGCTTCGATCGGGAACATTATAAAACGATGGAATCATTATTATTTTAAATAGGTAGGAATGATTGAATTACATATTCACTAAAGATTCTCGAAAAGTGGGTTATTAGACAATCAAACAAAATACACTATTATAACGTTCACATATATTAAAACCCTTTTGTTCTGCAACAAAATAGACCTAAAATGCAACAAAAACATTTTTTTCAAAACAAAAAGAAGATAAACTATAATCACCTTTCCTTCTTTGTTCCTTAATCACCGCCATCAATCATCAATCATCATCCTCCTCTAATCGATCTTAACCGAGGAATAGATGAGCCGTGTGAACCAAAGACAAGCATAGAACCCAATTGTTCCTGTGAGCACAAAAAATGCATAAGAAGCAATGAGCATGTACCCGAAGTAAAGCATCGCCGAGACCAGTTTGGTGATCTGAAGCTTTGTGAAGAAGTAGAACGTGGCGTAGAGGAAGAGATAGAGAGCTGATGAGCCTGATGTGAGGTAAGATCTCCACCACCAAAGGTAGTCCTCACTGCAAAGCTGGAAGTAGCAGAGTACTACGGTTATCTCAGCGCAGGTAACGATGAGGATTACAAAGACTAAGAAGAGGAACCCGAAGATGTAGTAGAACTGGTTAAGCCAGATGGATGTGAGGATGAAGAAGAGCTCGATGAAGACTGCACCAAACGGTAAGATTCCTCCAATGAGGATTGAGAAAACCGGGTTCATGTACCAAGCTTGCTCTGGGATTTGCCTCGGGATTTTGTTGGTTTTCACTGGGTCATCAACCGCTGGTTTCTTGAAACCGATGTAAGCGCCAACAAACACAAGAGGAACCGAGATACCAAACCAGAGGAAGATCAAGGCAAACATCGTCCCGAAGGGAACCGCTCCGGATGATTTCTGACCCCATATGAGAGCGTTTAGGACAAAGAAGATGGCTGAGACAACTGCAGGGAACAAGAAGGCTGTTCTGAACGCGATTCTCTTCCACTCTGTTCCTTTGAACATTTTGTACAGACGTGAAGAGGCGTAACCAGCAAAGAGGCCCATGAAGACCCAGAGCAGGAGCATGGCCGTCATCAGACCACCCCGATTGGAAGGGGAGAGAAATCCAAGCATGGCAAAGATCATCGTGACAAGTACCATGCCTAAACACTGGACCCCTGTACCAACGTAGACGCAGAGCAGATCTGAATTGGTTGGAAATCTGAAAACATCACCATGGACAAGCTTCCATCCTGTCTCTTCTTGAGCTTCTTCTTGAGTCTCGAGCTCGTTGTATCGTGAAATGTCACGGTAAAGGGTCCTCAGCATTATCATTGCCACCATACCAGAAAGGAACAGGACAATCATCAGAGAATTGACAATTGAGAACCAGTGAATTTGGTTATCACTCATCAGAAGATAAGCATCCCATCTAGATGCCCACTTTACTTCACTCTCCTGGACAGCAACATCAGCAGCAGTAAATCAGAAAAATATTGAGAACAGGAATAGGATAGCATTTATTTAAGACACAAATCACAGGGTAATAATAAAAAAACTTGCCTGGAAATCGACATCATATGTGAAGATAATCTCCTTCTTTTGTTCAACTTCTTGAGGGGTAGCCGAGCTGACGACCAGACGTTTGGTGTGAGGATCACAGGTGGTCAGACGGTTCTTCTCACTCCACTCTCCTTCATATTCATGCTTAACACTACAAATAAAGGGGAGGACAATCAGTACTGAAGGACAGGCATCCCAAGAGAAG
The DNA here is from genome assembly GCA_002933915.1 of Eutrema heterophyllum. Classification (NCBI taxonomy): domain Eukaryota; kingdom Viridiplantae; phylum Streptophyta; class Magnoliopsida; order Brassicales; family Brassicaceae; genus Eutrema; species Eutrema heterophyllum. Next base: position 1,051,003 of record PKMM01010274.1, on the reverse strand, counting down.
TTCAAATTATGGACAAGAAATGCACCTGTAAGGTTTGACCTCAAATCCTACAATCCTTGCAGAATCCGTTTGCATATCTCTGTGATACCGGACTGTAAATGCCAAGTGATTGTGCATAAAGAACTTTTGCTCTTTGCTCTGTGTAAACAAAAGGCAATTTAGAAAACCGAGCTATTTCGCATGCATTCGAAATAGTGTTGACAATCAAAACCTACTCACCCCCTCATACTGGCCTTTAAGACCAACATGATAGCCGAGCTGATAAACAACAGCGGGAGAACCCTGATCCACTCTTTCGATTGGAACCACAAGAGGAAGGTTGTCGAGGATCCTAACACACAAGAAAGAGTTGTAAGAAAACTGACAGAGGAAAGCATGTTATTCATACAAAGAATCAAAGAAAAGTTTCTATTTTTGGTCCTACATGTTGACCCGGTACTCATCATCGATCTTTTCTTTGAACGCTTTGGCTGTCTTCGCATCAAGAGTGACCCGGCAGAGAATATTGCACATTTGTGCCTCCCGCATTTTGAACTGCAGTTGTTTCAACTCCGCAAGGGTTAGAGATAAAGTACAGACATAGAGTCTTAAACAGCCTGATCAATTAAGAATTGAAAATGCAATAGAGACTAACTGAATATGGGGCATTTTCTATCCGGTCACCCCGAAGCACTTCTCCAAGATTCTCAGTACTATCCACTATCTTCTTAGGTTGACAAAAAAGAAGGGAGTAATACGAGTATGGAAGCTGAGTCTTTATGGAGGTTAATTTATTCACTTTCACCTTCAGCTCATCACCCTGCATACAAGGAAATATTAGAAAATAAGACTCACGTTTGAATATGATTCCGTCATGTCTGCTCAGTCTTTTGAAGTATATTATCCGAATATTCTAGTAAAACATGCAAGTATACTTTGATTGAGATTCGTAATATAGCATGCAGGACCGACATTGCGATTGTACCCACAACTTGGATTTTGTAGTAATTTCAAGCTAAACAACAGCGAGAGAGAGAGAGAGAGAGAGAGAGAGAGATAACTTAGAGCCTAACAAAAACAATCAAAATTACAACGAGTATAACTAATCCAGAAGACCAAATATCGATGAAGCTCGCCTAAATTGCCGACATTGTTCAGATCGAGAGATTCGTGAATCGGAAATGAAGTGAAATTAAAGCCTCAGACAAAACCAATCACCCATTCTCTGAGGGAAAAAAATAAAAAAGCTTAACCAAAAGTCGGTGCAATCAGCACACCGACTCTCATTTTCTGTAGCTTTCTCGCGGATCAAGTACTGACTAATCCTAAAGGAAATGAATACCATACAGAGACAATACGCAGATCGAGGAGATACAATTCAGATCTAAAAGCTTAGGAGCACAAATTCGAACGTTTACCTTTTCGAAATCCTGAGGAGCGACACCTGGGAGATAAAAAGAGTGAGCACCATGGATGAAGAGCAGAAGAACGAAGGCGATCGCGGATCCAGAAGTTTCCGATATTCTCCGAAACTCCATACCCATGGCTGTTTCACAAAGGAGGAAAGAAATAAAATAGCCAGATCTGAAGCTCCGCTACAGTTATTTATTCTCTTATACGCTTCGAGACGAAGACCGCTTGTACTAATGTGATACAGCCCGGTTTATCTCTCTCCGGTTCGGCTCGTTACTGCTCGATCCTTATCAACCATTAATAATTCGCCACGTGGTTACACACGAAGTCTTTCCGCAAGCTATAACTAATGGGCCTAACTCGATGAAGTCCACCGTATAATAACGAAAAAAATGAAATTTGTTTGATAAATTATTACATGGCATATAAATAAGAAAAAATAATTGAAATAGTAAATGATATAATTATTTTTTTTAAATTATTAATGAGAATATGGAAAATATTTATTTATCAAGAGGTTATTTACTATTTAGTTTCTTAATTATTTTTAATATTATATATTTTAAAATAATAATCAATTTATATATATTCAAAAAAAAAAAATCTATTCAAAAAAATCAATT
>PKMM01010274.1:813051-1048319 GCA_002933915.1 Eutrema heterophyllum | reverse complement strand
CTTGCAATATATTTCAGTATGATTTATATTTTATTTGAATATATATCAAAACAAAAGTTTGAAAAATATTTTACTAATTTTATAAAGAGTTAGACACGAGAAAATTGATTTTTAAGAGTTTTTAGATTGACCACAAAAACCATAGTCATTAAGCGGTGCATATTAGAATTATGTTTTCAAGATTATAGATTTTTGCGGATTAGTCCGAATAGACCTAAATTATTATAATTAGGCCTAAATTATTCCATGACCTTTAAAAAAGAAAAATAAGAAAAGTGAATTTATGACTGAAAAAAAGGAAAAAGAAAACCAAGTGATAGAATCTCATAAATGAATTTGACAATTGGTGGATTGGAAGCTAAACCCTCGGGAGGAACGCAATTGTACATTGAGCCCACACCGTACACGTGGCTTGAAACACCACGTGTTCACAAACCCAAACATAAGTCTAGCCATAGACCCCAGATTTCCGATCATCTTCAAATTTTCGCCGTCCGTGATCACCGAGCAACACTAGATTCTGGCGAGTTCGAGAGAGGATATCGTTTCATCTCTTGCCAACCCCCCCCCCCCCCCGAAAATTCAAGCCATGGATGCTTCATACAAAGTCTTACCGATCACCACAGTAGCGAGTTCGACAAACGATATCGTTTCATCTCTCGCCGACCCACCGAAAATTCAAGCTGTCGATGCTTCCTCTAGCCAAATCACCGAAGTCTCATCGTCACGGGAAATTCAAGTCGCCGATACTTTCTCTTGCCGAATCATCGAAGCCTCATCGCCACGGGAAATTCAAGCCGCCGCCTGACTCGTCGGCTCTTCCTATGGCCCAATCAACGACACCTCACTACCACGAAAACTCAAGCCGTATCGATGTACATATTAGCGAGTTTCATCACCGACTAGCCCAATCCATAGCATAAGCTAGTGAAACCACCGATAAGGGCAACCAATAATTTAGGAGGCATTTTTTAATTAATTTTTTGTTGTTAGATCTTTTATAATTGTTTATATGTACAAAAATTGAACGCATTTTATAGAAATAATATTGGTAGAGTTTTTTTAACAATATTTATGGACTTTTCGGTGATAAACATGGTTATAAAACTTGATTATGTGATTTAATGAATGATTTTGCAAGTAAAAATGTAAAGATAGTCATATTTTAAGTATAATAAAACTTTATCGCTACTAGTTTTTTTTCTTACAATTGGTTTATGGTGTTGGATTGTTTTATAAAGTTTTAAACTGATTTTTTTTTATATTACTATTATTTATGATTTTAAATAATACAATATAAAAAGTATGTCTTTTTGATTTGTATATGACATCCTAAAACATTTGACCGTCACTGCTCATCGACATTTCCATATATTGGCTCTTTCGATACCAATATTCCGGAGCAGAGACCTATGGAATCGTCGACGCTGTCTATTTCTTCATGGCCACTTGCTCCACCGTCGGTTATAGTGACATCGTTCTTGTAACGGCGAAAATTCTTAGCATCGTTTTGGTGTTGAACAACGTCGTATGTCTTGAAATCTTTGCCAGTTACGTGATGTGGAATTGGTCGACTAACCGGTTTAGGACGAAACCTGTCGACGCATCACAACTCGACAATCTTTGTTTTCTTATGCAATTCATGTTTGCATTTTATGCAATTGATGTGGAAATGGTCGCCTAACCGGTTTCTGACGAAACCTAGCGCCGCATAAGATGTTGAATACGCGCGCTTCGCACGCTCTATCAAGTTTTCCCATGGGTCGATGAGAGATTGGACATCAAAACTCATTTTAGGAAGAAATAACACACGCAAATGATATCAGAAAGATTTTTTCTATGAGTTTTGGAACCAGGTCGACTAATCGATTTCAAGGAATGAAATCTGTCGACTTGATTCCCATTCTGGAAGTTCAGTAAAGAACGATTATTGCCCTGATCAACACGGGAGGAAACAGTAGAATGTGGAATCTGGTTTCATCTTTATGTTGCGTTGTTTTATGCCTCTTGACGAGGGTTAGAGTTTCAGATAGAGAAATTGATGGACATAGAGATCGTAATGGAGGTGGTTGTTGTTGGTGATTTCTGAATCAAAGCTGAATCGCGTCAGGTCTGCGTCCTGAACTTGGAATTTGACGGCGTTGTGTCGGAGCATGGCCCAGACGATGAGTGATACTGGAGTTGACGGCGAAGGCTAAAACGGGGGACACGAAATTTATGATGCAATCACTTTATTATTTCTTAACACAATATGAATCTTGACGCATGATTTCTAACAAAAACAAAAATCATAGTCTTGCATAAAGAGATGAGTCTTTGGTTTTATTCTCTTGCAGAGTAGCACAATAAGAGAAGCACAAGAACTTAGTCTTGACAAGTTAACCAATGAAACAAAACATAGCAACACCAAACATCAGACACCATAAACAACAACGAAGACTCCATATTTACATTGATCTAAAAAGTTTTCGAGATTATCAAGCACTGGACCAAACACGAGAAGGAACTCTTTTATTACCAACCTTCCACTTTTAGTAACCTCCCTGAATAAAAGCATTCAGGCGGTTAAGCTCCTCTCGATGCTCACTGACAACTGCACGGACCACGTCTCCTATGGACACCATTCCCACCATACCCTTGTCTTTGATTACTGGAATGTGCCTGATCCTGTTATCTGTACATTGAACGGTCACAAACCGATTTTTTTTACTTGCCTCCGTTGGTTTTAATCCCAAAAGACAGGATCTTTCATGGAGAAAGTATAAGGGGTTTCTGCTTACCTGTCATCAGTTGCATAGCCCGCAAGACCCTGGTCTCAGGTGTCACAGTGATAAGCTTATTCTGCAATTGCCAATTCACAGATCCAATCGGTTTAATCCCCAAAAGCAAGGAAAACATATATAACGGTGCATTCTTCATCACTAATTCCATACCTCTTCAGTCATAATGTCCCCTACTTTTGTTGATTTGGATGATCTCCCTTGCACTATGATCTTCCGCAGATAATCTAGAGAAACCGCAATGTTGTCAAAACAGAAGGAAATGGGTCACACATATCGGAAGACACACAAAAGAAGAACTTTTCGTGACAGTCAAAATTTGTCTTACCTCTCTCTGTAATGATTCCAGCAAGAGATTGTTGCTCACCAGGTTTCACAACCACCAAGGCACCAACATTGTGTTGTGTCATCTAACCAAAACAAAACACATCAATCACAAAAGAACACTACCGCACCGAGAGAGATGCCTATCCAAAAGGCAAAGAGAGAGATATATGGATTACATACGGATTTAACAGCATCATAAACAGTGTCATCAGTTGTACACCAAAGCCAAGATCCATCAGCACTTTTGCCTTTGGCGTTCATAATGTCAGAAATGGTCGTGCTCTCGAATCCATGTTCCTCCATACGAGCAGACTGAGTGGATTCGGAGCGTGAACAAAACACAGAAGGCTGAAACGCCGGGTTAATCACACGGAGATGTTGCAGCAGAGAGGCTTTGACAACATTTCCACCGAAGACAAACGAACGAATCGCAGCTTGCATCTTTCCCTACCGGAATCAAATCAATCAGTTTTGGAAACAGATCATCAACATCAGAGGAAGCAATAGCAAATCACTACTGAAAACGAGATCTAGAATAGGAAACAATACGCGGAACAATCATCGGATATCAAACGAATTATATCAAGGTAGATCGGAAAAGAGAGTGATCTGCATCAAAAAGCTATATAAAAAAAAACTTAGCTGCGTGATTTTGAAGAACCCTAAAATTTGGAAACTTCTTCAATCTGATTGTATATATATACAAGAAAAACACTAGAAATAGCGAAGAAGGAGAGATTCAGACCTGAGCTTAGAGAAGAACGGATCAGAGTGGAAGCTTGAGAACCCTAGAGTAGGAGCAAGAGACAGCTGACCAGAGTTGAGTGGAGTGTTTGAACTTTGAAGGGTTCTAATGGATAATCATCAAAATATAAATAACATTTTTCGATAGCGAAACTCTGACGACTTTATTTATTTCCTTAAAAATATACTTAGATAACATTATAACAGTGTGATGACTGTTCATTCAATTATTCTGTCATATCCTGACAATTTCAAGAGGGCCACTCACTAAACTTTAATCTAAGGCCCACTTTAATAGGGCCAGTTTTGGTTACAAATGAATACTTTTATTTTTTTTGGTAAATTTTTTTTTATTTTTACGGTCTTTTGGTAAATATCTAACACGATAACGTGGATGGTCAACGTAAAATCAATTTTCTGTTCGGATTTTAACTTCTGCTTTTCGGTTATCTTAAAAATATATAACTGTTTTATTCAAACTAAAATAAAATCTGTTTGGGTTGTTGAATCAAATCTTTTTCGTTCGGTTTTTGATCAAATCGGTTTGGTTTATCAGGATTGAACATCACTCATTGTGCTGTGCTGTGCTGTGAAATCTGACCAGTCCGGTCTAGTGTGAACCCGAACAAGTCGAATGATATTTATTTTGGATCAACTTCAATGTCTTTAGTGAAAACATTCCTGGAATTAGGATTGTATAAAGAAGTTTGTGGACAAGACAATGGACTCCTCATCCTGTAATTTCCTTTTATTTCCCCAATGTTATCGATTTATATGATTTAGGTCTCAAGATTCAATCGAGACGACGTAGAAGATACTCAACCTCGACGAGTTTAGTGAGAGGGATAAGCCATTCTCCATAGATGCGAGAGACGATCAATGGATCCACTTTGTAATTCTTCTCATCACCAGAGATGCACTTTACCTCTTGTCCAAACATTTCTGCTTTCTTCTGGACTCTTTTCTTAACCATTTCTTCTACTTTCTCAAACGTCAAAAGCTTCATCAAAGCCTCGGTATCCTACACAAGTTTTCAGAAACCCAACACTTCTGGTCTGATCATTTCCAATAAAACCACACTGTAACCGAATCCACATTGTGAGACGCTAATTTTACCTTAGCGCGGATCGCAGGCTCGTAATCTTGTGGAGCTTCTCTGAACTTGACTTCAGCAACAAATTTACCGTAGTGAATCCTTCTCGAAAGAGCCTTACACAAGATCAAACATCAAATCAGACATACACCGCATGTAGACCATATTTTGTGAATCCAAAGATGATCTGCTTACTTGTAAACACGCGAGGTCACTAGCAGCAGTTGAGGGATAGTTGCCATCATCACCAGGTTTGACAAACAAAGGAAGCAATTCTTTAAAGTAAATATCCCAAATACGTTGGTTTATGTTAACAGATGAAGCCTTAGGGTGCAGAGCCTAATCAAGAGAAAAGAAAAGTAGTGTTAGAATCTACAAGCATTGAAGAGTTGTGAGGAAAATGCTTACAGAATTTACTACGTACCGGTGGATACTTGTGGGTAGGAAAAACTGAGGGAGGAATGTTGTCAAGGAAAAAAGGATTCTCTTGTGGATTTTGGTATCTTCCTACCTATACGCATACATGAGAGCTTCATCAATTAAACATGTAGGCTCATATCTAGAAACGAAGAGTATAACCAAGGAGATGAAATTTATAGAGCAATAAGACATTCAGACAAAAAAACCAATCCCCCATTGCCAATCTCCACAAGTAATGAGGCATGCTGGTTCAAGAATCCAATCTTACTCAAACCTAAATCGTTTGTAGGTTGGTTACGCAAATTTCACTGTACAATCTATGAAAATGCTATAGCAGACCGAAGAAGGGATCAGTTTAAATGGGATGTGAACCTTGGCATGGATGATTTCAACATCTCTGACAAAAAACTCGGTGAGAGAAGAGGAATTTCCAGAATCTAGACAGCGAGAATCCTCGAAAGCAGGGGCATTGAGCGGAAACTTAGCTCTCTCGATCAAGCTGAAGACGATGGTGTCTTCTTGCCTAATCAACGATTCCCTGATCGAGTCAAGACTCAGTAGTACATCGGATCCCCCAGAACCCGAGTCTGACTCGACGACTCTTTCCATGCCGCTTCTATAAAATGCCGACGAGATCAGATAGAGATGAACAATTTGTGAAATGGATAATCTCAAAAGGCTTACCTGGAAATATTAGGCTTCCTCTCGCTCCCTTATTTTCGACTTTTTGAGTCTAACGTGCTTTGGTTTGGTCCTTTGGACTTTGGACCTTTTCGCCTCGGGGAAAACAAAATCAGATCGAGATCCATCTTCTATATCAGTGTCATAGATTTGTACTTGAACTGTGAATCTGTGATGGATCTTTAAAACGCGTATGGCCCTATCGACTTGACCACCATCCATATATCTAGCAAGAAAATGTATAACTCAAAATAGTTTTTTTTTTTTTTTTTTTTTTCTGATGAAACATTATTTATCGAACGTCTGAGGAAATGTAAAATGTAAGTTATTTACAAACGTTCATCTCAGGAAGAAATTTCATTGCTGAAAATTAACACTTCTTTCAAAATCTCTGATCCACAGCAAATTGGAACGAATTGTTAAAAATAAGGCAAATCCATTTATTAAAATGTAGCTTCTTCACAAAATTACAAGACTCTTTGGTAATTTTTCCTAAAGAAACTTGAAATACCAAATTCTCACCTAGAGAGAGGGTAACGATGAGTTTGAGAATTGGAGGTGGTTCTAGAAGGTTCTGGAATATGTTCAGAGACTATATAAGCAGTGTCTTTCCACCAAGAAGCTTCAGCCTCCTTCACATGAAGCCTTTGTTTAGCATCTTCCAATGCAATCTCAAGCTCCTTTATCTCCTCTTCTTGTCTTGTCTCCATTAGCTCGTGTAGCCTTCTCTCCAGCTCATACGGACACACTCCTTGTTGTTCCTCCATTGGTCCTGGACACATGTGTCCCAACCTTAATCCTTCTGAATCTTCACTCTTCACTGAAATACCCTATCATCGTTTCACAATAACATTATTGTTCAATTAGAGAATAGAATCAACATCAATTCATCCAAAAGAGAATAGAAACCAGATTTTCATTTGCATTTTTTCAGGTTTTTTTAACTCTTGTTTCTCTGCGTGCAAACTTCAAATAGAATCTTTCAAATTCAAGTAATTTTCATTTGAGGAGGGTCGAAAATTTTCTCTGTGTTATGTGGGAGCCAGATACGTTTTCTGTGATCATCAACCTCGAGTTTAGACAGAGAATCAGGATCTTTAATCCCTAAATATAAGGAATTCAAAATCAACTACTTACCTTGAGCTTACAACATTTACCCTCCTGGTCTTGACCAATCTGAAGAAGCTCAAACTCAGCTTCAAGTTCTGCTTCAAGCTGATCCATTTCTCCTCCAAAATCTTCTTCCCCTCCCTTAAATACGTAATGTTTCAAAGACCCTTCACGTCCAACAGACAAAGATGTGTCCAGGAACTGTGGAGAGTAATAGTGATCAGCAGAAGATTCCGGGCCATCTACAACGTCACTTGTGGTGGAATACGCAGAGGTTTCACTCTGGTCTTGCTGCCTAAAGAGGGGCACTTGCTGTTTTTGCCTCAATTCGTAGTTGTGAGATTCTAAGAACCTCTCTATATCGTTCCGTAGCTCGATAAACTCTTGCTGTTTTCGCCTCAGTTCATCGTTCTTACATTCAAGAAACTTCTCCAAATCATTCCGTAGCTCGACTACCTTGTGAATCTCTTCTTTACCAGTAGCAATCAGATGTAGCAGATAACAACTAACTCCAATGCTGAACAAGAATTCCCTTCTTTGCAGTTCTACAAACCAAAAGATATGTCAAAGTTACATTTGAGAGACGATTAATGGATGTATTGTTCTATCATCTATGATATTGAATTCAACTCACACATAAACATCGATGCAGTTCTTTCAGTTTTGCTGATTGATTGGATCAGAGATCGTTTAAATTCAGAATATTTCAAATTCTCATAAACACATAAGAATAACATTTCCAAAGTGATGAAGAAATCATGTTAAACAACACTTATTATACCCACAAAGCCTAAACGATCAATAACTCGCCGAAGCTTTCCAAACAGAAATCGATTTTTTTTTTTTTATTTGGTGTGTAAAACAAAAGATTGTTACCGGAACCGATCGTCCGTGGTGGAGAATCTGAAAATTGGCCAACTCCATGAACATCCTCGGAGAAATTTCTGATCCTCACCGAGTCACAGTCTCTCACCCGTCCTTCCGCCATGGACTTCTTCTTTCCTTTGACCTTACCCGGCGAGGAAAACCACCGAGTCATGACTCTCCGAGGCGACGGACACCTGATCCGAATGCATCCTGCTCTCACTCCTCCACCCTCATCCATCGGACACTTTAAAGCCCGACCAAAACTCCCGGCGGAATTCAAATGGATCGCTAAAAGGATACGAGAATTGAATTGAAGGAGAGAGAGAGAGAGAGAGAGAGATATTTAAAAGAGAAATCTCAGAATCGGGATTGAAGAGAGAGATGTATTAATGAGAATCACGAGAAGCAGAGTGTTCTTTCGTCTTCGATCTACAAATGCGTTTGGACTTTGGAGGGAAACTTTTGAATGTTTTGGAAACTCTTTTAATGCAATCACCTCTCGCTTTCTCCAATTAATTATAAAATCTACAATAATTGGCATGAAACAAAAATCTATCCTTTTTAAAATAAAAACAAAAAAAAACAAAATTCTATCATAATTGGTAGTAAAATTCATTTCACTCTTTTTCGTTTGCTTAATATAGTGTAATTAAATCAGAATTATAAGAAGAAAAAAAACGTAAATCGTAAGTAAATTGCTATAAGTACAATTAGGGTCAAGAGTATGTTTGAAGATCCAAGGAGTAGAGTTGAGAATTATTTAGCCATAAATAGCAATCCAGTAAGGTTGACCAAAGAAAAATGGTAAATGGAATAATTATTGTAGACCATTGTGATTGGGAAAAGACCATAATAAATTTCGAGACAAGTTGGTGTTTATTTATTTTTTTCGAATAAGTACTTTCAATTTGAAAACTGTAAAATGAATTGATATTAATAACGAGAAGATATTACAGTGGAATAAAATGTAAATTACAGCTGATTTTTACAGTACTAAGTAAATTGGAAAAAAAAAGGAAAAACAAAGAACAAAATCGTTGGGTTTGGGTCTGAACGGTCAGAGCGAAGATGACATTTGGCTTATGACCTCCAATGTAGCTTTCGTCTTCCTCAAATGATCCATCTACGTACGTTTGTTCAAAACACTCTTAAATAATTCATCAACACTTATAAAATATTTTAAATTAATTTCTAAAAAGGTCTGGTTTCCATGGCTTACCAATTCTTTCTCGCGGGTGTCCTGCGAATCAAAAAAACACAAATCCAAGTGTCAAGTCTTTTACGAGAGAGATTATGTGCTCGCGAAAAAACTTAAAAAGGGCTTTGTATATTTATACCCTCGTTTGAATCTCCTGTTTAAGAGCGCTTATGAGTCTGAACATGTAGTCATAGTTGGATTTGTGAGGCTCCTGCAGTCATCACCATCATTCCATAATCAAGATTCAAGCTCAGCATCATCTCAAACCATCAACAATCTCAGATATTTGGTATTACCTCAATGGTTTCTGGAAGAGGAAGACCTTCCAAGACTTGAGGAGGCTCTCGAAGCTGAAGGATCTGACTTGGGTCACTTGGTAAAGGAACGGTCCAAGAAGGCGGATTTGTAATCCCCATTGATGCAAAACCGTGTCCTGTTCCATTCTCCCACATTAGCTGTTGTTGAGTTGAAGATCCATCACTTGTGATCTGACTTTGTACCTATATAAAATAAAAAAAGCACAAGAATAAGCATAAGAGAATGCTAAAAAAAGTCACAAGTCTCCAGGTTTGTAGCTATTACCCTTGGGACATTTTCGACTGTGTAAGAAACAAATCTAGGATCTGTGAAGTTGGGAGGCTCAAGAACAGCATATGCGCCTTCGTTTTCATAGTTTCTTGAGCCCTAAAAGCAAAAATTAAACAAAAGAACCAGTTGAAAAACCAACAGAACAGGTAGCATTAGGATTCCGTTTGCTGTAAAAGTGCAATGGAAAATTACCTGTGAGAAATTTGAAGCACTGAAGATTGTGAAAAGCTTTCCAGATTCTACTTCATGATCTATTGAGTAACCACTTAGCATGTTTCCCATGTCTTCTCGATCTGCTCTTGCATCGGGGCCTTCATGTGATCTTATAATCATCTAAGATGCAAAACAAACAGATTAAGTTTCATTTTGGATACCAGTTTTTGCCCAAAGTACTTCACTTACCTTTAAGTTTGACTGTTTTAGAAAAGTCTCGGTGCAATCAGCTCCCCAAAGAAGTCCCTTGTAATTACTTTCGCTCAGACCATCAGCCATCCATGGACATGACCATAAAACATGGTTAAGAGTGATATTCTCATCATCGTTCTCACCAACTTGTCTCCTCTCAATCTTGTCAAGTTCCTCTAAAGAACCCAACAACAAAGATGGATTCGTACTATCTTCATGGACCCGAGAGCTTTGAAAGAGACCTCCATGAGTTGTGTAGACGCTATCTGATATCACTGATGCCAAAGGTAACAGTTTGAAACAATCGATACACTTGGAGTATAGCACTGGACCGTGCTCAGCGTATCTGTCACATGTGTCTTTCAAGAAATCAAGCTCTTCTGCGGATACTCTTGTTTCAGAGCTTCCTCGAAGTAAACATACACTCTCAGGCATCAGAATCTGGAGTTAGAAACAACAAGTATTGATCAGATGGGAACACATGAACTAAAACAGTAAGGCAGATAGAACGAAAGAACACACATCTAAGGCCTTAAATCTAACGCTTTCATCATGTTAATATTAAGCACACTCATGTTGATTTTTCTATTTGTAATTCACCAAAAACAAATTCGATGCCTTCAACATTAACAATCCATAGTAAGGCTTAAGGCCAATGCTTCAGCACGATAAAGTTACTTTATAATTTAAAAGACAAAACATGGGAGTGGCCTAACACTTCTTTTTTTCTATCAATAGGCCTAAGACTTCAACTTAACGTTCCATCACAAACATTCCAATAATAAAAAAAAAGGAAACAGGTAATTAAGCTATAATATGTACCTTCCAAGCTAAGAGAACCAAGAACACTTCTAGGCTCCAAGAACCTCGACCAATATAATTACCGTTGAACACAAACCATTGGTGCTGTGAAGGCCTTCCTGATTGATCAAAGATTTTGAGGAGATCGTGTAATTGACCGTGGAGATCCCCAACCACAATCACTCTAGGATCCTCACTACAGCAGTTGATTTTAACGCAATTCGCTTCTTTGTCTAGAATCTGGGAAGCACAGTCCACCAGAGAAACAGCCACAGAATGTGGTAATATCAAAGGGAACTCGGAAACCGAGTTCTTCCATGTGAACTGGTTTAATAAACCCATCAAAGTCTCAACCCATTCAAGGGTTAGTTGGGACTCTAAAGGCCATGAGATTGGCTCCAAAACAATGTCACTGAAATCCGCGCAGACAGAATCATCTCCGTTCCCCAAATAAATCTCCATTTCCATTGGCTCAGTCATCTCATCTAAATGATCAACAGTTTCTGGTTCGTATTTTCTACTACCCATTCCTTGTACACTTGCTATCATCCTCGTCACCTGTTGCTTCTCTTGATCATCCAATGTCTCATAGTGAAACCCACGAAGAGACTTTAGAGAACGGTCTGAGTTATTCACCTGCACATACATTCAAAATTAGTCAATTTTTTTTGGCATTACTTGCTCTACCATTTACTCAAGAGCATAAAGATATGCACTTACCACTTGCTTTAGAACCGAACACAGAATTCGGGTCACACTATTTTCCGGATCCTGAAGCAAAGAACGTAACTTTGGCGTCAATGGTGATAAGCAAATATTTAGAGAGAGATACTACTAAGCTCAGACTAACATGGAGACTGAATCTAGTTACAACGTTACTTTAAGAAAGTCTCGATCAGCACCACGTCGAGATATTTCTTTCAACATAAGCAAGGTACGCAATTGCTTATAGTTCTTCATTCTCGTCGTTTTAACCGCACTTAGCTTCAAGAATGCGAATTTGCAAGCTTCAAGCTTCGCCTCTAAAACCCTTTTCGAGATTTCTACACAAAAACCAATCAAATGTTACTGTTCCGAATACATTACTGGTTTTTCCTCAGAAATAGATAAATTTTCATGGGGATGGGACAAATCAATTGACTGAATAAAATCTCTATCGAAGAAACGATTACCTGGAGGCGGCATATTGATTAAACCCGGTAAGATTTGAAAAATTCTCGGTGAGATTGACTGATAACGAATAAAACCACAGTTCGGAGAGGTCGTCGGCACAGTTCCGGCGTCGATGTCGATTACAACCGCCGCTCACCACCGAGGAACGAGCGTTTTCGTGTTAACTTCCTGCCGGTTCTAGGGCAAAGAAACCACGCGCATTTCGCTGCTTAGAAACCGAAAAGGATGTTATTTTTCAATAATTATGGGCCGGCCCGTATTTTAAAGGCCCAAACTAAAAAACACAGTCTCTCTCTGGGGTGAGAGCTTTTGACTGACGAAAACCAGTAAAATTCCTTCTTCTGATAATCCCTCATCAATGGCGAAAGAGGTATGAGAAGAAACGGAAATGGCGGGAGCGATTAGGGCGAAGCAGCTGTTTGTATGCTCGTCGATTCTCGCGAGCAACAACAACAAGGATCTATTACGTTTTCCTCGGCGTAATATCAATGTAATCGCGGGTAATATCAGTTCGAGCGAGACGAAGAAGAAGGAGAAAGAGAAGAGGAAGAGGAGGAAAGAGATTGAGGTCGCAAGAGCGACGGCGGAAGCAGTGGTGAATAAGGAAAAAAGGAGGACACGGTCGAGCAGAGATTATGAGCTCGCCGACGGCGGCGAGGTTTCGTCCTCGCATGTGCCTGTGATGCTCGGAGAAGTGGTCGACATTTTCTCTTCGGTTCGCCTGAGAAGTTTTGTGGATTGCACACTTGGCGCAGCCGGCCATTCTTCTTCAGTAAGTTCCTTCTTCTAATTGTTTCCAGAATTTGAGCAAATTGTTGGTAAACTAGCTAAAATCGAACAAGCTCTTGTATTGGATGGAGTCTAATCGACTGATATGGGCTGATATGATCTTGAGAAATTTAATCACGGTTTAAAGTATTATGAGCAAATTCTTATGCGATGATAAGTGTTTATAGATGTTTCTTTGCTATTGTTGGATATGTAAAAGCAGATTGTAAATTTGTAATTTGTCTTTCAGATTATTCAAAGCCACTCTGAATTGAAGCATTTTGTTGGAATGGATGTTGATCCTGTGGCTCGGAAACTGGCTCACTTTCATATTGATTCTCTCATGCATCCAACTTTGAAGGCTTCTATTGTGTTGAAGAACTTCAAATACATCAAATCTGCGATTGCTGATACGCATCCGGAATTGTTAGATGTTGGTGTTGATGGCATTCTTATGGACCTGGGAATGTCATCTATGCAGGTAAATAGTGATTTTACAAAGCAACTGTTTTTCGTTTCCTTGTATTGTTGACATCTCTCACCCACGCTTGTAAAATCTTTATCCGACAGGTAAACAATCCTGAAAGAGGGTTTAGTGTTCTTCAACAGGGACCTCTTGATATGCGCATGGATCCTCAGGTGGGTTATATAGACAAGTGAACGAAAATCTGACTCTTCCTGCTTTTTGAATCATTTGGAATTTCTGCAGAAGTTTCTTTTAACATATCCGCTAACATGTGACAGGCGAGTCTGACAGCGGAAGATATAGTGAATTCTTGGCCAGAATCTGAATTGGGGAGAGTTCTACGGGATTATGGCGAAGAAAGCAATTGGCATTTACTTCAAACTAGAATTGTTAAGGCTCGACTTAGTGGTGGGTTACATTCTACTGGTGAACTGGTGGATCTCATTCGGGGAATGTCACCACCAAGCAGAGGTAATTTAGTAATCTATCTGTACTTGCATCTCAATGCGACTTCCAGTTAGTGTTCATAGAAGGATTTGGTTGCCAGGTACAGAACACAGAATAGTAAGCGACTATCAATGAGTGATCCAAAATAAGATCATAAAAACATTAGACATTTTAGAGAGTTTTCACTGTAGACAAAAGATGAAGATGATCCTCTGAATCTTACTTCGACTTGCATTTGAAATGCGGCAGGAGGCAGACAAGGTTGGATAAAGACTGCAACACGTGTGTTTCAAGGCCTAAGGATTGCAGTGAACGACGAACTCAAGACACTACAAAACTCTCTCTACTCATCCTTCGATGTTCTCTCTCCAGGTGGGAGACTAGCAGTAATCTCCTTTCACAGTCTGGAGGATCGGGTTGTGAAACAAACGTTCCTCGACATTTTGGGGTTTCAAAGGGAAGAAATGAACACAGAAGTGAGTGTAAAACCGGAAAGGCAAATCGGAGAGAGTATAGAGAAGGAATTAAAAGAGAAAGAAGCGTGGATCAAACAGACTGTAATCGGGTCGAAAGGAGTAATACTGACAAAGAGACCGATAACTCCTTCAGAGGAAGAAGAGAGATTGAATCGCAGAGCAAGGAGTGCGAAGTTAAGGGTGATTCAGAAATTATGAGTGATTGTTCTACAAAATGTTCCTTCTCTCTTTGGTTTTGTTTATTTATTTCAGCTATGATTAGTTCATGGTTGCCATTTTCCAAGGCGAGCTCGAGATTGCTTTTAGAATTTACGGTTCCAAGTTTTCTAAACCGACTTGTAATGGCTAGTACATTGAAGTTCAACATTTGATGGAATTCGTCTAATTCGATTTAATGGACTATCAAATTTTCAAAGTTCAAACTTTTATCGAAATAGTTCATGTTTTGACTAGACACAGAAATATACAGAAAGAGCGTTAGATGCAATTAAACCGATCTATATGAAAATGTAGATTGGTTTTTTTTTTCCCCCAGTAAATTCGAAGTTTCGGACATACTGTCACTGAAATCAGATCGAATCTTAAAAAAAAAAAATATATATATATATAAGCCAATTGTTTTTGCTGAAAAAATCATATTTTGCTGAAAATTCAATTTGTCGAACCAGGCCGGTTAAAATGCAAAATTTCCTTTTTTGACCATACATTACCAGTTTACCACCTAAGAATCTGACTATTGTCGCCGTCCCGCAAAAACCCATTAAGACCTTGAAACCCTTCTCGCCTCCTCTTTCAGCTTAACCAATGGGAGCAATTGATCTTTCTTTGTCACAGAGTATCCTCTTCTCTCCGTCGCGTTCCAATCCTCCCTCCTCCACACACCGTTCCGTCTTTTTTTTGCCGCCGGGAAGCAAGTCACGGTGTCTGCCGCCGTTGCGTTCAATGAGCCACGATGACGACGCGGCCTCAAAGGAGGCGAAGCTATGGGGCGGGAGGTTCGAGGAGAGTGTCACAGAGAAGGTTGAGAAGTTCACTGAGTCAATTTCCTTTGACAAGGTTCTCTACAAACAGGACATTATGGGAAGCAAAGCTCATGCTACAATGCTCGCTCACCAGGTATTACTGTTTTCTTAATTTCTACTCGTTTCTTTACTTTGAATTTCATCTCTAAATTTGATTCGAAATTGAAGGTTTTGGGTTTTGGGTTAATCTATTTGTCTGTTGATTCCCGAGGTCATCTACTTCGTTACTTCACAAAAAAAAAATGATTTTCTTGGTGATTGTTCGTTCCCAGCGATTTTGAAAATGGAAGCTTCTGTAATTTTAAGATTAAAATTTGTTTTAGATTCTAATGGCTGCTTAATAACTGATTTGGTTTCTATTAAACAATGCGAATTTGTAAGTCAGGATGGTTTTTTCTTGCAGGGGCTTATAACTGACAACGACAAAGATAGCATTTTGAGAGGACTTGATGATATCGAGAGACAGATTGAAGCAGATAAATTTGAATGGAGGACTGATAGAGAGGATGTGCACATGAACATTGAAGCAGCCCTTACTGATCTAATTGGTGAACCTGCAAAGAAACTTCACACAGCACGGAGCAGAAATGACCAGGTTGCTACTGATTTCAGGCTTTGGTGTCGTGATGCTATTGACACAATTATTGTCAAAATCAAGCATCTTCAGACAGCACTAGTTCAACTAGCTTTGAAGAATGAGGCTTTGATTGTACCTGGTTATACTCATCTTCAGAGGGCTCAACCCGTTTTACTCCCACATGTGCTCTTAACTTATGTTGAGCAGGTTTGGAATTTCTTCTTTAGTCACGTTTTAGTTTTCCTTTGTGTTGTTTTTTGTTTAGTTTTCTGGTTAGACTATGTCATTAAATTTAGTAGCATTAATCTATAACTTTAATTTGTTTTACGAGGTTTCATTTTCTGATTATTATGTCTTCCTTTGTTGTCTGCATTGGTAGTCTATGCCTCAAAACATCACATTTCTTACAGTTACTGAGATCTCTCCGACGCTATCATCTTATATATTGTATGTGTTTTCACTTAGTTGTGTTTATGTATGGCAGCTCGAACGTGATGCTGGTCGTTATACTGACTGTCGAAAGAGGCTAAATTTTTGTCCCTTAGGAGCGTGTGCTTTGGCTGGAACTGGTTTACCTATTGATAGGTTTATGACTGCAAGTGCTCTTGGATTTACCGAACCAATGAGAAACAGGTTTGTTCCTAATTTTTGTATTGGTTACATCAACTCTTTGTACTTGCATTATTACTTCTTGCTCTTTAGTCTTGCGAGTTCCTCATTTATTAAGTCTTTTTCACCTCTATTTCAATTAGCATTGACGCAGTTTCAGACCGAGATTTTGTGTTGGAGTTTTTATTTGCAAATTCCAACACAGCCATTCATCTATCACGGCTTGGAGAAGAATGGGTACTCTGGGCGTCTGAGGAGTTTGGTTTCATGACTCCAAGCGATTCCGTGTCAACCGGAAGCAGTATAATGCCACAGAAGAAGAATCCTGACCCAATGGAGCTTGTCAGAGGAAAATCTGCCCGAGTCATAGGCGATCTGGTAACTGTCCTAACACTGTGCAAGGGACTTCCCCTTGCTTACAACCGAGATTTTCAAGAAGATAAAGAACCCATGTTCGATAGTACAAAGACAATCATGGGAATGATTGATGTATCTGCGGAGTTTGCCCAGAATGTCATATTCAACCAAGACAGAATTAAGAAAAGTCTCCCTGCCGGACACCTCGATGCTACTACTCTTGCTGATTACCTTGTGCAGAAGGTAATGCTATTTTTTATTTATGAAAATCTTCCATTTTTGTAGCTAAATCGAAGAAGAGAATACATTTTTTTTTTGGCTTCACAGGGGATGCCTTTTAGGTCATCTCATGACATAGTTGGGAAACTAGTTGGAGTTTGTGTCTCAAGAGGCTGTGAACTTCAGAACCTAAGTCTTGAAGAGATGAAAAAGCTGAGCCCTGTGTTTGAAGAAGATGTGTTTGGGTTTTTGGGCGTCGAAAATTCAGTCAATAAGTTCAGTTCCTACGGGTCAACTGGATCGAACTGTGTCGCTGAGCAACTCGGCTACTGGATCAACAAGCTGAACATTACCACCTGAGTTGGACCAAATGAGGCCAATTGTTGCAGCGGTTTGAGGAAGAGAAATACATTGGGGTTCCTTCTCTAGTAAAATCCCAAAAATATAAAGCTTTGTTGAAGTTTTCCAAGTATTTGAAACCGAGATATTGTTCATGTTTTTACTATTTTTATCATTTCGAATACTCAACGTTTTGATATTCTACAATGGGAAGAAAGTTAACTTAAACGACTTACGAGAAGTCAACCAAGACCACTAAACCAGCCTAACACTTAAAACTTCATATTTTCCGTTAAGATAGGACAAAACTATCACAAAAAGTTTAAGACACTGATGACATATTTCGGTTTAGTAAAAACGTTGGCATAATCATATTAAGACACTGTTGACTGATAAGATACAGAGTGTATACTTCAGGAAGAATAAGAGTGGAGTTGAAGCTAGAAGCTAAGGAGAAGGAGCTTGTGGGAGCTAAAGACTTAGACCATCTCCATCGCACAAATAATTGAGTGTCTTAAAATTAAAAAATATTAAATCTCAGCAAAACAGTAAAGACCCGAGCAAAATTGTGTCTTCCGCAAGACACTGTGTCTTTCCAAAAGTGATGACGTGTCGCGACGTGATTCGTCTCGACAATAAAAAATCAATTTTTTTTTTTAACAAAAAAAATTAAAGCGGAAGACACCCATCACCCGTGTCTCCGCTGCAGATGCTCTTAAAATCAGTCAACAGTCCCTGCTTGCAAAAGAGGGTTTGCTATAAATAGAGCCTATGCTGTAAAAGTGGGTCATGCATGCTTGTATGTTATGAGTCGTAAAACATAATGTATTTTGGTCGAATACCGTAGAAGACACATCAATTCAGACATTAAGTTGTCCTAAAATAGTATATCTTAATCAGTCATCAATAGAGCATTCAAATTCATCAACGAGAAGTGCAACATACCATACCTTTGCAGACTTGGATTTTCATTAGGATTTTAGATTTCTTTTTTCAAACCCAATTGTTCAAACATCCAAGTCCAACATAAAAAAAAAAAAAAAAAACAAACTAGTATTGGATTAATGAAATGCATTTGGATGTGGTTTTCCTTTTAACATGGAGGACCCTACATGACATGGAACTCCTTCCTTAGGAAGTGGAACATCTGTCATGTTATATAAACTTATATTATCCTTCTTCTTTTTTGTAACATCTAAACTTATATTATATATATATATAAACTTATATTATCCTTTTATCTTCCAACATGTCTTTCTCTATTTCTATGGCCACACACACATTGACACACATACGCACCAGTAATGATCTCGTTGGTGTTTCTCTTCTCCTAAAATAGTTAAATTTTAAAATCAAACACAAATGTCCATTTGATTGTGGAGTCACTTTC
The DNA here is from genome assembly GCA_002933915.1 of Eutrema heterophyllum. Taxonomy (NCBI): domain Eukaryota; kingdom Viridiplantae; phylum Streptophyta; class Magnoliopsida; order Brassicales; family Brassicaceae; genus Eutrema; species Eutrema heterophyllum. Next base: position 1,029,462 of record PKMM01010274.1, on the reverse strand, counting down.
TGATGATGACACTCGTTGTCCTAAAATCCCATGTTAGTCACTGATTGGTGCTTCAATTCTTTTGGATTATTGGTCGGATATTAACTTATAGTGAAAGCTCCATTCTTTTTTTTATTGTGTGATATTCAGTGGATTGAGTTTACTGGTGAATCTCATCTCTCTTCTTCTTTTTTAAAATTTTTTTTGTACCCAGTTTGACGTTTTGGGATTTTTCTTTCAGTTAGTATAACTTCTACGCCATTAATTTTTAGGTTTATTCGAATGTTGTAGAATGGTGGAGTAGATATAAAAATCTTTCAAAAAATTATTGCATTTTGTCATTATGCTCCTTTTTTATTATATATATTCTCTCTAACAAAATTACAAATTAAAATATGAATTATATCTTGTCCTTATGTTTTTACATAAAAATTGTTTTTTTATCGTTTACAACTCACCCATACATATTTCTGAATTTAAATATGGATTATAACACGAAAAAATTATAATGTATAACTACTATATTACAATATATCGTTGACCAAAAAAAACTACAATATACTATAATAAGAAATGGACAATAATGAACTAAATTGTCCCCTTGGATATCAGTCGGTAATATTAGACTATAAATAATGTATGAATAGATCGTCTGCTCATTTATGCAAAAGTTTCTATCTTACAATTACGCCTAGCTACAGCTGAGATTAGACGTGTAGAAAATTCTATACAAGTCGTTGAAGAATATTAGAGTCAGTGGAGAAGACAATGTCAGAACAAATCAATTTATTTATCCAACGACTTTGACTTGGTATTTATCTCTATAATATTATTTTAAAAAAAAAATTTTAAATTTTATTTTGTAAATTATTACATATTATATCACTACTAATAACAAAAGATAATTGAAATAGAAAATAATATAATTATTTTTAAAATTATGGAATAAAATTTGGAAAATATTTATTTTCTATTAAATATGTTATTTATTATTTAGTTTCTTAATTATTACTATATTAAAAATATTATATATTTTAAAATAATAGCAATCCATATAGATATTCAAAGAAAAAAATATATTAGAGATCTTGAAATATTTTTTACTATAATTTATTATATTTTATTTGAATATATATCAAAACAAAAATTAAAAAACATTTTACTAATTTTATGAAAAGTTAGACACGAAAAAGTTAATTTTTGTAAGAGTTCGTGGACTCACCACAAAAAACAGAATCATCAAACGTTGCATATCAAAGTTATGTTTTCAAAATTATAAGTTTTTGCGGGTTAGTGAGAATAATATTTTAGTTCACTGTAAAACGGGTTAAATAAACAAGTTAGTCCGGTTTGACATATTTATCTATAATCATTAGTTAGACATATTATAAATTTAAAGTAAAATTAAGCAAATTTTCTTAAATTTCAAAATAATTTAAAAAAAAAAAATACTCTCTGAACGCGGATTAAATCCTAGTTTGGTAACAAAATGCAGATCTTTTCAAGGTCTCTGATACACGTGCCGTGTTCTTAACCAATATACTCATTCTAACCGAACCATAAAATCCAATGATAAACCGACAAATCAAAAAGTATAAAAGTGAAAACCTAATTTAAAAAAAAAGTTCTGAATTCCAACTAAAACCAAAATTATATTAAACCAAACAAAATTTAAGTTCTCTTCAATGTAAGTTTGTAAGAGCATCCAAATCGGGATGTTTCAATTAAACAAAATAAAAACAAAAATAAAAAAAAAGAAGAGAGAGACATAGTTGTCTCAGATGAGACCCAACAAAAAGTTAGACATCCCAAACTGATGTATCACGTTGTGATTGTCCAAATTTTTTTTTTAATTTAATTGTTTAATTAAAAAAATAATATTTTTTTTTTTTGGTGAGACCTCCAAAAATGTAGATGCTCTAAGAGCATCATTTTCGTAGGTTTCTTATTGGATGCTTAGAATTAAAAGTGATTTAATTAAATAAAAAAGAAATACTTAATTTAAGAACCGTTAGCTTACTTTTACTAGTTTAAGCGACGGTGCTTATAGTGAAAGAATTTGTGTCCGTGGCTTTCTTTTGTTTGCTTACCAAAATTTTAATTATTAAAATATTGTTTAAACACCCCGTTGAGTGGCTTAGGGATAATGATGCTCTAACGGTTCTTAAACATTAACCGAAAACCGGTAAACTCAGAACCAAAACTCACTACAATACATAAACCGAAAACCGGTAAACTCCTGATTCAACAACCCTTGTTGTTTTCAACGGATTTCTGATTAATCGTATTATTGTCGCCGTGCCATGACCAAACGATGTCGTTCAACGCCGGCCGGACTTCTTCTTCGTATAACCTATTGTACTCCAGAGTATCTCCCGCCGATTTGCAGAACTCCACCACCGAGATCTCCGGCGCTACTTCGAACACTTCCGCCGTCATCGAGAGCCGTCCTTTTCTCCCTTCCGTTTTTCCCTCCATCTTCACCTTGAAATCCTTCGTTGTCTTTACATTCATGTTCATCTCCTTCGTAACCGTTTCGATCTTCTCCATTATCTCCGTCGCCGACGACCGTGACGTGAATACCGATTGCAGCTTCCTCTTGCTCTCGAACAAGCTCGACAGATCGAATCCTGACGACATCGACGAGATGAATTCGAAAGCGTTGAAGAATTTCGGCGACATCTGCTCTGTTTCTTCCCAATCGCCAGCCTCGTCTTCGTTGTTGCTCGGAGAACAGATCGGTTCGTCGATTTTGGAAGCTAACGGCGGCGTGAAGTTTTTACGGTGCCATGGCGTTCGCATGATTGCCGGCATCGAGATCCGCCGATCGGGATCCACGACAAGGAGTTTCGAAACCAGTCTCCTCGATTCAGGCGAAAACCACGGCGGGAATTCGAAATCAGCTCTGAAAATCTTCCTGTACATGTTCATCAGGTTCTCGTCCTGAAACGGCAAACATCCGGCGAGAAGCACATACAAAACGACGCCGCACGACCAGATATCCGCCTTCGCGCCGTCGTATCCCTTCTTCCGTAGAACCTCCGGCGCCACGTACGCCGGAGTTCCACACTGCGTATGAAGCAATCCGTCCTGAAGGATCTGCTCTGGCAACGCCGATAATCCGAAATCGGAGATTTTCAGATCTCCGTTCTCGTCGAGTAGAAGATTTTCAGGTTTCAGGTCGCGATGAGAAACGCCTCTGCTATGGCAGAAATCGACGGCCGAGATCAACTGCTGGAAATATCTACGAGCGGCGTCCTCGTGGAGCTTACCAGTGGCGACCTTAGCGAAAAGCTCGCCGCCTCTAACGAACTCCATGACGAAGAAGATCTTGGTCTTGGTGGCCATGACTTCTTTCAATTCGACGATGTTGGGATGACGAACGAGCTTCATGATGGAAATCTCGCGCTTGATTTGATCCATCATACCTGGTCTCTTCAATACTTGATCCTTGTTGATGACTTTGATGGCGACGCTCTCGCTCTCGCTCTCGCCGCCGATGATCTCCTTGCCGTAATAGACCTTCGCGAAGGTTCCTTTGCCTAATAGCCTTCCCATCTCATACTTCCCGAACAGAATTCGCCGCTCTTCCTCCATTGATATAGGTGGTCTATCTGGTCTGTTTGATATTGTTCCGGCGAAGGGATCGAGGGAAAATGAAAAGGAAAAGGAGATGATGAAGAAGGAGAACGTACGTAGTATTAAGAAAAACTGTAGTTGATCCATGAGTTTTGGTTAGTATTGCGGCAAATAGGAATCCATAAGGATATACAGTCACAGCTGAAGAAGTGTAATTTCATGTTCAGCATAATGGTGGTGAAGATGACAAAGATAGAGTGTGCGAAATGGAATACAAAAAGGAGTGCGAGTAAACGGAGTTATGACTTATGAGGTGTCCTTTTATATACTCACTCTTTCAATCGTAACCACGTAATAACCCACTCACAATGCAATGTTTAGTTTTCTATGATATAGAAAAAAATCATATTAAATTTGTAAGAATCTTAATATGTCACGCTTTTATTCTTGAATAACAACATTACAAATGGTTGTCAAATTATTTAGAAATATTCATTGTGTTGTTTAAAAATGGTTTAAAAAAAAAAAAAAAAGAGAAAGTGTTTGCTTGTGGATTTAACTGTCTGCAGTTAAATTGTTTGCAGTTAAAACAAAAATATTTTTTAGTTGCAGTGTTTATACGTATTTTTTTTTTGTATTCTATTTTCTACACATGGCAGATTGCTTGCTAGATGTTATTCTTAAGAAAAGGATTCAGACAATGTCGTTTTAGTTTTTGTTTCTTTGTCTTAATTCGTTAATTAATTGGCCAAATCTAGGTCTAGATGCTACAAATGATTTCTAAGATACTTTATATAAAAATACTAAATATAGCCTATTACCTCATTTGTTATTTTTTTTTGGTTAAACATCACAAAATTCTTTTATCATATACTATAAATTAACAGGTAAAACTTATTGTAGCTGCAATATATATAAAAAAATTGAATGTTAAAACAATCCACGTCAAAGTAAATAGACTATATAGCTTAAAGTATTACAAAACAGCTTCTTTTTTTCCTTTATCAAAAAACAATAACCTGTTTTGTAAGTTGGTTTGATGTCATTTCTATAATTCTATTAAAGAAATATTTTTTGTTTGACGTCATTGAAGGAATAATTATCACGAAAAATAGTGTCGAAGAAAAAGGAATAGCTGGTTATTGTTTTAAGCGATGTATTAATAATTGAACAAAACTCGAGACGCACCTTAAGATGGTGTCAATAATTCTCTCCAACGGCTAATGCCTTTTGTCCCCTTATCTTTTACGGTGGTTCCAGCCAACCTTTCCTATATAAAATTTAAACTTAATTTAAAAATCATTTTCATTAACTAGCATACAAATTTAAGTTTCTGGTGAGTAGACTATGGAACTTCTAAGTTACATATATATGATTTATACCGAATATCCATAGTTTTTTTATATATATATATACCTATATATAATAGCTCAAAATCATTTATAATATATTTTGTTTCTCAAATCATATGGGCTCAATTCTATTCTTTTATTTGATATTAGAAAAAACTACATAGTAAACTCACACATCTCAAGATTTGAAATCATTATTAGAGAAAATATCAATGATAAATGTTTTGAAAAGTGATTGCGAATAAAAAGTTTAAATCCGATAGGAAGAAAAACCATTTTTAGTAGCCATTATTTTACAAAAGTTAATAACTTTTAATCCGCTAAAACTATATTTTATTATTGTATTATATGGTTCATGAATTTGCTTTATCACAGAATCTCTGGTTTGGCAGACCAGCGCCTTATCTTTTGGGCCTATTGATCAGGAATTCGTAGTTTATTAATCATTAATAATAACATTTTTTCAATAATTTTTTTTTAAAATAATCATATGCAAAGAACTTTGAAATAAGCACGTAGGTGGGAGTCAATATTAAAGTATAGCTGGTCATAATTCGTATTAAAATCAATATTAAAACAACGAGATTGGACACGTACACCTTGTGTTGTCTTGTCTCCAAAACGAAAGAGAACAGAAAAATGTAAATTCAAAGAGAAAAAGGTTGATTTCTTACAATCAAAAGAAGCCAATGTCGAACTATACAAAAAACAAAAGCCTAAAAGGAAGCTGTGCATGAGTTTTGCAGAGAGAAAGCTTTTGCTATATTTGAAACCTAATCAACAAACTTTATTATTCATTATTCATATTCAGAGCCACCTGATTGTTATTCCACCATACACTTTTTACCTATCCAGTCTCCTCCTGCTTTTTAGCTCTGAGTACATTCAAATGGATGAAAGTTTCCTTCTGCAAACTCTTGCATCCTAAACCTCTGCAAAAGCTCCACAGACCTGCAAATGTATCAATCCACAACAAAAAAACACCAATTTAACTTTTCTGAACTCTGAAACCGCCTTTGAAGTATCACAGAAAAAACTTACAGAGGGTTCTCTCGATTGCGGCTTAGCTTCTGTTGATTGCTCTCCATTGCTTCCACTACATTAGCGGTTGCAGGTCCAGCCGATCCACCCGCTACAATCGACGAGGCTGATGCGATGGGGCTCCAAATCTTCACACACATTTTTTACTTGCAAATGTTAATTTAAGAGTTATTGCAGGGGCTAGCTTTTGCGCACTTGCTTACCTTTATTGTGTTATCGATTCCACTAGTTGCTACAACGCTATCAAACGGATGGCATTGAATGCAGTTCACAACTTCAAACAAAAGATGAACTTTTTAGCCAACCAATGAAATTCGGGAGAAAACAGATTTTATGTAATGGAAAAAGTGAAAAAGAAAAACCTGCTTCATCACCAACAAGCACTTTCATAAGTCTCCCCGTCTGTTTCTCCCATATAAACCACCTACCATCATCACTTCCACTTGCAATATATTCACCTGAAATTTGGTTATAAGATGTTCACAGGAATTCAATAAAAATGCCGTATTGAAATTATTTTTAAAAATCCTACCTCTCTGACCGAGAAAACTGGCTTGCTTAATATCAGTTCCAACGTTACAGTGCCCCACATATCTACACTTCATATCAATGGCTCCCTCTGGCTGTAATCACCAAGAAACCAATGGTGTAGATTGTATTCGTCAAACGGAGAGTTTGAAACACAACATTAAAGAGCCAGATACTAACTCGAAACCCATTCAATATGCCACAAAAGAAGCCAAATACTAACTCGAATCCCATTCTATATGCTAAAATTGTTTCTATTTTGAAATACAATAAAAAAAATATCATAGTCGGAAACTAACCTGATAAGAGGTTCTATCATTTTGAGATGACGATGCAGTTCCTGAGGAGGCATTATCACCAGTATTTTCCATGGGCTTATCATCACCTACTCTGTGAATTCTTAGATTTAGACTGCCACGCATAGCATTCGAGTCTGGATCTCGTCCTTCATCATCCGACATGGAAGTTTGAATGTCAACCTCCAATTCCTCATCATAATCAGATTCTTCTCTTTCGGATCTCGACATATCATGTGAACTGTCACTGTTGGCCTCTGATCTATATAGTATGTCGCTCAAAGAAAGTACTCTAGCAGTTCCACCTTCTGGCTCTTCATTTTTTTCAGCACCAGCTGATTTGTCAATCAAAAGACAAGTACACGAAGGTTAAAATGTAAAAAGATTTTTCCTCGCCCGTGGAATCATGAAAGCTTTTAAACACATAAATACTCCTTCGGAATAAAAGAATTCCCCAAATCTAAAAGAAGAGCTCTAGTTCTGTTAATGTAATACACATCTGAATCAAAAGAACAAAAAATTAGGCACATTATACAGCAAAATATTCGCTGAACAAACAATCAGAGGAAGAAAGTGAAGCCTGTCACGCTTCAAGGGAAGTGCCAAAATGGACTTGAAGATGATCTACAAATCCATGTTTATGAAGTTATGATTCTTCTCTCACGTTCATGATAGATTCTCCTCATTGATTACTAGTAATGAATGGTTATAATTCATTGAAAATCAAAAACAAAACAACTAAGCAGAAACGTCTTGAAACTCTATCCTAGCTCAACGAGGAAAACAGAAACAGCAGGAAACAAAACAACTAAGCAGTTCATCTGTAAGAAAAGAAATACATTATCGGTCACAAACCTGCTTGAAGATCCCTTTTAATGCTCTCCACCTTTGCCACTATATCGGCATCTGATGGGTTAAACTGTTGTGCAGCAGTCGCAAAATCTAGAGCTTCTTTACATTTTCCCAACTGTGTGAAAGCACAAATGGATTAACAAACTGGAAGTGTGACTAAAATAAATGCTTATTGCAGGATTATCTCTATGTCAAATTGTTAACTATAATTTAACTGTGATTAGAGCTATGAATATACTTGCTGCAATGCTTCGGACATGTAGTAATGAGCTTTAAAAGAAGAAGCATCAATTCTCCGAGCATTTTGGCAATCTCTTACTGCCATGTGAGCATCATTCTTCCACTTCCTCTGGAAAATAAAGGATTCAGCTGATTGAGGTTATATAAGAGGATCAATATATGGATTTAAGGTAGTTATAGACACCAGTTCTAAAGGACCTTGAGCAACAATGCGGCACGAGTACAAAGGCATTCATGCCTTAGTGCGGACTCAATATCATTAGAATGCGCATCCAGAACTTCATTAGCTGCCTCAATTGCATAGAAAACATCTGTACCCTCTTCTAAAGACCTTTTAGCAATATCTACCAATTCGGTGCACTTCTTTAACTGAAAAGAATGGAGTCAGATGCACTAAGAATATGGAATGACAAGGTCACTTCACAGAACAATTACAAAGGGAGGTGCGAACCGTTGTAGCGTTGCCATTTCTGTGAAAGCCATTTTGAGGAGTGATAGAAACCTGAGGTGGAGATTCTACATCGTGGAGAATGTTACTGAAAGAAAACAAGTTGGTTACATCTCCTGGTGTGTATTGCATGGTTCCAATGCCTACAAGTGGCAAACAAAGGAAAGAATCAACAGCTATTGAGCATAAAACATAGCAGCAAAATGTAGAAAAAGGGAGATTATCGATGCAAAAAGCACAAACAAATATTTCTAAACTAAGTGGTGTAAGTATAGAATGTCAGCTCAATGAGAGAAACAAACATAACAAAAAATAAGCAAAAATCTGGTGGGTTAACAAATTCTTCATTCTTAATCTATTTTTCAAAGGGGTTCACATAATAGCAAAACCATTTGAATCCTCAACAAAAATCAAAAACTATCCAAATGATCCATGGAGGGTTTTCATGCAGGAAAACAATGTCCTCAGCGGAAGAGGCATTATAAATGAAAGTAAAGCGACATAATCAAAACAAATACTTCATTTCGATACGAACATTCACTTCTTTCACTTAGCAAATACAAAAATATACCGCATGCTTAACTATTCACAAATTTAATCTTAAAGCATTTCAACTGTAAATACCATTATTTACATCCATCAGGTACACATGCTCCCCGCTGTAACTGAGCAAAACTTCTTCACCATTAGGACTGAAAGTAACATGAGTTAGGTGCAAATTTGTTCGCCCCTGAAATATTTCAAAGAAGTAGTGGACAGTGAGTTTGGAAAAAAACCTACCACAGCAATGCAAAAGTAGTAGATATCTATATATCAATCAAATTAAACTGACACGTTCAGATAGATGCATGGGAGAGAAATAATTGACACATGGAGGTGGAGGCATCCTTTTCCGACATGATGTCAATGGTGGGAGCATCCTTCTATCGTACAAACGAGCAAATGCATCACTGTCAAAGAGTAAAGAAAAGAACAAGAAGTTAATAAAGAAAAACGAGAGAACTCTGATTCACAAACATGGAGGCAAGTACCTTCCACCAACGAGAAGTAGGTGTGGTCTTGTGGCACTTATATCGCAAGACTTCAGGGAGAGAGTTTGCTTAGGAGGATCAGCTAGTGCTCTTTTGGCACCACTTCGAAGGTCAAGCTGCAAAATTCAGAGCTATCAACAAGGCTTCAATTTGCAGAAGAAAAACTTCATAAGAGCCACACCATATATTATTTGTCTACAAAGTATCTAACGTAATTGAAAACAATGTAACCAGAGTTTGGAGGTTACGAGAACACTGCGGCAATCTTGGTGAGCGGATCCAGCAGGAGGACAAGAGGTAGATTCCCGGAAATCATGCTGCCGTAGAGTCCCATCTTCACTAGCACTCCATACAACATTGGGGTTACCAGGTTCGACCTACATGATGGTAAAACCATCTGATAAATAAACAGCTCAAAATGGAATATTCAAATACCGATTAAAAAGGTCTTACAGCTAGTTTTTTCACTCTTCGCGTGTGACATTGGTATAATGCCGATGGTACAATAGCATTGTCATCATCTGCTCTACTGCTTAACCCGGATAGATTGAATAGCCTAACCTATAATATATGACAAACACACGCACACACCCCAAAAGAAAATTATATGAATACCGAACTCAAAACCAAATGAAAGCACAACCCAAAAGGAGTAGTTTTATATACTTCAGCATCTCCAGCACCAGATACCACAAGCTCGTCAGAGGTTTCAGGGACAAACTTTGTACAGAATATGTTTGCTGTATGTCCTGTATCTACAGAATGCAGAAGCTTTCGACTGGAGTAATTCCAAATATTAACCTGCAAATTAAAAGAAGATTTAACTTTCAAGACAAGTCAACTCTACAGCAAAATGGATTTCTTTTACAACCATTCACTCTCATCCATATCAGCTACAACAACAAATCTGAAATTTGATCCACTGGGTAGACAACAGAGTTTGGGGGGAGCTAAGCATCACTTTATATCACTATAAATTGTTCCCTGCTACATCTTAAACAAACCAAATACGCACAAAGAATTGATAAACAATTTTTCAATTTATCTGAATTACACAAGGAAAAAAAAAAGGCAACATTAAGATGTGCAAGCACAAAAGGAAGATTACAGAGTGTTTAGCTGGTATCTAAAAGAATTTCATATACCCTTAGATCATCTGATCCAGATATCAACAGTGAACCATTAGAGTTCCAAGAGAGAGCATTAACACAGCCTTCATGTCCCTGCAACAAGCATAAATAAACATAGTCAAGGCTTCAGAAATTGCAGAAAATCCTTTCATCATACCCGGTTTCAGTTAAGACAAATAGACAATGATACATAAAATTCAAAAGGAAACGCTACCTCCATTTCCTGTTCCTGAGAAAGTCTCCGAACCAAGGAAGAGTGCATTTGCATTCTTTGATCAACGTCCTACACAGACAACACTCGACAAAAACGCCATTTAGTTTGCCGCAGAGAGTTAAAATTTCAAGTTGAAGCAGGAATTGGAATTCAACTATATGTTAACAACACCTCCATAAAATCAAACTCGCGCACTGTGTAACTAAAACCCTAGCAATGAGAAAGAAAGGGAAGACAAATCCGAATTGGACGCAGAGGGAAAGGAAAAAAAAGAGAAGAAAGATGAGAGTAACGTACATGACTTGGCTCCTTGGACCTTGTGTGGAGGAGATTGAAGATGTTACCATCGCGAAAGCTGAGATTCTCCATGGAGAAAGCGATCGCCACCAATCAGACGGAGAAAGATAAAACCAATCGGAGGGGGAAAAAAAGAAAGAAAGAAGCCCTTTACTCTTCTTGGCTTTGCCTCTTTGCGATCTGACGCAATTTTTCCGTACCCGGTTCTACATTCTACGGCTAGATCCTCTGCGTGCGTGTGTTGGGTATCTATGTGCTCTAAACACATCTGAGCCGTTCGTTTTTACATGGTGGTGAGTTAACTGCTGAGCGACCGTTTGCGATCGATAATCCGTAGCAAAATTATGTAATTTCTTAACTTTTTTTTGCTACATTGTAGAAACGTTGTAATGTAGGATTCTTCGTTTTTCATTTTGCTAAAAAATTAGGTCTCAAAATACCTTATTAATAACAGCCCAAGATTATTTTTTGCATTATTCCAAAAGAGATCTTCAAAAGCATAACATTCGTATAAGAAAATAAGTTACTAGCAAGGAATGTAACAGATTTATAATAATATGTCTGCGAGTAAGACTTCAACAAAAAACATCGTTTTTATGTAATATTTTGCTTTTTTGTAGTTTCTGTAATTATTTTGTATAATTCGAATGGCAAATTGGCAATGAATGAGATTATACGGAAAAATTAATAATAATCTTACCATCATGTAGGTACTACATTCTACGGTAAGATCCTCTGCATGCATGTGTTGGCTGGCTATCATGTGTTGAGCCATTCATTTTTGCAATTTAATTACATCAGCAAAACAAATCAAATAGACTATATTTTCTTATAAATTCCTTCGTCTTCATGCAGGTACATCCGGTTCGTTAACATATTGCGATTCATCGTTTTCGAATATGATTTTTATCTATAGTGAAGCTGAATAAACACAATTTTAGTCTATATATACGTACCACCAATTAATGACCAAAATAAGTTGGTCTAACGAACAAGCTAAAGTGATAAGACGGAATGCCATAACATTATATATACTAATAAATCCTATTGATGAATCAAATGCTCCAAATACTCTCTTTTTTTCTTTCTAAATCTTGACATTGAATGGGTTACTACGTAACGATTTTGCAAGTGACGCAGAAAGAGTGACACATTCGTTGTGAAAAAATATCCAACAAAGAAATTAAGTGACGAAATGAAGAAAATGGGAAATTAAGGGGCTTATGGTTTTATGTTGTGTATCGCAATCATATTTTATATAATAGCAGAGTTCTCTCCCCATTTAGAAATCTACACAGAAAAACCACCAATTTAAACATTAAAACATATTTAAAATATTCATTTAATACATTTATATTTATATTTATCATTACTTTTATTTAATACAAATTACAAAAATACAAACAAACTCAGTGTAAATAAATAGAAAAAACGTACACACGCACGTACACACAATGCAACTATAAGCATAAACCGACTATTAAACTAAAATTCGAAATTTTAAAAATAAATTATTTCTTAGAAAATAGCATATAAACAAATTTATAAAAATAAGTCTTCGAGAAACTCGGGATCAATCCCTATACTAAAGCGTAAAAAGACAAATACTTAAAATAAAATTTTAAAAATAACAAATTAGAATGTGATAAGTATTTAATCCAGGGAAACTTATCTAGTGTTCACAATTGGACATAAAGACGACAAAACTACTTCAAGTCAATTCCAAAAGCCACAATGTTTTCTGTGTTCTAGTTTCGGTCACCTGAACAAAACATATATATATATATCTTTCTAAAACATTTGTGAATGAAGTCATCAAACTACATAATTATCAGCAAAAAGGACATCAAGTATACATGTATACAACATATATATATATATATATATAGAGAGAGAGAGAGAAATTAGATGTTTAACGTAATCTTATTCCATATTATTCAAAATAATGAAAATTAATCGACTATTTCTTAATTGAAGGTAAACTCATTTTCTTCACCACAACAATCGGAGATAAACTCATACTTCATCCGTATCAGTTAAAACCACATAAGTTTGAACTGCTTCTACTAACTGTGGCTCATTATCCCTCTTCGTTTCACACAGCTATAAAAGACCTTAGATCACTAGCTAATATTAACAAAACCAAGACAGAAACTACAATCCCCCAGATTCTGAGCTCATCAACTCCACACTTTAGTTTAGCGCCATTAAACCATCAATAAAACCCAATCTTATCCCATGGATTCAAGTGCAATCTGCATAACTTTGACTAACCTTTTATAGTCTGGACCATTCAATATAACTGTGAGCTAGAGTCTGCAAAACAAAACAAAAAAGTTTATTCCAGTGATCACTAGCTAGATACATACTTAGAATACAAACAACCTATTCCTACGAGTCTGAGAAGCATAATGACCCAGATAGAAAATTTGAAAGGACATTAGATTCTATAAGAAATTAGCAAATAGTATACACACATTCACACATATGTCATATGTATGAAGATATTCTGAAACTACATCATTGCCAATCAAATTGAGATTATATATATAGAAATAAAGAAAGATAGATGCAACAGATGTAATAGGATGTAATAATATGTATACATAGTTTGGTATGAACAGAGAGATATGAACACAAACTCACTTATAAGATTCAATGAAGATTCATGAAGGAGAAGTTATGACTGAAAGAGAGTGAGCACGCAAAAGCAACCGTAAAACAGATTTTATACAACTTCCCCTTTGTGTGCTCACTCTCTTCTGTCAACTTCTTTTCCCCCATCAACATATATATATAATAAGCATGTAATATGTTGAAAAGCATACCAAAAAAACAAAAAACAAAAATGTTGAAAAGCAAATAAAAAAAACAAGGATATATGTATATAGCCAAGAAATTCTTAGTCCAGAAACCGATGATAAAAGAAAAGGAATAATACAGGAAGGGGAAAAAAAAAGATACAAGTACAGATCGAAGGTACTTGAGATCAAATCTGGGAATAATAACAACTAACAAGACTTTGATCGACGGATCCATAAAAGGAAAGTATAAATCAGTACGGACACTCTATAAAGAATGCAAATTAGGGTTTCTTCTCTCATTCTCAGCTTTAATTTTTTTTAAAAGGAAGTGACTTGAGAAAAAAAGGTAAAGGAGATAAACTCAGAATTGAAACTGGAGTTCAAAAACTAAACTCTTTTTTTTGTTTTTTTTCTCCTTAATTTCTCCATCTATTTCATGCAAAGTATACATGTGTCGGCTGCCTCTTTCTCTCTATCACTCGAAAGAAAAGAGAAAATAAATAGAGAAATTTTAAAACCCTAGAGTGAGTGAAATCTGAAAACGTTTTCCAGAAATTAGATTAATCGGAAGGGAGAAGAGAAAATGTGAAATAGAGAGGAAGGAAAGAAAGTACGGATGGGAAACGCTTGGTTATGGTTTGTCGGAGAGAGAAACGTGTCGCAATCAAAGTCACAGTTTTTTTTGTCTTTGGGTCGTTGATTTGTCTTGAGAGACGTTTTGAGCCGTTGGATATGTTTTTTTTTTTTTTTTGTTAATCAGTTTCGTCTCTTTCCCGTCTTATCTGTTTAATGTACTTTGTAACTGATTGCGGCCATTAATAAGAGACACACGCATCACCTTTCTCTTCATTATTATCTTAAATCTAGATTAATGCTGGTTAATTTTATTTTTAAATTTGTGTCACGGTTTTTTGAAGATTTGTTCTGTAAATAATAATATCATTTGTTGTGCTTGTTTGAAGTTATTTTTTAGGTACCCAATGATATAGTTGATGTAATTACTACGCGCGTATATATATAGTGATGTGACCGGCAGGATTTGGTGATCACTAATTAACAACACAGGGTTTTGTTTCCATTCGTCCAAAATATGAAGTCGTATATGGTAGAGATGTGCATTCCAAATATCGAAATGGATAATAGCAAATAAAGGTCGAAAATGAATAGTTTGAATATATATATATATAAGTATTATTCGAAGTATATATATCTAATAAAATGCAGAGTGAAAAACTTAGGTACGGATTTATTTCAGTTCAGAAACCTAAATGCTTCAAATTTTTTGGCATGAATGTATATAGTTTTAGTTTCAGATATAGATATATGGAAGTCAAAATAAATAAATAGTTTTAAAAACTATTTTGTATAATTTTGCTTTAATATTTATAGTTTTAAATGCTATCTATTGTACCGTTATTTTTACTTATCAAACATATAGTTGAACTGTAATTTTTTTTTTTTATCATAGAACCAACAAATTCTTAGCAAGAAGTCTTTTGAGCCAAAAAAAAAAAAAAAAGGTAGTGCCGCATAAAACTTGGTCAATAGACTCACTACACACAACCAAAGCTGCACATTACCAATTTACCAGCATTCATAGCCGTCGATCTTGAAGTTAATTTTTTTTTTTTTTCAAATAAAAGTTGTTTTGTTTGTTGTAATTACCATTACTCATTTTAACAACAAAACTTTATTTTTGTCTACCCATCCGGACTCCTTGAATCCACAGTGAATTTAGAGGCCCGATTACACTTGTATACCGTCTGTGGATAAATAAAAAAAAGAGAGTACAATCTCTTCTTCGTATCTTAATATGAGAAGTGTTAAAACCTGCTTTGCAAGTGAGAACACAATTCATATCAGAGAGACAGTGCGATTAAATGGAAAACATTCTTTCACAATCATAGTTCAAGAGATTAACTTTTCAACCTCAACCCCTATGGCTGCACATTTTCGAAAGACTAAGAACCCTATACTTAACGAATACAATTGGTTTTAACTGTCTTCTACGGTACCTGCACATGGAGAGGGACCGCAAAACTGTAGTCTTTTAAGGGTTTTGTTTTTCCATGTCAAGCCTATGGCTAAGACTCTTCTATCTCTTCCACTTCATTTCCGGAACTTCCTTCTCCTGCCTCTTTCTCCTTCTTCCTCTTCAACTTCTCCATCAAAACTTCCATGGCCTCTGGAGATTTCTTTAAAAAACTTAGCAGGGGCTTGGACTCATCATCAGATGTATCATCATCAGTGTTGTTGCTCTTGCTCTTTTTGGAGGAAGTCCTCGGTTTTTTCACTTTCTCAGAGACATCATCAGATGTATCATCATCACCATCTTCATCATCAGTGTTGTTGCTCTTGCTCTTTCTGGAGGAAGTCCTCGGTTTTTTCACTTTCTCAGAGACATCATCAGATGTATCATCAACAGTGTTGTTACTCTTGCTCTTTTTGGAGGAAGTCCTCGGTTTTTTCACTTTCTCAGAGACATCATCAGATATATCATCATCGCCATCTTCATCATCAGTGTTGTTGCTCTTGCTCTTTTTGGAGGAAGTCCTCGGTTTTTTCACTTTTTCAGAGACAGCCTCTGATGAAGATGAAGAGGGCCTTTTCTGTTTTCGGTTGTTTGATTCGGATATCTTCTTACTGGGCTTCTTGGACTTTAGTGTCTCTTTTTCCAGACCATTCTGCTTACTGAGGAACCTTCCACTCATGCGTGAGGCCGCAGCAACGATCTTTCCGCCAACATTGCCCGTCTTTAAGGTTTGCTTCGCCTCGTCTTTGGACTTGCTGTAAAAGCAAATGAGATCATAAAACCGTGAGAATCAAAGCAAAAGAATGATGCTGTAGTTTCTATAGTTGCCCCTATGTTATGAAATCAACTCCATAATGTGTAAACCAGAGTCAGGAAAACTTAAATGTGTTTAAGCGCACATGCATGTGTGTGCATGTGTACATACAATAATTTTAACATAACCCACCTCTTTGCTGAAGAATCTATCTTCTGTTTCTTTTTTGGCATAGCTTCATCCCCCCTTCCTTTATCAGATGGCTTACCATTACTATTGACTTTCTTCCTGGTAAGCCTATCAATAGTTCAGACAAGATGTGACAAACATCACTAAGAATAACTTACCACTGCGTTTTAATACAACGCACAGACGTGAACATATGTGTATCAGACAGACTCATTATCTTAACTCATGATTGGTACTACCAAACACAGCACAGGATCTGAACCAAAACCCAATCAAGTATAAGGAGAATCTCTACTTTGCAATTTCCTAAACGGGCACGAAGATAAGGGCAAACTTACGGTTCTGGGGTGGCATCAGAGCTCTCCTCGGCAGATTCGTCCTGTAGGGAGATCTAAAAAGGGAATATTGAACCATTAAAAGCTAGTAATCAACAGCATCAAATCGACAATAAATGATAATACGCTCTCCACCTGGTCCCCCTTAGCATCATCTTCTTCGATCAACTCCCATCTCTCCTTCTTCATATCCAAGATCTCTTTGTCACCATCTTCATACAAAACCTATTATCACAGGATGATAGCAATGTAGAGTAAAACATCGAATTACAAAAAACCTAATAAATGAATCACTTGAGAAAAATAAATCATCCAATTTGGATATAGATATTAAGGATCCAAGAATACAAACAAGTGATAACCTAGTTCATCCATATCAAAATTCCATTTACGAAGATGCAATTCAGAATCCAAAAGTATGAAATAAATCTATATTGAAGCAGACCCATAGAAACAAGGAACAACAATGATTATATGAATTACCCGATGTTTCTTCTTGGAAGAGTTAAATGAATCTACCACTCCCTTATAGAATCTGCAAAACCAATACATCTGTAAGATTCATCACAAGTTAAAAAAAAAACCCCTAAATTTTCCGTAAGATTGGATTCTCACTTGCGATCTATCGGCCACCAAACTCTAACCCTTGAACCCACCAAGCCTTCACCATATTCTCGACCATTACAAACCTGGTAAAATCAAGTAGATTTCGAATCAATTTCGCTCATAAGAACATCAAACCTAATAGCAGATAGCAGAAACGGAAGAATCAAAGTTGAAGCGATTGATTGAAAACCTTATCCTTTCCAGAAAGACTCGAAGGTTTGTCTTTGGCTGATGAATGCTTCTTCGAAGTCACCATCTTTCTGACAATCAGAAGAAGAAGGAATCTGTGTTGGTGTAAGGGTTGTCTTACACCGCCGAAAGATGGATGAATCGAGAGAGACTGAAGAAGAAGAATCAGTTTAAATTGAGGTTTTCTAGGGCTCGAAAGGGTGTGAAAATCCCCTGAAGATGTCGAACGAACCAACACAAAAGTGGCACGTGACTTTACAAATAAGGAATTCTCGGTCACGTGAATGCTGACCACATGTTTAGTTGTGTACTACTGGATCCCCTTCACTGTTCAGTGAATTGTTTTTCTTTTGTTTTGTTAAAAGCGTAGCCAAATGGAAAGAAAATATTTCATGCATAATAACTATAATTGATAATTTTGCATTTCTATGTTTAAATGTAACTTGTTTTATAAAAAAAAACCTAAAGTTTAAATGTAACTTGTTTTGATAAAAATTGATAATTTTATGCATGTATGTTCAAATTTAGCCTAAGTTGTTGGAAATAAATAATTAATGTGTAATAATAACCTACGTTGCATAGAATCAGAAATGGGTACGCGGAAACAGAAGCGCTGAAACGACTTTAAAATAAATAAATTAGGAAGCATGTATGTGTTGGAAGCGTGTATATAATATATATAACTAAACATCATTCTATGTTTAAAAAAAAAATTGTTATAAATAACACAAGTTCAACATCAATGTTACAATCAACTTAAAATAATTAAAAATTATATGATATCATTCAAATAAAGTTAATTACTTCCAACATTTCACATATGATTAAAACAATCTTTCTAAACAAGATTTTTTATATATAAAATACATAAATTAGTGTTTACAAATGTCAATGTACTATATTAGTTTTTGTTTTTTTCCTTTTATAAAATGAGAAACATATCAAAAATAACTTTACCCTTCACACTTTTTTAGGATACCACGTTTTTAAAACGAAAGCACAAGCTTCCAAAACAGAAGCGTAAGTTTTCAATGCGGTTTTGAAGGGATTTTATTAGAAATTCTATGGAAGTGAGCTTCCAAAAACTTCCGATTCCGATTCTAATTCTGAAGCGGAAATCAGACCTTCGACAAAGTTTATGTGCTACCTAGGTAACATTATTGTGCCTCATGTTATAAGCATTTGCTTAAGGCCACCAAAAATTTAAAAATTAGAGGGCCACGTTTTTTTCTTAAATAAGCTTATATATATATATATATATATATTGGTAAACATGGTTTGGGCTCTTAATTTCTTTGAGAATCCCATTGTTATTGTTATTAATATCTTTTTTTTAGATATGTATGTATATGTTTTAACATATCTTATAATAATGTATGATATGATAAGGCAATATAAAACTAATGAAAAGAAGATAATTATCAAAAAAAAGAAACTAATTAGAAAAAATCGACATAATAAGAAAACATTAATAAAGAAAAAAAACAAACCTACAAGAAGAATAGAATTTTAGAACTCACGGTCCGCCCATTCAACGATTAAAATCCTATTTTATCGCTTCTCATCGATTATAACTTCTTACAACAGTATGCATCTCTTCTTCTTTCTCAATCTTTGTATCGTCATATTTACATGTTTTTCTTAATTCAAAACCGTTGTTTTATATTATTAGGAAATTGAGTGTGGTTTTTTTAATGGATTTTTGTTAGGTGTTAGAATTCTACAATCGCGGATTCAAAATTAGATTCAAATATGGTTTAATTTGAGTTTAAAAGTTTTCAATTGTGTTCCAAATTTAATTTGGTTAGACATGATTCACTTTTTTATATATAAATTTTGAAAGATGTTTCTGGCACTAATAAGAAATGTCAAATAGTTTGGCTATTATATCTAGAGAAAGCAACTCGATAATGTGAACTTGGTGAATGATTTTATAAGATAGAAATGCAGAAAAATTGTTCTTTCGAATTTCTATAGTTTTGGTCATCATTATCATTATTGTATATGTTTTAGAGACGATATTATTACTCTAATTTTTAAAAAAATAGAAATGCCACATTTTTTTTAATTCGCCTAAAGCCTCGACGAATCTACGTAGTTTTTTGTGTTTAAATGTAACTTGTTTTTAAAAAAAAAATCTAAAGTTTAAATGTAACTTGTTTTGATAAAAATTGATAATTTTATGCATGTTAAAATTTAGCAATATTTGGTAAAAAAGAGGCCTGAAGGTAAGACAATTTAACGTTTTTACTTGGTCGGAAAGTGTGTTTTGTACGTTTTTGTGTGCTACATGTGTGTCTGCCAGATACGGATGAAAATTTCTTTTGTGTGATGGCATTTAATGTTGTTCATGCCCTAACATGTTGATATCTAATGTCGTATGTCGTTCGTAATTAGCATGTACGTGCGAATCAAATGTCAAAATATATAAGAGTTTCCGAGAAGATCAAGTCCTCTTGCGATTAGGTTAGAAAATGTGTTACCCTTTGAGTGCATGCATGTGGTTGTCGTCCCTTCTAGGAGGATTCTTGCCATCACTTCCAAGAAGACTCATGAATCATGATGTCGGTTAATGTTGCTTCAATAGGACCTAGCCACCATTTCCGAGAGGACTTTTTTTTATATATGGTATCCTGTGATGTGCTAGAACTTGCCATATTCTAAATATAAATATTTCGGATATCCTCAAATAGTCAAATTTAAGGATATCAAAAATATGTTCACTCCTATGACATTGTTTTTTTTTTTTGGTAAACATTGTTTTGAAACTATGGGCAAAAAAACACACATATCTAAATAATGAGAACTGAGACGTATAGCTCGTAATAACGTTTTACTTCTGTCATCATCAACATCATTTGCTCTTCTTTTTGTTGGTTAAATAGTATTCTACATTTAGACGAGCAAGCAAATACGCATTGACAATTAGTTTTGGACAACAAGAAGCAGAATCTTTGATTTTGGTGTATGTGTTGGATTCCAACAGAATTTCTTAAGAAAATGGATTCATGGATCGTAGATGATGAACCATCATTTAGTATTTTAATTTGTGACTAAAACATTACTTGTTTTTTTATGAATTACAAGTACACATTATTATGCATATATTAGTTTACAAAACCGCAGATTATGCTTCAGGTTAAGTGGGAAGCACGATGATGCCTTGACTCCGTAATAATGATCATAATCAATATTCCCTTTATCCTTTTTTCTTCCCAATAATCAATTGTTTTTTTTGTACAATTGTCCTCGTTTGAGTTGGAGAATCATATCTTTGGATTTTTTATGAACAAAAAAGTTGATTACTTTGGTGAAAGTTCGAAGATTTTTTTTGATCTAGAATGGTTCTATACATGAACGAAGATGTTCATAAATCACTATGTATAAGATTTGTCTCTGGAGTAGTTCCGATTACGTATCGACATTGAATATATAGTCATTCAAGAAAGAAAAAAAAACATTATTGAAGAGAGAAAATGTTTTCTAGGCAATAAGTAATTTAACTAATGCGTGTATGATGTATCTATATGAAACATTGAAACGTCTTCGTTGTATATGAATATTCAAAGTCAATATTATAACTACTTTGTTTTTTTTTTTGCTCAACGCTTTAGCTACTATGTTTAATCTTTAAAATATAACAACTATGTTGACTAAACTATATAGCTCGACATGTACAAAATTCAATATGCAGTTTAATGTATACAACTTTTCCTATACGTTCGTCATAGTAAGAAGTTATAAAATACTATAGTTATTATAACAATTTAAGTCTAATACCATATACTATAAGCCTTTGTAAAAAAAAAAACCATATACTATAAATCACATTTAAAAATATTAGAAAAAATAATAATGGAGGTAGGTTTAGAAAGGCATAAACAAAAAATCATGGAAGTTACAAACGAACGGAATTTCCGTGATGCACATTAATAGAAAATGGTCATCATATCGTAATATCATATCACATCATCTTATTATATAAAGCTGAATCTCTCAACATGAGCGTGACACGTAGGATAATTCTCACTCACGAGATCTTGACATTTGTCACGGTTAATTAAGATTGCGACATGTGTCAAAGTAATAATCTGAATAAAAGGAAAAAATAAAAACGAAAATTAAGATTCTAACTCACGAGATCGTGACATGTGTAAAAAAATGGAAAATAACAATGTAATAATATAAACTTTCCTATAAGACAAAATAACAAAAAAGTAAAAATAGATTGTGTTTTATTTAAATAGAAAATCAAAAAAATAAAGTAAGAGAAAAATAGAAACTACAAAAAAAAAAAAATGTAAACTATAAAATTTATATAAGATTTACTTTATATTGTTATAGCAATTAGTCTTTCTTTTCATTCGTTTTATATTCTAAAATTATGTAGTTATATGTAGTTTTTCCTAAAAAGTAAAGGGAAAAAGAGTAGTTATGTTTAGATTAACGAAATTAAACAAAAATTATAAATAAAAGACAAATCTTTTTTTAAAAAACATATTTTAGTTTAGAATAAGAAAGTTAAACAATAGATTATCATCCTAAAAAGAAAAAGAATAAAAACCAAAGTTTATAAAAAAAGAAAAACAATATTTCAATTTAGAATAAGGAAATTAAACAATAGCTTACAATTCTAAAAAGCTAAAGTTTTAAAAAAGAAAAAACAATTAGTATTTCTATTTAGATTAAGGAAATTAAAAAAAAGGAATACAATTCTAAAAAAAAAGGAATTCTCATTTTACACATCTATATAACCAATTGATAGTTTATCAATTTCACAAAAAAAAACAATTCATAACATTTTTCGTCCATAAGCTGCATGTAATTTTTTGTCTGATAGAAGAAAAATAAAGTTGTTATAAAGGAAAAAACAATTAGTATTTTTATTTAGATTAAGGAAATTTAAAAAATGGAATACAATCCTAAATTATTTTTTTATTCCCCACCTCTATATAACTAAATTTATAGTTTCTCAATTTCACAAAAAAAAAAAAAAAATTTCATAACATTTTTCATCCATAAGCTGCATGTAATCTTTTGTCTAATAGAAGATATGGTTCATAATGAGAAAGTTTATATTACGTACAGAAAAAAGCTTGATCGCGCCACGTGTCAAGTCTATCGATCAGATTCTGACATGTGTAAAAGAAATTTCCAAAAAAAATTCCAATTAGTTTTTGACACATAATATAACAATAGAAGAAAAAGTTTATAATCAATTCATAATCCTATAAAATAAAATTACTAAACAAAAAATAAAAATAAAAAAGTAAATTTATCTTAAAATCCAAAGTTACTAATTGAGTTTAGGTCCATAAATAAGAAAATATAATTTTTACAATTATGATTAAAAAATTTACGAAATTTTATTTAGATTATTACTTTGATTATAAACTTAATATTGCGATTGAGAGATTAACAACGACATGTGAATTAAATTTATTTGTTATATTTAAATAATACACGTGAAAAATATTAGTTTGGTGAAGATTAAGGATATTGTTTAAACATCCAATAAATTAATTACTTCTCGTACATTAAGAAGTAATTTAATCACGGTATATCCTCACCCGTGAAATTTTAAATTTTTTCATATAAACATATTAATTTAATCGCAATTTTTCGTAACCGGTTATTTTCCTTAATTTTTCATCCCACATGTCATGTATAATTTTTTTTATTTGTTATACATTAAAAACAGATTAATTAATCTAAATTAAAATCATATTTCAATTTAGAATAAAAAAATTAAACAATATAATAGCTTACAATCTTAAAAAGCTAAAGTTATCGATCTCTCCGGCTATTTTTGTAGAAATTGCGGAAAGATGGCCAAAGGGTAGCTCTAAGGTCTCAAAATGAAAAGCTTACATCAAGGAAGACAAATATATATGTGGTGGATACACTAGGTTGGGTTCTTTACTTTTAATTTATTTTCCTAGTGCTGGTCCCTCTATATAATTTCTTTGACAAAATGATCTGTTTCTGCTTGTTATCTTCAGGTGAACTAAGAGAATTCTACAGAGTAGCTCCAATAGCCTTCATTGGAGGTTCTTTCTTCCCGGAATTAACTGGTCACAACTTGTCTGAAGCAGCTGCCGCTGGCTGCGCTGTCATTACAGGTGCTCAGTGATAAGATTAGATAAGATGCTCGTATAGTGTAATTCACGCTCTCTCTCTCTTTGATCTTAACATGTATGTAATCTTCTATTAGGTTGCCATGTTGGGCATTTCTCTCATATGGTGAAGGCAATGCAGCAGACGAATCCCTTATCGGTTACACAGGTCTCGACTAATCTAGAGCTCAAAGAAGCTATCGACTTGCTCCTAAGTAACCCTGAGATCTTGGAAGCACATCAGAGAGCTTCTAAAGAAGTATATGAATCTCTATCAAGCTGCATTATCTCTAACATTTGGAATATTCTCAATCTCCATATCTTTAGAAGGAAATGACTTGTTAGTGTGGCTAATTGAGAACCGAATAAAACATGTATATATTTGCAGAGTTTATCTTCTTCTTTCTTTTATTTTTGTAGAAAGATCTTTCTTATTTGTTTGAATGATTTTTGTACTTTCAGGACTTTTATTCAAAACCTTTTCACATTATAAACTAGATAAGTACCCGCATATATGCGGGTTTGTAATTTAATATTTTATAACCCGTGAAAAAAATAGAAAACAAAATTAGATCACCCATGAAAATATATAATACATAAATTTAGAAACGAAGTTTTCGATGAAATAAATATATATATTAAAGAAAACATTTGGTGAAACAGATGATGTAAATAGTTTTGGATACGATTATTAGACTTTTAATTTTTGGTGTAATTGTCATAATACCAAATTGTGGTTTATATAAAGGTGGAAAATTAGAATTTTTTCTTTTTATGATTAATTTGTTTAATCTAAATGGAAAAATTAAAGATTTTTTCCCCTTTTATATTGTCTTTTAGGATAATTTTTTTTTTTTAAATTAGTAACTTTACATTTTAAGATTATGAATCAGTTATTAATCGATCATTGATCATTGTTTGATTTACCTTTCCGAATTTTTAAGTTTTTTTTATTAATCGATTAAAAAAATTTCCAACTTTGATTTGACATGTGTCACGATCAGGTGAGTTAACAACTTTGAAATATTAAACTTTATATAATAAGATATGAATCTTATATAAATTTTATAGTTTACATTTTTTTTGTAGTTTCTATTTTTTCTCTTACTTTATTTTATTTATTTTATTAGTTTCTATTTAAATAAAACATAATTTTTTTTTTGTTATTTTGTCTAATAGAAAATTTGATATTATTACATTGTTATTTTCCGTTTTTTACACATGTCACGATCTCGTGAGTTAGAATCTTAATTTCCGTTTTTATTTTTTCCTTTTATTCAGATTATTAGTTTGACATATGTCGCGATCTTAATTAACAATGACACATGTCATGATCTCATGAGTAAGAATTACGATCTCGTGAGTTAGAATCTTAATTTTCGTTTTTATTTTTTCCTTTTATTCAGATTATTAGTTTGACATATGTCGCGATCTTAATTAACAATGACACATGTCATGATCTCATGAGTAAGAATTATCGTACGTGTCATACGTGTCACGCTCACGTTGAGATATTCAGCTTTTAAGTTTCATTTTGTCATAATGGAAATGATTATAAACTTTTAAATTTGGTCGTATATTAATAATTTTCTTTTTAAATTTAGAGTATATTTATAATTTTCCTTTAAAGTTTGGTCATGGTTGTAGATTATAAACTTTTAAGTTTCATTTTGTCATTTTCCTTTATTATAAGTTTTCCTTACTTATTTATTGTTTTTCTGTTTGTAAGAATGCCTTTTTTTTTAGTTTAACATTTTTTAATATTTACTTTAATTTATTTTTACTTTTTAAGTAAATTGACACATGTCAAAATCTAAATTAACCGTGACAAATGTCACGATCTCGTGACTGAGAATTATCCTTACGTGTTACGCTCACGTTGAGAGTTCCGGTCATACTGTTTTTATAAAATAGATTACTTTTTTGTTATTTTTTATTAGTTTTGAAACTATTAATTGTGCGCTTGGATTCATTAAAATCATGTTATAACAAGTTCCACAACAATTGTTATGAGCAAAAACAAATGAGAACACTGGAAAATTAGTCCCTCGCACTTTTTCGTAAAACAAAATTTTCGTTGGTTTGTTAGTTTAGACTCAAGTAGTCCCTCACAATTTTTCGTTAAACACATTTTCATATAGTTTTAACGTATAATGTGTCTAGTGTAAAGTTAAATTTTGCTTTCACGGATATTTTCTTATTAGATGGAGATGATTTCAGTGTATATAAATTCAATCAACTAGTAAATTATTACATTATATTTCTTCTATTTTACCGTCAATATGGAAATTATATTAGATTAGGTTTATGTAATATTTATGTGAAAAAACCAAAGTTTTTCCGGAATCACAATTAACTCTCAAATTCTGATTATTCTATACTATACTATCTTCTAAGTGAAATACTATACTATCATTGTTTCATATTAGACTATCTATTTAGCTCTAATGTCTTTGTTTTGTTGTGCACACATCATTGTGGCCTTTGTGGCTATCAGGGGTCATGGGATAAAACAGATATTATTTTAAAACTAGATTAGGTCCAGATCCAGTAATTACTTATACTAATCTATTATAAATAGTTTTGATCGATTTTACTATTAGATTGAGATGATTTCACCAAACAGCTTAATTAACAATGACAAAAATATATATAACATTTATTGTTAGGTTATTACATTAAGAATTTTTTTTTTAAAATCTAAAGTTGATTAAAAAAAGAAAATTAATAATTAATAATAGAAAAACTTAAAATCGATTAATAAAAAAATTTAAAATTCGAAAAATTTAATAACTGATTCATAATCTTAAAAGGTAAAGTTACTAAAAACATAAAAAATATTAAATTATCTTAAAAGGCAAAATTAATATAAAAAAGGAAAAAAAAATCTTTAGTTTTTCCATTTATATTAAAGAAACAATTAATTACTAATCCTAAAAGGAAAAATATTAATTTCTCACCTCTATATAAACCACAATTTGGTAATATGTCAATTACACAAAAAAGTCCAATAATCGTATTCAAAGTTATTTATTGCATATGTTTCACCAAAATTTTCCTTCAATGTATATATTTATTTCATCGGAAACTTTGTTTCTAAATTTATGTATTATATATTTTCACGGGTGATCTAATTTTGTTTTCCATTTTTTCGGTTTTAATTTTTTTACGGGTTATAAAATATTAAATTACAAATTCGCATATATACGCGGATACCTATCTAGTTTGATATAAACAATTATTATAAATTTGAGAACGGACAATTTCGGATAAAATTATTGGTAACTGGCCAAAACGTAATGATTGATGCAAGAAGGCGCACGGTAAAACGTCGTCGTATGAAGCTTCGATAGTCAAACAAAACGGTATCGTTTTTGGGCTCACCACTTGTCTCCATCGCTTCTCTATTTATCACTTCATTATCCCCGAAGCCTACCTCTCTCTCTCTCTCTCACTTGAAACCTCAATCTCTCTAGTTGACCCGAGAATTTCTCTCGCAGACGCACGGATCTCTCTTCGAATCTGCTAGATCTGTTCGTTTTCGAACATCTGTATTGCGAAATCTGAGGTATGTTCCACTTCTTTGTCTGGTTCATTTCCTTAAATCGAATTTTGTTACTGCTTAGGGTTTGGTTTTCGTTCCTTTTTCCCCAGAGAACGCGATTTTCTGATCTTCTTCGGGTTGTTGTTTTTTTGTTTTCAGATCGGAAGCTTTCGTTCTCAGATCTATCTATCTCCGTACAGATTTTCGTGTCTCCGAGTTGACGTATGCTGTGTTTTCAGATCTGGGCTGTTTGTATTTCTGATTGTTGTGTCGAGAATTGGAGATGGCGGAGACTCTCAAAGAAGATGCGATCATGATTCGAGAGGTTTGGAATGACAATCTAGTTGAAGAATTCGCATTGATCCGTGAAATCGTTGACAAATACAGCTACATCGCTATGGATACTGAGTTTCCAGGGGTTGTCTTGAAGCCGGTCGCTACTTTCAAGTACAATAACGATCTTAACTATCGGACTCTCAAGGACAACGTCGATTTGCTGAAACTGATCCAAGTCGGGTTAACATTTTCTGACGAGAACGGGAATCTACCGACTTGTGGGACGGATAAGTTCTGCATCTGGCAATTCAATTTCCGTGAGTTCAATATCGGGGAAGACATCTACGCTAGCGAGTCCATCGAGCTGTTGCGTCAGTGTGGGATTGATTTCAAGATGAACATTGAGAAAGGTATCGATGTGGTTCGCTTTGGCGAGCTTATGATGTCGTCTGGGATTGTTTTGAACGATGCAATCTCTTGGGTTACTTTCCATGGAGGATACGATTTCGGATATTTGGTAAAACTGTTGACTTGCAAGGAACTGCCTCTCAAGCAAGCTGATTTCTTCAAGCTGCTGTACTTGTATTTCCCCACGGTTTACGATATCAAGCACTTGATGACGTTCTGCAACGGACTCTTTGGCGGATTGAACAGACTCGCTGAGCTTATGGGAGTGGAGAGAGTTGGGATTTGTCATCAAGCCGGGTCAGATAGTTTGCTCACCTTAGGCTCGTTTAGGAAGCTCAAGGAACGTTATTTCCCTGGATCGACAGAGAAATACACTGGAGTCTTGTATGGTCTAGGTGTGGAAGATGGTACTACTACTGTTGCTAATTAAGAAAAAAGGAAAAAATAAAGAAGCTCAAGTTTCAGGGGACTGCAATAGATTTTTCTTTAGTCTTTGTGAGTGTGAGACCAATTAGACTTCTCTTTGTGTAAATTGGCAAAATTGGTTTTAGTAAGTGACTGTT
Organism: Eutrema heterophyllum; assembly: GCA_002933915.1. NCBI lineage: Eukaryota > Viridiplantae > Streptophyta > Magnoliopsida > Brassicales > Brassicaceae > Eutrema > Eutrema heterophyllum. Next base: position 1,000,659 of record PKMM01010274.1, on the reverse strand, counting down.
GTGTCTGTGTTGTTTTTTATTTCAGGAAAACCCCTTTGATCAAATGAGGGGTTTTGTTTAGCTTTGAGATTCTGAATGTATATCAATTCAGCTACCCGTTTCATTAATTAATAATCTCCAATTATAATTTTTTTCGCTTTCGTGTTCTTAGTAATGACATTTTAACTTGAGTGTCTTCGTTGAAGTAGGTTGATGAACAACGCGGAGATAAATTGGGAAAAATGTTTTCCATGGAAGAAGGCGATGAGTATATTAAATACAAAACCTTGCCTCAGAAGTAGCCGACAATCAATCCAAAACAAACTTTAGTCGTTACATAACTTTAATTTTAATTAAAGAATAGTTAAAAGGGATTGAAAAGGCATTTCCCAAAGACAGTGTTCTCACAAAGACAGTGTTAGGATTTTTCCTGCTCCCACATTGTAATGTGCAAGTGACATGTTGTTGTCCTCTAGAAATCCGGATTTTCCACATAACTTGTGTTTGTTTGCTGGAATTTGGATCTCCCCAGCTATTTTCTCCTTCAAACTTGCCACGTTCTCCGATAACGACTGCACTGTGATCTCGATGACTTGCCCGTTTGGAACAGAAACCCTGATTGTAGACGAGCCCTGAAAAAAAGAGTATTGACTGCTAGTTAGATACAACTGAGACGAAAAGAAAAAGAGTGTTAAGAGTCGGAAGAAAACATCACCGGATGTTGAGCAAGAAACTGGTCTTCTGGAACAAGGGCTGGCTCGTCAAACTTGTCTCTTTGGCTCTGGTTCCCCAGGCATACGAGGCTGGATTTCTGGATAAAATTTTGACACAAGTTCAGAAAAATCAATCAAAGCCAACTCTCTTCCCTCCTTGTGCAACAACTCCTCCTGTAATTTCACAAATCTCCTCTTCTGGATTTCCATCTCCAGCATTTCCTCCTCGGAACGATCATCACTTTGAAGACGACGGAAAAAATCCTCAACAACGGTAGCCGTACAAGCAGTAAGAGTATTACTATTCCCAGGAGGAAATTCTGCGGAGTACGCAGCAGCAAGCCGGTTGAAATAACTGAACCTGCTATCAGTTGGTTTCATAAACTCAAACCGACTGTCCATATTCCCGCTCTTCATCAGAGTCCTTTCAAAATCCATCCCATGCCGCGCCACAAACTGCGCTGTGAGCTTAATAGTATAAACCTCCTTGCGAGTGACCCCTCGAGGAAGCATAACTATATACTTGGTGGGAGGTAGTGGAAGCAGATCCTTGCCTTTGAACCAGTCAACAAGTTCAGGACTGATCCCTCCATCTCTAGACTTGGGAAACTCGGGAGCTTTTGGAGGCGATTGAGCCTGAAGATCGGGTGGTGCATCACCTTTACACTCACCACCATCTTGATTCTGCTGCTGCTGCTGCCTGTGCTTGTATTCGGAGATCTTGTGCTGGTAAAACTCGTGATTAGGATCTGAGCTCCACAAAAAGCTGAAATCTGGATTCCCCACGCTCTTGGCCAGGCACTTCTTCTCATACTCCAACCCCTTTTCGCAAACCAAAACTGCCGTTCTCTCGATAAAAAATCTGATCACTGGAGATACACCCGCCGGAGCTTCACTTGATTCCAAATCATCCTGCGACATTTTTTTTTCTACAACAAAGAAAGAAAAATAAAATTAAAATCAGACTCTCCGAATTTCAGCTTTTGTTCGACCTAATCTATAGATATTTCCATATGAGAAGGCGGAAACACTGAGACTGAGATCGATAGGAAAAAAAAAAAGAGGAAACGGAGAGAGATAAGAAGCAGCGTACCTCCGCCCCGCCGCGAGAAACGCTGTCAAGTCGTGAAGAAGCGGAGAACGAACGACTTCGAGATCTAAAGACAATTACAAGTTACAAGTAAACGAAGAACAAATCCAACCGAACCCTAGGGTTGGCTTTGCAATGAACGAAACCCGTCTTCCCGTTTTCCAATGGGCCCTTTATTGATTGGGCTGTTAAAATATATATATATATATAGTTGTCCACTTGGTAAATAGACGATGGTAAACTGTGTATTTACATTTGGTAAATAGACGACAACCGTAAAAATACATTTTCAGACAGTTAAATCGCTATGATTCAATATTTATTTTGTTTGAGTGGTTTACATGTTAAATATATTTTTCTTTTTTTTGTCGGACATGTTAAACATATTACACACTGCTTTTTCCAATATAAAATTAGTATGGATTTAAAATTCTAAAAAATCTGATCATCTAAAAGGGAAAATAGTTCTTCAAATAATTTATCTATTTTTATTTTTTTATTAAATATTTTTCTTGATAAGTAAATATCATTCATGTAAAGACACCAGTCCTAGTAACGGAGTACAATTAGGTTTAATGTCTGGCATTAGTGTCTCTTTAGGATCTGATATAGTGTCTGGCATTCCTCATATTTTGCCTTGCAGAAAAGAAGGGAGTCGTCTGCAAATAACATGTGGCTGGTCCATTTCTACCAACTTTAATTCAACTTTGATTAATTTCAGCTTGTATTATGCTTGAGAGACCCTCGGTACAAAGGAGATACAAATATGATGAGACGAGATCACCTTGCACTACAAAAAAACACTTCTTTTACGAGGCCATATATCGTTGTAAAATCGGTGTACCATCAAATTAACGACGAAACAATAATCGGCGTAAATTGATCGTCATAAATCAACAATCGTCGTAAAATTGTCGGCAAATTACGAGAGGCAAAATATCGTCGCAAAATCGTCGGCAATAAATCATCGTAAAATCTACTTCGAAGTTACGACGAATAGAAATACGTCGTAAGAATGATGGAAATTCGAAAATAATTTACGACTAAATTACGACGAAATTATGATGATTATGTGACAAATATTTGTCATAAATCGGAGGTAAACATTTCATCGTAAATTCATCTTAAGATGAGAACCGTCGTCGTAAATACATCATAAGATGAAGTCACTCCTATGGAGGTTCTGGTCCGGAAAAACACAAGCGAAGCAATCAAGCTGAATCTAAGTGTTACTTGCAGAGACATAGCTGGGCAGAACTGCGCTGAAGGAGCTGATGCCACTGTCCTATGGGCTGGTGATTTTCCATCTGTATATATATTTTGTTGTTGGTTTTGCTGCATAAAACATGAAACTTGCATCATTGGGTAGTCAAAGCTCGTTAACGACGTTAAGTAATGAAACTTGCGTAACATATATCCATTATAGCTGTATTAGATGATATGTGGTATGTATAGGAGGTGGCTTATACATGTATCTGTGACTTATTATGTCAGGTGCTCCTAGTGGAATCTCAATGGAAGTTGCACCGCTGCAAGAAACAAGACACTGTTTCTCACTCTACTTCCTTGTTCCCGGGGAGGACACGATGGTAGCAGAGGTGAATTCAATGCGTTACCTATTTGGCACTCTTCTTCGAATGTGCTAGATCTGTTTGTTTTCGAACATCTGTATTGCGAAATCTGAGGTATGTTCCACTTCTTTGTCTGGTTCATTTCCTTGAATCGAATTTGGTTACAGCTTAGGGTTTGGTTTTCGTTTCTTTTTCCCCAGATTGTTTTGAACGATGCAATCTCTTGGGTTACTTTCCATGGCGGATACGATTTCAGGTATCTGGTAAAACTGTTGACTTGCAAGGAACTGCCTCTCAAGCAAGCTGATTTCTTCAAGCTGCTGTACTTGTATTTCCCCACGGCACTTGATGACGTTCTGCAACGGACTCTTTGGCGGATTGAACAGACTCGCTGAGCTTATGGGAGTGGAGAGAGTTGGGATTTGTCATCAAGCCGGGTCAGATAGAGCTTGCTTACCTTAGGCTCGTTTAGGAAGCTCAAGGAACGTTAATTTCCCTGGATCGACTGAGAAATACACTGGAGTCTTGTATGGTCTAGGTGTGGAAGATGGTACCACTACTGTTGCTAATTAAGAAAAAAGCAAAAAATAAAGAAGCTCAAGTTTCAGGGGACTGCATTAGATTTTTCTTTAGGTCTTTGTGAGTGTAAAACCAATTAGACTTCTCTTTGTGTAAATCGGCAAAAATGGTTAAAGTGACTGACTGTTGTCTTTGTTGTTTTTCTTTCAGGAAAACTCAAATGAGTTTCTGAATGTGTATCAATTCAGCTACCCGTTTCATTAATTAATAAATAATCTCCACTTATAATTTTTTTCGCGTAAAAAAAATTGGGAAAAATGTTTTCCATGGAAGAAGGCGATGAGTATATTAAATAGATGTTTTAAGATTATTACAGAGACAAAACGTTGCCTCAGAAGTAGCCGACAATCAAACCAAAACAAACTTAAGTCGTTACATAACTTTAATTTTAAACATCTCTCCATTAAAGAAGAGTTAAAAGAGATTGAAAAAGCATTTTCCAAAGACAGTGTTCTCACAAAGACAGTGTTAGGATTTCTCCTGCTCCCACATTGTAATGTGCAAGTGACATGTTGTTGTCCTCTAGAAATCCGGATTTTCCACATAACTTGTGTTTGTTTGCTGGAATTTGGATCTCCCCAGCTATTTTCTCCTTCAAACTTGCCACGTTCTCCGATAACGACTGCACTGTGATCTCGATGACTTTGAAGAATAAACAGAGCCGTTGAATTAGTTTGTTTCTTTGAAGTTTTTGTTGTTTGAATAAGTCTCCGAGAATGTAGGAGATAAGATTTCTTTCCTGTTTTGTAGCTGATAGTTGCTTTTGATTCGGTGAAGTAGTTGTAGCTTGTAAGGTCTTTATAAGACCAAGTTTGTTTGCTGTTCAATACAAGAAAGTATTCAGCCATTCTCGTCCATTCTACTTTCTAAAGATCTTTACAAATAACAAGTGGTAGCAGAGCTTGTTAAAGAGTCTGAGACAAGTGAGAGAAGGAAACAAAATGAGTGAGAAAGACACAATGGTGATACCAAAATTTGACGGTGATTATGAGCATTGGGCTATGCTCATGGAGAATCTGCTCAGATCCAAAGAATGGTGGGATCTCATAGAGACTGGAATCCCACAGCAAGAGCGAGGAACTGTTTTGTCCGGAGCACAAAGAACGAAGCTGCTGGAGAAAGTAGCAGAGAAGACAGTGACATATCACAAGGTGAAAAACTATCTATTTGCTTCAATTGACAAAACGATTCTGAAAACTATCCTGAAGAAGGATACATCGAAGGATCTGTGGGAGTCCATGAAGCGAAAGTACCAAGGCAACACTCGAGTGCATAGTGCACAGTTGCAGAGATTAAGGAGAAGTTTTGAAGTGCTGGAAATGAAGATTGGAGAAACCATCACCGACTACTTCTCAAGGGTGATGAAGTAACCAATGATATGCGCAATCTGGGAGAAGAAATGCCGGATGTGAAGGTAGTGGAGAAAATCCTGAGAACTCTGGTGGAGAGGTTTACTTATGACGTTTGTGCTATAGAAGAGTCAAACGACATCAAAGATTTGACGGTTGACGGTCTGCAAAGCTCCTTGATGGTTCATGAGCAGAACCTAAGCAGACATGAAGGTGAGGAACATGCCTTGGAGGCAGAAGCACAATGGGGATCCGATAGAGGAAGAGGACGTGGCAGATATCAAATCAGAGGAAGAGGAAGAGGAGGATATCAAGGTCGTGGAAGTGGAAACACAACCTATAACAAGGAACTGGTTGAATGTTTCAAATACCACAAGAAGGGACACTACAAAGCAGAGTGTCCGGAATGGGAAAGAGAAGCTAATTTTGCAGAAATGGAGGAAGATATGCTGTTAATGGCCCATATCGACATGGTCAAAGAAGAAAATGAACATGTCTGGTTTCTGGATTCAGGGTGCATCAATCATATGTGCGGCAACAAAGATTGGTTCATTGAACTAGACAACAACTTTCGCCGTGAAGCTCGGAGATAACAGAAGGATGTTGGTGGAAGGTAGAGGAAATCTGAGACTTGAGATCAACGGAGTGATCTCAGTAATCACATATGCTCATTATGTTCCTGGAATGAAGAATAACCTGCTCAGTGTGGGGCAGTTGCAAGAAAAGGGGCTAAAAATTGTCATTGAAGACGATGTTTGTGAAGTGTGGAGCAAACGTCAGAAGAAACTAGTTATGCACTCTGCTATGTCCAAAAACCGAATGTTTATCATCTTAGCAAAGGTGAAAAAGTCGAAGGAAGCTGCAGTAAATCACTGTCTCCAAGTAATGGAGAAACCAGATCAGCTATGGCACAAGAGATTCGGACACCTTGGCCACAGTGGTCTAAAAACTTTAGCCGAGAAGAAGATGGTAAAGGGATTACCATATCTCAACAAAGATGAAACAAAGATAGCTGTATGCGATGTCTGCATGAAGGGGAAGCAGAACCGTGAAAGCATACCAAAGAAAAGCATGTGGAAATCAAGCCGTGGACTGCAGTTGGTTCACAATGATATTTGTGGACCCATCTCGCTGTAACATCCGTGTTCCTAGTCATTCTCTTGTGATGTATTTTATTCGACTTTTGTTGTAAATGAACCCTCGGGATTGTTGTATTTTGGCGGAGAATTAATAAGAGATGGGATGTTGTTTAGTTAATCGTGGTTATTTAATACATGATGCGGTATTTCATGTATTGGGGGACGTCGAATACATGATGTGGTATTTCATGTATTGACGGATTGACACATGATGTGGTATTTCATGTGTTGCGGAGTTGAGAACGGTGTATTGTTCCGTCTTGATTCGATGAGTTATGGATCGATGTCAATAGATCCTAATACGTGGCTGGGTCGATAGGATTATGTGGTATTTAATCCTATTGACGGGTTATTGGGGTTACGCGGTATTTAACCCTAATGACGGGTCATTAGAGTTATGTGGTATTTAACTCTAATGATGTGGTTAGGATTATGTGGTATTTAATCATAACGGGGCGGTTTACCGATTAGGATCATGTGGTATTTAATTCTAATAGATTGGTAAACCGAGTGAGAGCCTGTGGTATTGGATCTCACGGGGACTTAGCATATTAGGAGCATGTGGTATTGGATTATAATGTGCTAGGTCGTTTGACGGAGTTAACTCGATCGAGTCATGTGGTATTGGAATTCGACGGGTTAGCCGTTGGGAGACCACGTGGGATCTTGCGGTATTAAATCCGGGGGTGTTACTGAATCAAGTACATAACGATACCGAGCTCGATTAATAGCCCTACGGGCGGATAATGGGTTGAATTGATCAAAGATTGATCGTCGAGAAGAAATCCTGAGTGGTTCAGTTTAAACGGAATTAAGCGGTAATTTTGGGGTATGGACGGGAGTGAAATAAATACTTTGGGACGGGGAGATGTCTCAAATATTTCGGGAAGTTTGGCGGAAATCCTAAACCGAGGAGAAGAAATTCAATGGGAATTACGGGAATTGGTTTAATTGAGCTCGGTTTAGTGATTACGGTTTGGTTTAATTTAATCAAACCAACAAATATCTCCTCCTTCTTCTCAAAGCTTCTATAAGCTTCCATAACCTTCTTCTTGCTCATTGGGTGAGACTTTTTCGTGGAGCTAGAGGGAGGAGAGGGAGAAGGGGGAGAGGGAGGGAGAGAAAGGAGATGAAGGAGAAGCGGAGAAAGTGTGGGGAGCTGATTCAAGGTCCGATCGGGGGTACCAAACGAGATCGGATTGAGCTGAAATTTTTTGAGTAAGTTCTTCAATCTCTTGACTAATTAACTACCAAATTTCGTTGAGTTTACTCGAGCAGTTTGAGAGATATGAATTTTCTCTCAAAACCGCTCAAAAACAGAGCAATCCCGACGGGTCGGGATTGAGAGAGTGATTGGGTGCTCAAATCTTTATGGAATGAGTTAAAATTTGGTGGATAGATCCTTGAGGGTCTTAACTTGAGGTTGACCAAAGGAATTTCTCAAATATTGTTTAGATCAAGAGATATGATTGGTTAAGTGAAGCTCTGTTTTTAGAGGAGGAATCCGAGAATTTGGGGTTTTTGGTAATCCGAGTTAAAGCTTATGATTCATCATTTGAGAGTATGCTTGGTGCTCTAATTGACAGGAAAAAAATTGTAGTTATCCTGGTGGTGTGTTGTACCAAGAGAAGAAGCAAGTTTTAGGATTCAAAAATCAAAGGAACGGCTGTGTTGTTTCATCGTTTCTAATCCTCAACAACGGTAGCCGTACAAGCAGTAAGAGTATTACTATTCCCAGGAGGAAATTTTGCGGAGTACGCAGCAACAAGCCGGTTGAAATAACTGAACCTGCTATCAGTTGGTTTCATAAACTCAAACCGACTGTACATATTCCCGCTCTTCATCAGAGTCCTTTCAAAATCCATCCCATGCCGCGCCACAAACTGCGCTGTGAGCTTAATAGTATAAACCTCCTTGCGAGTGACCCCTCGAGGAAGCATAACTATATACTTAGTGGGAGGTAGTGGAAGCAGATCCTTGCCTTTGAACCAGTCAACAAGTTCAGGACTGATCCCTCCATCTCTAAACTTGGGAAACTCGAGAGCTTTTGGAGGCGATTGAGCCTGAAGATCGGGTGGTGCATCACCTTTACACTCACCACCATCTTGATTCTGCTGCTGCTGCTGCCTGTGCTTGTATTCAGAGATCTTGTGCTGGTAAAACTCGTGATTAGGATCTGAGCTCCACAAAAAGCTGAAATCTGGATTCCCCACGCTCTTGGCCAGGCACTTCTTCTCATACTCCAACCCCTTTTCGCAAACCAAAACTGCCGTTCTCTCGATAAAAAATCTGATAACTGGAGATACACCTGCCGGAGCTTCACTTGATTCCAAATCATTCTGCGACATTTTTTAAAGGTTTTTTAACCGAATTTTAGTGTTTTGATCTTATGAGCTTTTAGACGAAGCACACGCTTATTAGGAACACACGAAGAATCGAGAACTTCCTTTCTTCTCTCTTTCTCTCACGGTTGCCTCTTTCTATCTCAACTACTTCTCCCTTATTCTTCTATCTCTCGGATGATCCTTTGTGTATGGGAGGCGTCTTCTTTTTATAGCCCAAGCCCTGTTGCTCAGTTTCCATTCTTGAATCTGAGTTTTTTCCTTTTTTGTCTGGTTTTTCCTTTTTTCTGTTAAGTAAGTAAATGGAAAAAGCAAAACCCGACTTGAAATAGGTTCTCGGAGATGCGATGGAATTGCAAACAAAAACCAAAAAAACTTAATGTCTTTGTTTTTCCTTTTCTGTAAGTAAATGATGCGACCACAAACAAACTTTTTTTGTTTCCTGAGGTTGTTAGCACTCTTTGAAATATATATGACCAAATCCTTTTGTTTTGAAAGGATAAGAGAGCGAGTCACCTTTAACCCATCCAGGTGTATTAATGACAAGAGGTAATTCAGTTTTGTTCTCGCTCGACTTGCAGAACTGTAGATGGTAGTAATCGAATAAGGTATATACATACCGTAGATACGCCTTTGGATCCCTCTTTGAAGAAACATCACCATAGAAGAATGATATATCATGGTTTTTACCCCTTTTAAGCCATGATATAAGTCCGTTTTATAGAGTCTTTCTACTATTTTGTAGTGTTTTAGAGTTTTTTACAGGTTTTAGCACGTTTGGAGCATAATTAGAGATATTAGAGCTTTCTAGAGCATTTTGGAGCAAAACATAAGTTCGTATAGCTGAGTACCCGATTTGAAGCCTCAGTATCAACCGACACTACCCTAGTATCGGTCGATACTCACTGCAGCAAGACACGATTCGCGAATTTAAATGAAGAGTTGAAGAACTTTCCACCGATGGATTAAGCTCAAAGTTTGATACAAGACAGATCAATGGATTAGCTTTCATTTGGAAGTGGTTTGAGGCCATTCCAACGGTGCGATCAAAAGTTATGCCAGTTTTCGTGAAGACAGTCCAGTCTGGCGAGCAGAAGAAGCAGTGACCAGTGTCGATCGATACTGACTAGTATCGGTCGATACTCACTGCAGGAAAACAGGAAACGCGGCTTTTTACAAGTCTGTAGAATTTGCACATTGGTCCAGAAGACTTTATTATTACAATTTAGCCCAAAACGTGTTTTAGCATTATAATTAGGTTTTTCAGCCACTTTTGTTGGCTAAGCTTTATTTTACTTTTGTTCTGATTGAGAGAGATTTGTTTTAGGGATTTTGGGGAGACAACTCTGAACCCCTTGGTTTCTGATTGATTTCTTTTATGCACTTCTATTCATCTATGATTTCTGTTCCATTAATCATGTCTGAGTATATCCGCTTTAGGTTCAGGGTTCTCATAAGGGTTTTCTCTGAATGTTAGGTTAATTAGTTAATTAGGATTCACCATCTGAATTAGTTCTTCGCCTTAGGTTGTTCTCATAGCTAATTCTAGGTTGACGAATTTAGAACTTAGATCTTAGGATAATTGATTAGGCACGAGAGTGCGATTAATTACCTGATAGAACTTAGGGTGAGCAAAATAACTATTCGCAAAGAGATTTGGTTTAGTCGTTTTGTGAACAAATCAAACTTGAACTAAAAGCTGGTTTAGACTTTAGGATTCGCAAAGAGATTTGGAATTCTAGTATTTAGGTAGTTTTCGCAACGAGAGTTAGTCAACTATACTTTGAGTTCAAGAACTGCGCTAAATCTGAATCTTGTTAGTTAGTTTCTCTACATTCATTGAATTTCCTGAGAAATACCCTGAGCCTATCTCCTTTCCAATTGATTCACAACTTGTTTAATTTACGCACTCGCATTTAATTTCATTGTTTGGTTTAGCTTAATTCGGATCTATATAATTTATTGCGTGAATTCTGGAGTTCTTGTGTTCGACCCCTACATATACTACAACAACTGTTTTAGTACTTTTAGGATATTAATTTGAGCATATCAAAGAAGCATCTGCATCATCAAATAAAAGAGAAAAGAGGACAAATGGCTTTAACATTAAATCAAAGACTTGGTGCTACTGATATCATGAAAATTTGCTCTAATCAAATTACCTCTCTGGTGTCTTTACACATGGAATTGTCCAATCCGAGTCTAGAAAGTAGAAAATGTAAACCAATAACATAAGTGATCGAAACAACGTTGTAAAAAAAAGTTTCAAGAATGTAAACAACAAGAATCTTCAAAAGCATCAGTATGAGGTACCTAGAATTGAGTTATCGACAACTGTGAGAGAAAGAAAACCAGGTGCAGTGAATTCAGGCTGGCCAACATCCGTGTCCTAATAAGCAACCCTTTTGTATCTGTATAAACCACAACTGTCAAATCTTCAGCAAACTCATTCAGACAAAGCAGCCATGATAACAAAACAATGAAGAAAAGATTCCGTTCATATGAATCTGTTCTCTAACTTAAATGTCAAATGTCAGTCTGATTGGCAAATTGCAAGAAGGTAATGACATTTTCACTGAAAATTGAATAGAGACAATAGATACCCCCCAATGCAGATTTCTTAAAAGAGACTCGAACGATAAAGATAAGGCTGAAGAGAAAGAAATGACTTTTGGAGAAGAAATTCAACAAGATTACGGGAAAATGTGCTCTTTCCACTGTTTTTAGGGCCACAGACCAAAGCTACAACCGGTTGCACCGAATTGCAGGAAACAGAACTTGCTGCATCCGACCATTCCTCTGGAATAAAAGGCGATTTCTTTTCTGCTTCCAACATTGCAGCCACACCTTAGCCACTCGTCATTTCTATGTGTGCAACTTATTAACAGTGCTTTAAAAAAGGGTTTTAAGCTATGGCATAACAAGAACAAAAGTTCGTTTTTTTACACCTAAACACACGACTATAGACTCTAACTTGAATATGATCTTCTAAGTAGCATATTAGAAACACTTCACCATTCTTTCCAACCGATTACCACAAGATCTAAAATCGATTCCAATACCTTAAACATCACAACAGATTCGATTTTTCTAATCTAAAATTTTACGATGATACACTGGCTAATCTAGGTGAAGTCTCTACGAGCCTATGGGATGGGTTTCCAAGGTAAGATATTATTGGGATAAATACGTATCTCCTATATATTTGGTGTATTTAGCTTAGAGATAAATCCTAAGTTAGCGATAGATTCTAGTTAATTCTAGATAGATTTTGATCGATGTAAACCGACTTAACAATCTGTATAAATACGTGACTTGTATATTCAATAAAGGCAACACACATATTTCCTAAATTCACATGGTATCAGAGCAAAGATCCATCTAAACGATCTCGGCTTTGTATCTCGTGTCTATTTACAACTTTTGTTTTTTTTTATTCTTTTGTTCCTCTATTCTTTGGTTCACTATGACTGACGAAAAATCTGTGATGGCCAGCGTGACTGGTGAGAAAACACCTAACAATGTGGTGGTGTCGCCATACTCGATCTTCTCGTCTGAAAATCCGGGATCCATGATCACGTCGGTTCAATTGAAGGGAGATAATTACAACGAGTGGACAACAGAGATGTTGAACGCTCTTCAAACCAAAAGAAAAACAGGTTTCATCGACGATACGTTGACGAAACCAGCTGAAGGTCATTCCGATCTAGAATCATGGCTCAGTGTCAACTCTATGATCGTAGGGTGGTTGAGAACTTCGATTGAGCCTCGCGTACGCTCAACGGTGACTTTTATCACTGATGCTCACAAGTTGTGGGAGAATCTCAAGGAATGGTTCTCAGTTGGAAACAAGGTGCGTGTGCACCAGTTGATGGCCAAGTTGGCATCGTGTCGTCAAGACGGTCAGGCGATAATTGATTACTACAGACGTCTTGCAAAGATGTGGGAAGAGTTGCAAACATACAAGCCACCACCGACTTGTACTTGTGGAGCAGTAACAGAGTATGAAAAAGAAAGAGAGAATGAATGTGTTCATCAATTTGTAATGGGACTTAATGAATCACGGTTTGGGCATGTTGTAACAACAATAATTGAGGTTGATGTGTTACCTGATCTTGGAAAAGTGGACAACAAGGTAATCCGAGGAGAGGATAGGCTTAACTCATCCAAAAGTCGTAAACAACAACAAGACGCAGTGGGATTTGTGACACGACGTGACTCTCCAGATGAATCAGCCGGGAAGGCAATTGGCTTTGTGACTCGAACTGATTCATCTCAAGGAGGAAGCGTTAACAAAGGCAGAGATCGACTTTTTTCTCACTGTGGACGGACAGGTCACGAGAAAAGCATGTGTTGGCAATTGGTGGGTTATCCTGAGTGGTTCGCGGATCGTGGATGTCGAGGTATGAACCGCGGAGGAGGTCGCAGTGGTTTAAACACGGGCTATGGCAGAGGACGCGGACAGGTGAACGTTGCTACCGTAACGAGTCCAAATGTGTCAGCTGTTCCTGAACTTACACCGGAACAGTGGCGAGCAATTTCTCAGATCATCAATGACAAAGCTGGTGGATCATCCGATAAACTAGCTGGTAAGGAACATGGGGATGTGATTCTTGACACAAGAGCCTCACACCACATGACTGGGAATCTTGAATTTCTTATCAATATTCAAGAAACTTCACCTTGTACGATTGGATTTGCAGATGGGAGTACGACTATGTCAACAAAAATGGGCATGTTGCCCTTGTCTGATCATATCTCTTTATACGATGTGTTATATGTGCCAGATCTCAATTGTTCATTGATTTCTGTCTCAAAGCTTTTGAAACATTAAAATTGTTTTGCGTTCTTCACTGATACTCTTTGTGTGTTGCATGACCGTTTTTCGAGGACGCTGATTGGAGCCGGTGAAGGACGTGATGGGGTATACTACTTTACGGATGTGAAAGCTGCTCGAGTAAATGATAAGCTCAAAACTAATACTCTAAAGTACGAAAGTTTTGTCGTTGCAGTACTTAGGGGTCGAATCCACATAGACTCAAGAAATCACACAATAGACCAAACAGACTCGAATTAAGCTAAGTAAACAATGGAAGTAAAAACAAAGACGTAAATTAAACTGTTGTAAATTCGATGGAGTAAAGATAGCTTCAGTGTATTTCTCATGAAATCAAAGAATGCAGATAACCAATCAGTCAGGATTCAGGTTATGCACGGTTCTTGAACTCAAATCACTAAGTTATAATTAACCAACTGTCGTTGTGAGAATTATCTAAATCTAAATCCTAGAATCCCAAATCTCTTTGCAAATCCTAAAGATCTAAACCAGATTTAAAGTTCAGGTTTGATATGTTCACAAAACAACTAAACCAAATCTCTTTGCGGATAGCTATTTTGCTCACCCTAAGTTCTGTCAGATTATCAATTGCACTGTCGTGCCTAATCGATTAACCTAAGATCTAAGTTCCAGATTCGTCAACCTAGAATTAGCTTTGAGAACAACTTATGGTGAAGAACTAATTCAGATTATGAATCCTAACTAATCAATTATCAGCACTCAATGAAATCCTTTATGAGAAACCCTAAAACTAAAGTGGATCTACTCAGATATGATTAATGGAACAGAAATCATAGATGAATAGAATTGCATAAAAGAAATCAATCAGAAACAAAGGGGTTCAGAATCGTCTCCAAAAAAACCCTCAAAACAATCTCTCTCAAAGTATCAAAAGTAAAATAAAGCTTAGCCAACAAAAGTGGCTGAAAAACCTAATTATAATGCTAAAACACGTTTTGGGGCTTCTTGTAATTATTAAAGTCTTCTGGACCAAGGTGCAAATTCTGCAGACTTGTAAATAGTCGCGTTTTTTGTCTTCATGCAGTCGGTATCGATCGATACCATAAGTGGTATCGGTCGATACTCGGGCTTCAAATCGACCTTCTAGCTGCACAATCTCTACTTTGCTCGAAAAAGCTCAAGAATGCTTCAATATCTCCAATTATGCTCCAAACATACCTAAAAGCTGAAAAGACTCTAAAAGACTCCAAAAACACTAGAAAGACTCTAAAAACAAGAATTATGTCATGGTCAAAAAGGGGTAAAAACTATGATATATCAACTCCCATAGACTTAGCATTTGCTTGCCCTCAAGCAAACATAAAACTAAACAAGAGAAAGAAGTTTGAAAACACGGAGACTCACCTGTTCTTGAAACATTGCAATGACCCTTCAACTTAGCGCTCATATGTTACCTAACCAATTCCAAGATAAGACCACCATGTACTTCTCCGTAGACATTCACAGCTCCCCAGACTACACACATTATTTCACAACATTATCCATCCAAGCTTTCATCGCCAGTTTCATCGCTGTAGTCAATGCCAAGAACCTTCTAGACTCTTTCCCATACAATATCATGACAAAAAAACCACCCAAAATTCACACTTTTTCGGTATTTAGTTCCTCTCCCCCAGACTTATTTCATTTCATGCTCTTTTTTTTTTTTTTAGATTCACATATACACATTAAGGTCCGAAACGCGAGTATTGATGGTGTTTGCCACCGAATCCCCGGTTATTCCCTCTCTATGTATCAAAGGCGTAGGTGAATAGTGGTATCACGGGAAATTTTCCTAACCTCGCTTCCAACCTTTGTGTGATCATTCCTTCACAAGTAGAATAATGGGATCGCTGGAACTTTTCCTAGCCCTCTGCTCAGAAGAAATCATTTCATATTTTTATGCTCTTATCTATTAACTTATAACAGGGGAGAGATATACCATTACTTTAAACACATGGGTTTCTTTGTCATATATGAATGAGGAATCAAGCTCTATGGACATCAACCACATCGATGAAGTGCAAAAATTTGGCTTAGGCTTTAATGGACTATGCTGGAAACATGCGCGTTTTCTAGTCAACTGGTCGGCCTTTGGATTTTTCATTAGTCCGATCTAGATCTGATTCTGTAACAACGGTCACTTAGAAGCAAAGTTATAACAATAGATTCAAGAAAAATATCATCATCTCCAACAGGTTTTGACTCAATAAAACAAATTTTGACTCAAAAACGACTGACTTTAAGAAAAAGAAAAACATTGTCAGCAACCACCTCCCCTAGACTTAAAAAACACTGTCCCCAGTGTTATTTAGCCTAGAGTTGGTAAAAGAAACCAAAAGAACTTAGTGGAATCGTGGAAAAACAAAGAAATTACCGGATTGGGGTAGGGGTGTCAACCGACACACAGCCTGGTATCGATCGATACCAAGCGTAGGTATACACAATCTCTATTCCTCCTAGTGTCGATCGATACCATAATGGTATCGATCGACACAGCACATGTTCATCTGATTCACACACAAAGACACAAGACACAAAAACGAAAAAAAATAACAAAAATAAAAAACTTATATACAGACTCACCAGTGGGTTGCCTCCCACCAAGCGCTTGTTTAACGTCACGAGCTTGACTTTGGCTCAGCTATCAGTCAGGATAAGGTTGAGAACTTACCCCGAAGTAAGCTCCACAACCAGACATCTCCAGCTTCAGAGTTCTGCTCAACATACCCTCCACAACATCCTTTCCTTTCTCTTTCAGCTCCGAAGGAAGGATAACTCTGACCTTAGAGAATGGTTTTGAAGTTCCCTTGCACTTCACTTTATATTCAATTGAATCTCCATCACACTTCTGAGGGGTTATAGTCATATAGGCTGCACCCTTGACTCTTTTGCTCTTTACCTTCTTCTTTGCCTTAGCCGTTGTGATGTCTCTCTTCGTGATGATAGAAGGACCATCTAAAACGTCTATGACAGTTGGCTCATCATAAGGCTCTTCCAAAAGATCAACCATCAACGTCTCTCCTGTAACAACGGTGATGCAAGAGATATGTTTGGGAGCTCTTCTAGAAGGGATGGCTTTATAGGAGATCTCCTTGTCAATGTATGAGAATGAGATTCTCTTACTGGGCGTGTCTATAACTGCACCAACTGTAGCCATGAACGGTCTTCCAAGAATCAAAGGCGTACTAGATCTTGTACTCATCTTCACAACCTGAAAATCAGTAGGAACCAGACAATCTCCTACTTTAACCAGCAAATCAGGGATTGTACCGTATGGAACTGAGGTGGAAGAGTTCGCGAATGTAAGAGACATCTTAGGAGATCTTATATCAATTCTCAACTTCTCTGCAATTGCCCTTGACATGACATTGACGCTAGACCCTGAATCAACGAGAGACTCTTTGAATTCAACTCCAGAGATAGAGCATGGAACTGAAAATTTTTATGGGTCTTCTCTCTTAGTCAACTGCTTCAATGGTGGGGTGCTTCTTGCCTTGACAAAGAGTGCCTTGATCTCCTCTAGAGTTTCGCTGCAATCTCGGAAGTGACTAAGCAAATGGCGGTATTCCAAAGCTTATTCAAAAGACAACGTATGGGAAATCCTCCTCACCATCTTCTCAAAACCGAGCAACTTCTCTGCAGAGATGGAACCTCTGAGGTGTCTAGGTGGTATAGGATATGGCACCTTAGGCTTGTAGACACGTTCCTCAACAATCTTGGGTGTTTTCTCAATTTTTGGATCAGTCTGCGAGGGGTGTCGATCGATACCATAATGGTATCGGTCGACACAAGGCTTTTCGATCTCGGTCTCTGTATCGGTCGACACTGGGGGTGTCGATCGATGCTTGTTGCTTCGAAACGTCCTTGGCAGATCCTTGGACGGGTATCGACCGATGCTGGGTGGTATCGATCGATACTGGGGCGATTTCAGGAGCCTCATCGTCGTCATCTTCAGCAAGATCGACGAGATTCTTTGCAGTTAGGTCAATTTTCACTCCTGGATCGACCTCTTCATCACTTCTTAAGGTGATTGCATTGACGTATTCCCTTGGGTTCACTGTTTTCCCTGGAAGAAAACCTTCTTGCCTCTTCACAGCTGCTGCAGTCTGAGCGACCTGAGTTTCCAGCCTCTTCTGATGAATGCTAATAGTTTCAATCTTTCCATTTAGGTATGTGTACATAGCATCCATCTTCCCATTAAAGTCTGCTGTCATCTTCTGCTGTCCCTCAAGAAGCTGTTCAAGCATATACTCAACTTTGCTCTCAGGATTTTTAAGTGGTGGAGATTGATAGGACAAATTCCCATAGGTGCGGGTGTAGCCACTGCTCTGGAATGGTTTCTGGGCAAATCGATTTGTTCCAAAACCAGCTCCACCCATGTAGTTAACATCTTCCACTTCATCTTCATCGAAGTTCTTGACATCAGCAGCAAAGTGGACAGCTTTCTTGGTCCTTCCCATCAAGAGATTGTGCACCGAATCCAGCTTATCTTGAACCTCGGCAATTTGACTGCCATCCAAGTTACCAGCCTGCTTCTTGCTCTCAAAGTCTACATTCTTGGTGCCATTGCTAGATGCCAAGTTCTCAATCAGCACATAAGCATCTTCAGGATATCTGGTGTTGAAGTTCCCATTACTCGCAGCATCTAAGGCCATCTGATACCTCCAATCAATCCCTCTTAAGAAAATACCTAGCAATTGAACCTTAGTGAACCCGTGATGTGGATAATCTCTCTGATATGATCTGAATCTGATCCAAGCAGCCTTAAACGCTTCAGTCGCTCCTTGAGAAAATTGAGAGATTTTATTTCTCAGTTCCTTGGATCTTGCATCATCATAGAAATTGTTCAGGAAGGCATTCTTAGTCTCCTCCCAAGTAGTCAATGATCCTGGCTGTAGCTGCTTAAGCCAATACGCTGCATCTCCACCAAGAGAGTATGGAAAAAGCTTACAGAGGAGGTAATCGTTGGATACTCCATTGTACTTCATGCTAGTGACCAAGTCCTCAAACCTCTCAATGTGATCCATAGGGTGTTCATGAGAAAGACCATGAAAAGGGTGCTGACCCAGAAGAGCGAAGTATGCAGGTTTCAGCTCAAAGTCGTTTCTCTGAAAAGCAGGAGGGCGAATTGTTGATCGATTGGCATAGAACTGATCAGGCATGTTGTACGCACCAATCGTCCTACCACGGTCAACCACATCATTCCCAACATTCACAACAGCTGGAGGGACAATTATGTTTTCATCTCCATCAAGTCGTTGCCCCTTCTCATTGCACAAATGACCCTCTTGGTCTCTCAAAGTTCCAGCATCATCAGGAATCAATACCACTGGATTATTCATCTCTGCTGGCTTCTTTGTTTTCCTTTTTGTGCGTTCCAAAAGTGCTAGTTCCTCGTTGGAAAGATTAACTAGCTGAGTGCTCTTGTTTCTTCTGGTTTCGCGATTAGGCATACAGCTGAAACACAAAAGTCAAAGCACGTAAGTAACAAAAATTTAAAAAAAATACGACGAGTATCGACCGACACCAGTTGGGTATTGATCGATACCGACGAACTTAGTCAAAATTCTAAGCTAAAATCTAATGGCGAATTTAGAGTCCCCGGCAACGGCGCCAAATTTTGATAAGCTCAAAAGTAATACCCTAAAGTACTAAAGCTTTGTCGTTGCAGTACTTAGGGGTCGAATCCACATAGACTCAAGAAATCACACAATATACCAAACAGACTCAAATTAAGCTAACTAAATAATGAAAGTAAAAACAAAGACGTAAATTAAACTATTGTAAATTCGATGGAGGAAAGATAGGTTCAGAGTATTTCTCAGGAAATCAAATAATACAGATAACCAATCAGTCAGGATTCAGGTTATGCGCGGTTCTTGAACTCAAATCACTAAGTTATAATTAACCAACTGTCGTTGCGAGAATTATCTAAATCGAAATCCTAGAATCCCAAATCTCTTTGCAAATCCTAAAGATCTAAACCAGCTTTAAAGTTCAGGTTTGATATGTTCACAAAACAACTAAACCAAATCTCTTTGCGGATAGCTATTTTGCTCACCCTAAGTTCTGTCAGATTATCAATTGCACTGTCGTGCCTAATCGATTAACCTAAGATCTAAGTTCCAGATTCGTCAACCTATAATTAGCTTTGAGAACAACTTATGGTGAAGAACTAATTCAGATTATGAATCCTAACTAATCAATTACCAACACTCAATGAAATCCTTTATGAGAAAACCCTAAACCTAAAGTAGATCTACTCAGATATGATTAATGGAACAGAAATCATAGATGAATAGAATTGCATAAAAGAAATCAATCAGAAACAAAGGGGTTCAGAACCGTCTCCCAAAAAACCCTCAAAACAATCTCTCTCAAAGTATCAAAAGTAAAATAAAGCTTAGCCAACAAAAGTGGCTGAAAAACCTAATTATAATGCTAAAACACGTTTTGGGGCTTCTTGTAATTATTAAAGTCTTCTGGACCAAGGTGCAAATTCTGCAGACTTGTAAAAAGTCGTGTTTCTTCTCTTCATGCAGTCGGTATCGATCGATACCATAAGTGGTATCGGTCAATACTCGGGCTTCAAATCGACCTTCTAGCTGCACGATCTCTGCTTTGCTCCAAAAAGCTCCAAAATGCTTCAATATCTCCAATTATGCTCCAAACATACCTAAAAGCTGAAAAGACTCTAAAAGACTCCAAAAACACTAGAAAGACTCTAAAAACAAGACCTATATCATGGTCAAAAAGGGGTAAAAACCATGATATATCAACTCCCCTAAACTTAGCCTTTGCTTGCCCTCAAGCAAACATAAAACTAAACAAGAGAAAGAAGTTTGAAAACACGGAGACTCACATGTTCTTGAAACATTGCAATGACCCTTCAACTTATCGCTCATATGTTACCTAACCAATTCCAAGATAAGACCACCATGTACTTCTCCGTAGACATTCACAGCTCCCCAGACTACACACATTATTTCACAACATTATCCATCCAAGCCTTCATCGCCAGTTTCATCGCTGTAGTCAATGCCAAGAACCTTCTAAACTCTTTCCCATACAATATCATGACAAAAGAACCACCCAAAATTCACACTTTTTGGAAGCAAAGGCATTTTTCATCAAACCACGTGTGTGGGAACACCACAGCATAATGGTAGAGTAGAGAGAAAACATCGACATCTTCTCAACGTTGCTCGATCTCTAATGTTTCAAGCAAGCTTACCCTTAAAATTTTGGGGAGAATCAATACTCACAGCAGCTCACGTTATCAACATGACACCCACGAAATTACTTAAAGGAAAGTGTCCTCATGAAATTTTATTTAGACGTACGCCTTCATATGGAGCTTTGAGAGTATTTGGGTCCTTGTGTTACACACACAGACAGCTGTGTAGCAAAGACAAATTCGATTCACGAAGTAGACGGTGTATTTTTATCGGCTATCCTTTTGGGAAAAAGGGGTGGAAAGTTTTTGACTTGGAAACAGAGGAGTTCTTCATTTCCAGAGATGTGATTTTTCGAGAAAATGAGTTTCCTTTTGCTGGTTCAAAGAACTCGTCAAATGTTGTTGCTGAATTTCCTGAGGTTGTCGATGAAAACTGGATTATGTATTCTTCTCCGGTTATTAACGAAAGGGGGAGTTCTCTTTCACCGAATATTAACAAAAGGGGGAGTTCTTTTGCTGAAAATACATCAGTCGAAGATGATAGGGAAGTAGTTCCCGTAACCGATGCTGCACTTGATGTTGCGATTACAGAGAATTCTGCGATTGCAGAGAATTCACCGGCGGCCCTTGATGCTGCGATTCTCAAAGTTGGACCATAATTATCAGTGGCTCAAGCCGACGAGGCTCTAGGAAGAGGGCATCGTGAGAAAATTCCATCCGTCAAATTCAAAGATTTTGTGCAATACAACGTGGTCGTCAAAGACAATACCCCTCACGTTCTCTCCAATCTATTCATTGCGCCTCCATCTACGGTCCAAGGTACTACTATGTACCCTCTCACTGATTATGTATCCGACTCACATTTTTCGGCCAGTCACAAGGCTTTTCTAGCAGCAGTTAGTGCAGAGGTCGAGCCGAAAAGCTATCGTGAGGCAATCAAAGATAAATGGTGGACAAATGCTATGGGGAAAGAATATACAGCTCTCGATGTAACTAAGACGTGGAGTGTTGTGGATTTGCCTCCAGGCAAAGTAGCGCTTGGAAATATGTGGGTTTATAAGATCAAATATCGTGCTGACGGAACAATTGAACGTTATAAAGCACGTCTTGTGGTACTTGGTAATCATCAAGTCGAAGGTCAAGATTTTGAAGAGACCTTCGCTCCGGTTGTGAAAATGACCACGGTGAGAGGAATGTTACGTATTGTTGCTGCGCAAAATTGGGAAGTTCACCAAATGGACGTACACAATGCGTTTTTTCATGGTGACCTTCATGAAGAAGTATATATGAAGCTTCCGCAAGGTTTTACTCATTCAGATCCTAATAAGGTGTGTCGTCTTCACAAGTCACTGTATGGGCTTAAACAAGCACCTAGATGTTGGTTCGAAAAACTTACTTTGGCGCTTACGAAAGTTGGGTTTGTTCAGTCTTATGCTGATTATTCACTTTTCAGCTACACTCGTAATGGTGTTGAGATCAGAGTTTTGATTTATGTTGATGATCTTGTTATTTGTGGAAATAACAGTGTTGAGTTGGTAAAGTTCAAAGCGTATCTCGGAAAATGCTTTCTTATGAAAGATTTAGGTAAGTTGAAATATTTTCTTGGACTTGAGATCGCCCGTAGTGAAGAGGGTATTTTGATGACTCAGAGGAAGTACGCCTTGGACATTGTTGCCGAAACAGGTCTGCTCGGTTCCAAACCTGCTCATACTCCGATTGAACAGCACCATCGCTTGGGCTCGGATACGAGTGAGCCTATTCCTGATCCGAAGAAGTATAGAAGATTGGTTGGGCGTCTTATTTATCTTACCAATACGAGACCAGACATTTCATATGCAGTACACATTTTATCTCAGTTCATGCATAAGCCACGAGAGACACATATGGTCGCGGCTCTACGAGTGGTTCGTTTTTTGAATGGTACGGCCGGCCGGGGTTATTTGTTGCGGGCTGATGCTGATTTGCAACTTTCTGTGTATTGTGATGCGGACTGGGTTGCTTGTCCTATGACAAGAAGGTCTTTAATCGCATATATTGTACTGCTTGGTGGGTCTCCTATATCCTGGAAAACAAAGAAGCAAGATGTGGTCTCGCATTCCACGGCTGAGGCTGAGTACCGGTCCATGTCTACTGCAACACGGTAGATTAAGTGGCTTAAACAGTTATTGATCGACTTTGGTTTTCCGCCTCCTGAACCGATTCGTATGTTTTGTGATAGCCAGACCGCTATTCATATTTCTTCTAATCCTGTTTTTCACGAACGTAGTAAGCATGTGGAGGTTGATTGTCATCGTGTTCGAGACGCAGTTAAAGATGGGTTACTCAAGATGGTGCATGTATCAACAACCGAACAATTAGCTGATGTTTTGACCAAGGCGTTAGGCAAATTCCAGTTCACTAATTTGATGTCCAAGTTGGGCGTTTTGAATCTTCGCGTTCCAACTTGAGGGAGAGTATTGGGATAAATACGTATCTCCGATATATTTGGTGTATTTAGCTTAGAGATAAATCCTAAGTTAGCGATAGATTCTAGTTAATTCTAGATAGATTTTGATCGATGTAAACCGACTTAACAATCTGTATAAATACGTGACTTGTATATTCAATAAAGGCAACACACATATTTCCTAAATTCACAGATATCGTAACAGAAGCTCTGCATAAACATATTTGTTAAATATCACGGAGAGCGACGAATCTGGAAGCCGTCGGAGGATAAAAAATTACCAGCGATTTGGAGCCGTCTGAGGAGAAGAAACGACAAGTAATAATAGGTTTCAAGTTTTAAATTAAGTGCCTTCAAAACCGAACCGGAAGTGACCCAAATTTATTCGAACTGGGTTAAAAAATTTAAACCAGTGTTTTCAAACCCGGATCAATCCGGTAAATAGTTCGGTCCGAATCTAACTCTAGAATTAAGAACCGGAAAATCCGACGATAATTCATTTATATTATCCTTACGATTTAGATTAATAATGAAAAATAATATTGTAGTTTTTTTGTTTTGACCGGAATTTTTCAAATTAAATGGGGAAGGTGTTACAACATGGATATTATATAACCTACACAAAATTTCGGTTTGGGTCTGGTTAGAATCCCTAAACCGGTCAAGAAATTGAAAGAAAAACCCTGACAAACCGAAGGTAGAACCGGACTAAACCGGTTGAAGGGAAACCCTAATCTTGCTAAGCTCCGAGAAAGAGAAGCCATCCTATCGCGAAGCCCGCCGGTGCGGACCTCTGCCGCGAAGATTGCCGGTGCAGACCTCCGCCGAAACACCGCGAATATTGTAGTTGCTACAAAGAACTATACATGTGTCGATTAGTTTAGAGATTAGAATTTGATACAAAAATATTTTCCTAAAACATGAGTTTTTTTTTTATCCATCTGCAACCACAGACGCTTGCGAGAATGAGCTTTTCATTTATGGTGGAAGAAAATGATATGGAGCGGTACAAAACGATTTCTATAATTGTTATGAAACGCCACCAACCGCTACCACCCAAAAATATAGTGTTTGTAGGTGATAACGGGTGAACCAATCGTCACATTAATTGTTAAGCACCTATATTTCTTTATTAGTTTATTTTTGGTTGCGAGAAAATTTATTTTTGTCGTATTTTTTGTTGCGAGAAAATTGAAAAAGTAGTGTTAA
The DNA here is from genome assembly GCA_002933915.1 of Eutrema heterophyllum. NCBI lineage: Eukaryota > Viridiplantae > Streptophyta > Magnoliopsida > Brassicales > Brassicaceae > Eutrema > Eutrema heterophyllum. The sequence continues at coordinate 976,225 of PKMM01010274.1, read as the reverse complement.
ATTTCATGGGCTTCCAACTCAAAACCAATTGACTATGAGTGAATTGGCTCGTCCCTTATATATTAGTTCAAATCCTTTTCCACTTCCAATGTGTGAAATATTCTTCACATGTCCCCTCGAGATAATGACCCGTCTAGCCATTAATCTCGACAATGTTACGTTATAGGATTAATTTCAGATTAGATCGATCGGACCTCTGGGTCGGATGGATTTTAGTTCAAGTTGGGTTGCGCGTGTTCGTGCTCTGATACCATGTTAAGTTTCATGGGCTTCCAACTAAAAAAAAATTGGCCATGAGTGGATTGGCCCAAATACCTTATATATTAGCTCAAAATTTTTCCCACTTCGAATGTGGGATATATTCTTCGCAAGTAGGATTATGGCTATTTGTAATATATTCTTAAAAAATGCAAAGTAAGGTTAAGATGTCATTTGGAAGGGACTTTCTGCCTAATATTGGATGAGATAGAAGAAATCTTAGGCTTTGAATGGGAGAGTGGGAGAAAAGCAGTTCTTTGGTGAAACGGACGTACCACACTTAGGATGCCATTCACATGTTTTTGTAGAAACAACTAACTTTTTAAGAAATTGAATAAAATAATAATATATAAAAACGCTACAGTATATGCGGGAGAATTTTATGAACAAATTCTTTGATCTGCATGGTACAGTAGAAACGCTCCATAATTGGAGTGTTTGTGTTGTTGTAGTGTGTTTCATACAATTTTTATTGTTATTATTAATTATTTCATTATTTAATTTTTATTGTGTTAATTACATTTCTAATGTAAATATTTTAATATTTAATTTAAGAGATTGTATATAAGAAAGATGCAAAAATAAAGCAATTTAAATTGTATGTTCGGCTTGATCATTTATTTTGAAATGTATTATCTGCCGTTTAAACATATATTTTGAACTGTATGAACTGTATGATCTGCTTGATCCACGCTTTTACCGTTTAAACATATATTTGAATTGTGTGATCTGCTTGATCCACACTTGTATCGTCTGATCCACTATATTCGCAGATTTTTCGCTTGATATGCAACGTCTGATCCGTTTTCACCATTCAGAGCATTAACTGCATTCCTATCATTATTTCCTATTTAGAGTTTAGTTTTTTCCCCAGTATATATATATTACAATTAAATTACAAAATTTGATCTTGAAAAAATGCAAAAATAAAATAGCAATTTTAAATATCTTCCCATTTGACATAATTATAATTTTAAAGTAAATATTTTTTATTTGTTATATCTAAATTAGAAAAAAAATTGTTTACATTATTCATATAATTTTATTCTAAATATAATAGCAATTTTCAATTTAATTTAAATTATTATAAATATTTACAATATTTTGGATCGCTAGTTATCCGCTTTCACCATTCAACATTATATTTTGAACCGCTTGATCCCTTGATCCGCACTTGTTTCACCTGATCCGCCCGATCCGCACTTGTTCTGCTTGGTCCGCTTGAACCGCTTGATCCGCTTTCTTCATTCGAAGCCTTAACTAAAAAGATTTAGTTGATTTGTGATTACATATTACTGATTACACAGACTGTTATATTTGTAATCATCCATGTGGAGGTGTTTCTTCTGCAACACTTCTCTCGCTTTGGCCTTTCTCATCATCATGTTTATTGTTTTAATGCTATTTTAGAAAAGAACCAATAACAAAAAAATCGATGATAAAATGCATATATAGTCTAAGTTATAGTAAAGTTCATATTAATGTGCATAAGGATTCATATAACAAATTGCTGTGAATTCATCAACCAAACTCACAGATCCAAGTTTTTATGTGCAAAACCATAAAATATATAACGGTATTTTTTGTTAACCCACCTTGAAAGTTAAGTGAACTTTTTTTTTTTTTTTTTTGTAGAATAAGTTTAGTGAACTTAGTTCTCAATCAAATTCCGATTACTATCATTGATGACTTGTATGAATGCATTCACTGGCAAAAATATCCAATGCTTTCACAAATTTAGAAATTAGTCTAAAATTCGCTTCGAAATCTTTCGGTTAAAGACAAAAAACCAGTTTCTACTCATGAAAATATCAAATCCTCCACATTCCATATATACTAAACCATAAAATATTTCATGGTTTAGTTGAAAAATAGATTATGAAACAAAGAATCAAACACTTCCGAATTTTCAAAGGCACCAGAAAAATATATCATCCAACATTTTGTAGCCTTACGTTAAAACATGTTGTGATCAGGATTTGATCTTGTGGTCTATGGAGTGTTACGATTGAGTTTGAGTTGGTCGTTGGAGATACCAAAAAAATTACAATTAAAACAAAATCCACCAGCCACTTACGTGTAATAGTCAAATCAAAATTTTAATTTAATAGTTAACTAACAATTGATTCTCCTAATTTTTTTTTTTTTTTTTTTGGTTTTAATGTTAAGATTGATTCTCCTAATTTCTTTAATTGTAGATCGTTTGGAACATTTGGACCCACCAATTATAGGTCGCATTCGACAAAATACACAACATACTTAAACTACTTGTCCTAACAATTAGATCTTTGGATTTAACTACAGATTTGTTTTTTATTTTCGGCTTCCACTACGTATTAATTTAGGCTAAAGTTTGGAGAAATTATAAATATATCTGAGATTCTTATCCCAGCCTAGATGAGACGCTTTGTCGTTTCACTTTGTTTTCCCACCCAAACGAGAACAATTTATTGGACTTCGAAATGTTCAAAAGAGACAAAACAATATTCGTTTAATAAATTTTGTTTATATGTCATTATCTTCTATCACTATGAAGCAGCGAACACTCGCTCTTGTTCTCATTCGTATCTAAAGATTATGGACTCATATTTTTGTTAATATATCATAGGACTGGGGAAAAATAGAGCCTATAATGAAATTTCACCTTTATAAATCTATAAAAAATAGAATCGGCATTCAACTTCTTATTACAATCTGAGTCTAGACATCACTATATTTACAAGCGATGTCAAATATTAAGTAGGACCAAATGTTAGTTATTACCTAAAGAAATTAGAGCTTGTACTTAAAAATGTATTATTAATTGTTTAAAAGAAAAAGGAGACTTTAACTGGCTACAAAAAACAATAACATTCATTTGTGAAAGAAAGTGATATTAATCATGTCCCTTAATTCATACAATAACATTCAAGTGGAAAGCAAACAATAGTAAAAAGGATCCAAAAACTACTCATCAATATGGATACAAATACAATTCTACATGATCAATAGAAAACAAATTAAGTAATCCTGGTCTCAACAACACAAGAATGGGACATGTTGCTGAGGTTTTCTAGAGGATATATATTGGCACAAGAAAATTTCGATGAAAAAGTGGCAATCACTTTGAAGTAGAATGTGTCCTAAGAGAGTTTAGTATTGTGTACTCGAAATCCCTTCACCGTAAAATCCGGGTGCTTGCAGACTATTGAGGATTCCAAAATGGTTATAAAGAGGAAGGAGAGTGAATATGAAGCAAACTTTAAAAGGAGGAAGTGGAAGAGGACAAAAGTTAGTGAGAGAGAGAGAGAAGCAAAGGAGTTAAACAGTAGAAAGCTAAAAGGAAACAGGCATTGCCACTTTCCTCTCGAAGTTTCAAAAGTACACAGAAACATCAAACATACCTGAATAATTATCACTTGGTCCACTCTCTCCTCTCTCTTGTCATTGATCGCATCCTTTTCATTTCATTTGTCACTTGTTGTCATCTTCATCTACTCCGTGAATATTACAACAAGTTGTCGTTTCATCAAACAAATAAAACCGGTCCCAGTTTCGGAAAATCTTTCGAACTGCTAAGCTTTCTTTTGTCTTGTTCCCCCCCCCCATTTCCTTTTCTCCCCATACAAAAGAGTCTAAAAAATCTCCATTAGTTTAACACTAGTGAATACTGTACATATTCAATGACACATTTGAAGGATGGGTTACTAAGGAGGGTTTAGTAATTTCCTTACACATTTATCCGCAGTTTTTTTTTTTTGGCACATTTCATCATATTTATCCGCAGTTGCATAGGCTATACCATAAGGAGACAAGCTGGCCCGTATAAAAATCTGTCCACAGAAAAATAGCGCATCCATCAATCAGAGCAGGGTTTTGCCTGGTCACATGGTCCACTCGATGACCAAAATATCAAGCATAGTTCTTAATAAAAAAAGTTCACCCGGAAAAAACTCATTCGAAAGGTTTTCTTGAATAAGGGATCAACCTGAGGTATAATAAAAAGATGTGACATGTAAACTCATTGTTGAAGAACTTTTAAGCACATAAAGGCACAAGACTGAGAGAATAAAAAAGAAGTTGATAATTTTATGCATGATAGAGAATATAGATTGGTTTACTGAAGGAGAAATTAAGCAGCCAGAAAAGGTTGATGTGAGGTGAAAGTTGTTCCTACAAAAGGATAAACACAGGTATTAGATGGTGGAGTTCCAATCAGCTTCAAGTGTTTTGTTGTGTCTTTGTGTGTGTGTGTGTGTCAGCAAACCAGACCTACCCATCTCTCTCTCTTCTTCTTACTACTTTTTCCACTTATTTATAAAAAACCCAAAAGCATATGTAGTGAGTCTATTCTTTCCTTATATAGTATCAACTTCTGCTCCCCCTTCTGAGAAAAAAAAAAAAAAAAAACAAGATTTTTATGCTTTCTTTTTTTCTTAGGCAATTTCAGATATATAGCTATTAATCCGAGACAGAAGGTGAGAGCCAAAGAGACAATTGAAGAGAACAAAAACATAACCTGGAAAATTCTATTCCTTCTTTTTCCCCTCATGGATGCCTCCAAGGACGAGCCAAGGCAGTCTGATTCCTCACGCATCGTTTCCACATCCACCACCCTTCCATTTCCAGATTCGCTAAAGCTGAGTCTAGAACATTACAACATAGACGCAAAAGCGGCACAAGAAGAAGATGACCATGACCAAAAAGCAGGAGAGGAAAGTATAAGGCTTGACCTTATGCTAGGAGAATATGATTATAGTCAATCACAGCTCAATCAAGAACTCAATCTCATCGACTGCTTAGACGCGAGTGTAGTCACTCCGAGTTATAACAAGTCAAGTTCCACTGAGCAGAAGCTCTTCTCATGCAACTACTGTCAAAGAACGTTCTACAGCTCACAGGCGCTTGGTGGTCACCAAAACGCCCACAAAAGAGAGAGGACTTTGGCAAAGCGAGGGCAACGGATGGTATCTGCCGCAGCTTTCGGGGAGCCATATGGTTTTGCTCCGGTCTCGTTCCACGGACAGTACAGCAACAGATCCTTGGGTATTCAGGCTCACTCAATGAGTCACAAGCTAAATTCATATAACGTCTTCGGTGGTGAGTATGGTCAGATCAACTGGTCAAGGATACCACTTGTTCAGCAACCAGCCATACGTAAACTGTCTTCAACAGAGAATCATCATCAGATGCTGATTGCTCCATCGTTGACTTCAACATGTGAAAACTTCGGTAGGTTCGATGTAGGAAGGATTCCAGTAGAGTTTCCAACTCCCCAACTATGGCGAAGAGGCGGGGAATTGTTGAAGCCTGCTGAAGAAGAGCAGCAGAAGAACCTTGACTTGTCCCTCAAACTCTGAGATTCTTTTCTTTTCTTTCTTTTGGTTTTGCTCTGAAATTGTTTTCCTCCAGCCAAGCCTCTCTCTGCTCGAGTTTTGTTTTCTTTATGCTTGTTTTTTTTGTTGTCATTGATATCTTCGCCAGTTAGTATTCTTTGTCTAGTATAGATTTATGATGTACATCTTTCCACATTTCTACAAGTTTGAAGGTTTTTCAATTAGACATCAATGGATTTCTAGTAGGCACCAAACCAACATAAAAAGAGTTGGTGAAGTTCCTAGAAATAAAGAGAAACTTTTGAGTGTATAGAAGAAAAATATGATATTGAGATCTATGGGCAGATTTGTTGTCATGGAAACCAGAAAAAAGAGTATTATAAAGTCACAGTTGGGTTACCTAAAAGTAAGGAAAACATTCTTTTATTGAAAAGTGGTTAACAAGACACAGAAAGAAAAACAAAACAGATATAAAAGAAGAACTTGTTGTTGATTGTGATGATGACAAGAAGCAAAAAGTTCAGAAGAACAAACACAATTAATACATCAAATGATCTTAATAATGCAGCTAACAAAAACAAAAATCATGAAATAATCAAGAATCCAATGAAATCTTTGTGAGACCTCAAAATTTTCGGTATAATAGACAAATAGTGACCAGTCTTTGGCGCATCTCTAACCCAACTTCATTTTTTTGCTCCAAACTCTATTTTGGATACTTGGCTCCATATTTGGAGCCAACTCCATTTTTTTTTGTTCATTGCTCCATTTTTAATTTCAAAATGGAGTGGCATTGGAGTAAAACTCAACTCCATTTTGGAGCAAAAAATGAAGCAATACATTGGAGATGCTCTTAATGCACTACATACATATACATAAATAGAATGTACACAATAACCATGTGCGTATGATTCACAAAAGGTGGAACAAGAGTCAAAACCATGAGACAAAAAAACAAATTTAAAAGGAACTTCATAATAATTCTAATGGACTGACTCCAACTTCTCTACATATTCTCTACACATCTTGAGATGAATTATGCCAAACTCTTCAGTCATAGAATCAAATAGGACTATGTACATTTTCTTCCCAGTAAACATTTAGGCAAAAGACAGATCATCTTGTTTGTTTTCAGATACACATTGGCCACAACCAACAAAAATAAATCAAACAGCTTCATAAATAGAACCAAGGGGAAACACCAAGGCAGACAATAACACATGAAACAAAAACAGAAAAAAGAGTCGAATGGAACCAAACCTCATTGATTACTAACTCTTGGGTCCATTTTCATCTTCTTGTATACAACAATTCTGACCCCAACAATATTCTTCAATCTGAGTCACATTTTCCTGAAACACATGACCCACATTTTAGCAGATCAATTGAATCAGTGCAAGTGAAAAAGCATCCGTTTTGATGCTCTGTTCCACATGCCTTCTCCAACGATGCGATGAGCATAAGAAAAAAGAGAGAGAAGGATACTTTTCATCGCAATGAGACATTTTCTCAATGTTCTCTTATTATTCACACCATTGATAAGCAAGACGAGTAGTTAAGGATAAATAAGTGAAATCAAGCTATTTTCATTATTTTCCAATAGACATCCTCGGGGATTCATACATTTTCATAGTCCGATTAGTTCTATTGTGCAATTCTCCGACAAACATATATGAGGCAGAACAACAACTCATTTGTATTCGACATTTTGGCATCAGTAGTTTTCCACACAAAAAAAATTGAGAAAAGGTGTTTAAATCTTCACCAGAAAGCAGGTAGGAAAAACAAAACGCACACCTAACGTTAGCGTTATCGTCGACGACAGACCAATACCGGGGTTTTACCGGCTACGATGTGTGGAGTCGGAGTTTTCAAGGATGATATGTTAAACTAGGAGGTAGTCTCGGAGATTATTAAGGCTCAATAAAAGGCCCATAATATCCATTATTTCTCACTATTAGACACCTCATTGGTGAGGTTCTAAAAATGGGTATGTAAAATTTTATTTTTAGAACCTCACTTCTTAGAACCCAACATTTTGTGTGTTAATTTTTAGAATCTATATCTAAAAGTTCTAATTTTAGAACTTTTCTCTCTTCTTTTTCTTCAATATTTATCAATTATATATCATTATAATTTTTGTTAATTTTTAGAATCTATATCTAAAAGTTCTAATTTTAGAACTTTTCTCTCTTCTTTTTCTTCAATATTTATCAATTATATATCATTATAATTTTTTTAGAACTCTTCTATTAGATCTTTTTGTTAGAGATGGCCTTATATATTATCACGAACGAGTCGGCAATGTGAAAAGTGAAAACAAAAGGTAAGAAAATGAATGTATATTATAAAAAAAGGTAAGACAATTAATGTACATATAAATCTTGTCCAACTAAAATCATCAACATCTATTTCTTTATTTGTTTTCCAATTATAGGCCATTTAAAAATCATTAATGAATAATTTACCAAAAGAAATCGACAAATATCAAGATATCATCATCATTAAAAAGGGGAACCTTAAAAAAATTTATATCATTGTTTTGCTTCAAGGAGCTGCACCATGTACTTGATAAGAAAAAAAAAACAAAGAGGAAAAAAATCCAAACAACTAGTAGTAATACAAGATCGAAATCTAATTGAATATCGAAATCTTAAGCACGTTCTCCACGAATCCGTCTGGCCAATTGAATGTCCTTGGGCATGATTGTAACCCTTTTAGCGTGAATCGCACAGAGATTAGTATCCTCGAACAGACCTACAAGGTATGCCTCCGCCGCCTCCTGAAGAGCTAAAACCGCGTGGCTCTGAAACCTCAGATCCGTCTGCAATTTGATCAGCAAAACGATCCAATAAGAACACTTAATAGCACTCATAAGTAAACTTAATTCAAAATATTCCATGGAAGGTAAATCATCTGTTAATCTGTCTGAGGATAAGTTTATCAGAAAACAATGGAGGAATCGATAAATATAATTACTTTGAAGTCCTGGGCGATTTCACGAACAAGACGCTGGAATGGAAGTTTACGGATCAACAACTCTGTACTCTTCTGGTATTTCCTAATCTCACGAAGAGCGACGGTACCGGGACGGTAACGATGAGGCTTCTTGACTCCTCCGGTGGTCGGAGCAGATTTCCTCGCCGCCTGTGTTACAAATTTCGTTAGAGACGCAATCATAATCAAAACACAACGCAAATTTGAAAACCCTAAAATCCCCTTTTTACAGATTTCTTCAAAAACGCAATAATGATCCAACTCAAATTTCAATGAAAACTTAGATCGATTTTACCGATTTCGTTGAAAGAAAACTTCAAATTCACCACCCACCCCCAAATATGAAAACCCTAGATGTCTATTTTGGGGTACCAAAAAAAAAAAGAATAAGATCAAAGAACAAACCTTGGTGGCAAGCTGCTTCCTGGGAGCTTTTCCTCCGGTGGATTTCCTAGCAGTTTGCTTCGTACGGGCCATTGTCTTCTCAAAGATGCGACCTTTCGAAAGGATTGAGAGAATTCGATAAATTGCGAAAAAGCAAGGTTTCTTTGATGTGGAACAGTAAAAGGTTATAATTATGAATATATATATATATATTATTTTATAGGTGGATGTTTAGTCGGTTAATCTTGGGAGATACAGAAGGAGTACGATCTGGCCATTTTCGACGGTCCAGATCTGATTAATGATGGAAAAAACTGACGTGGCGATCTGCGTCTTCGCTTCTCATTGGTTTAATCATTGAAAAGATCGATGACGTGGACTTTTGTGTTTCTTTTCTTTGTTTCAAGTAACGACGATTTGAATCATTCGTCGGTGATTAGCGAATTTAGGCCGAGCCGTGTTTCTTGACCTTTGAGTGTTTTTATTAACAATGTACAAGTTGGGTTCAGGCCCAATCTAAATTTGCTTTAGCCGATCCGACCCGAATGAATTCTATCGAGATTAAGAGAATGGTATAAAAAATAATTATTGGACGTGTTAGCAATGTCATATGAAATCTTATTATATAAAGTTGGATATGAAATTATGGGAAAACTTATAATAAAGTAAAGTGACAAAAAAAACCTTAAAAGTTTATACCATGACCAAACTTAAAAAAAGAAAATTATAAATATACTTTAAACTTAAAAAAAAAATTATTAATATACGACCAAACTTAAAAGTTATAATCCTTTCCATTATGACAAAATGAAACTTAAAAAAGAAAATTTTTAATATACAACCACGACCAAACTCTATATAATAATCAATTAAAATGCGTACTTTCATCTTTTGTTTATCTTATTCAAATAGCAAATCATGACTTCTAAAACTCAAAAAATCGATCAAAACTATCTTATAAACTGCAAAAATAAAATATATTATTTTGTTTAGCTAAAAAATAAACCGCATAATATTTTATTAAAATTGAATATGTGTTATTAAAAATTTACAAACGATAAATATATACTTTGACACATTAAAATTAAAAATCCAATAATCGTATCAAGGGTATTTAATGCATATGTTTCACCAAATTTTTTCTACAAAAGTATATATTTATTTCATAAATTTTTGATATGTGTTTAATAAATTTCCAATTATATTTTGACATGTGTTTAATAAATTTCCAATTATATTTTAAACGTGTTAAGTTAATCGATTAGATTTTGGCATATGTTTAATAAATTTCCAATTATATTTTAACACATAATATTAAAAACAAAAGTAAAATTTTAGGAATCTTAAAAAGTATTAGGAAAAAATAGACAAAAACAATAATCTTAAAAGGTATTAAGAAAACAAATAGTAGTTATGTTTAGATTAAGAAAATTAAACAAAAACTATAAATAAAAGCTAAAGTTTTTTTAAAAAAGGAAAAATCATATTTCATATTAGAATAAGGAAATTAAACAATAACAATCACAAAGAGAAAATGAACAAAAGCCAAAAAAAAATTTTAAAAAAATAATATTTTAGTTTAGAATAAGGAAATCTTATTATATAAAACTAAATGTTTTAAAGTTGCTAATTCACCTAATTGCGATACGTGTCAAGTCAAAGTTGGAAAAATTTAAACGATTAATAACAACTCAAAAATTCTGAAAATTTAATAACTGATTTATAATCTTAAAAGATAAAGTTACTAAAAATAAAAATTAAATTTATTTTAAAATGCAAAATTAATATAAAAAGGAAAACGCATTCCTTAGTTTATCCATTTAGATTAAAGAAATTAATCATAAATGAAAATAATTCTAATTTCTCACATCTATTTAAACCACAATTTTGTATTATGTCAATTACACACCAAATAATTAAAAGTGCAATAATTGTATCCCAAACTATTTACTGCATTTCTTCACCAAATTTTTCTTTCAATGTATATATTTATTTCATCGTAAACTTTGTTTCTTAGTTTATGTATTATATATTTTCACGGATGATCNAAATAATATTTTAGTTTAGAATAAGGAAATCTTATTATATAAAACTAAATGTTTTAAAGTTGCTAATTCACCTAATTGCGATACGTGTCAAGTCAAAGTTGGAAAAATTTAAACGATTAATAACAACTCAAAAATTCTGAAAATTTAATAACTGATTTATAATCTTAAAAGATAAAGTTACTAAAAATAAAAATTAAATTTATTCTAAAAGGCAAAATTAATATAAAAAGGAAAACGCATTCCTTAGTTTTTCCATTTAGATTAAGGAAATTAATCATAAATGAAAATAATTCTAATTTCTCACATCTATTTAAACCACAATTTTGTATTATGTCAATTACATACCAAATAATTAAAAGTGCAATAATCGTATCCAAAATTATTTACTGCATTTCTTCACCAAAATTTTCTTTCAAAGTATATATTTCTTTCATTGTAAACTTTGTTTCTTAGTTTATATATTATATATTTTCACGGGTGATCTAATTTTGTTTTCCATTTTTCGTTTATAATTTTTTTAACGGGTTATAAAATATTAAATTACAAATCTGCATATATGTGGGTACTTATCTAGTAATAATAGAAACAAAAAAAACTGATTCGATAACATGAGTCAATTCACTCATTGTTAGTTAATTTATGTAAAAAAAATTAGAGTCAATTCACTCAACTCAAACTGAAATCAATCCTCCCCAAAATTAATTTGATCGATCCGACCATAAATTGATATTTGATCATATTTGGTATTTAGTCGAGACAAATGACTATACAAGTAAGTATTTTATGGTGTGTTACGCTTAACATTACATCATAACTTAAACACATTTATTGTCAATTAGCTTTTATTTAAAACCCATGAAATTTTTTGTTTTTCGCATAAAAGTAAAAGATTCGTTGATGAAGAAACATAATTTGCAGATAAATATTTAGTGTAGACATCATATAATTAATTGAGCAGTGATTTGCTGAGGTGTTGGCTCCTCAGCGAGTTTCAAAGCGTTTTGCTTACGTGTCATTATTTAAAAAATAATAATCTCGCGTATGTGTCAAAATTCACTTAAAACGAACCGATTTTTTTTTTCCAAAACAAACCAGAATCGTAACGAACCAAGAGTTTACTAAAACCGACATCGAAATAGTCGTGTAGTTCGGTTTTAAAATTTAATGGGTTTTGACAATCTTTATGGGCCGTCGTAACCCACACGTTATAATAGTCGGTGAAAAACCCTAATCACTTTCGCTATAAATACGTTCATTAGTCACCAAAAAAATGTTTGTTAACTCTTTATTGTCTTTATTCCTTTGGTTGCCTTTCACTTTGGTTTTGATTGTTGTTTGTTCTTCGTGGTTCTTCGTTGCTTACTAATTAACTGATTTGTTTTTCTGTTTGTAGGTTGATCTAATTCTTGGAGTATGTAGCACGGTGTGTTCGTCGTCCCTGTTCTTATGAGGTATTTGTTTTAAGTACAGTGCTTTTTGAGCTTTGTTTTTCTCTTCTATGTTTTTTTTTAATTAGGCGATTGTCTTTTCGTATTTACTGATTAAAGGATTTGTTTTTCTGTTTATAGGTTGATCTAATTCTTAGGGTATTTAGTAAGGTGTGTCCGTCGTCCCTACGACTCTCATATTTTGAAGTATTTGTTTTCGACAACTTTATAAATATCTACGAGGTATTTGTTTTCGACAACTTTATAAATATCTAAAAATAAATCAAACCTACGACTCTCATATTTTGAAGCAATGTCGTCTCCTTTATTTTTTAGAATAGCTCTATCGTTAAACCTAAACAAAAAAAATTGTTTGTTTGTTTTAGATATTATGGAAAAATAAGATAATAGATGGCTGGGTCGTACTTTAACCTGCGCTTTGTTTTCTTTTCTTTTTTGGTATAAATTCTCAGATTAAAGATAAATCAGAAACATCAACTTCAAGCATGACAACGATTTTGGTTAGTATTTTTCTTTCACTTGATTCAGATGTTGTGAACTTAGATTGTAATTAGTAACAAACGTATGTGTATCGGCGTTCATATATATATGTGTGTATGTATGTCTATATGATTCTTCGAGATTGATTATGTGCAGAAAATAGGAAAGCTAAAGCTGGAAGGATTAGGGAGAAATATCCTCAAACAGAGAGATTGGTTTGGTACTCTCGTAGTGGATTGCTATGGGAGCCGCAGTTGAAAACGGTTGGAGGGGCCTAAATTCTCAAGGGAAAAAGTAAAATGAAGTATCTGATCAGCTCCACGGGAATTAAAAAGTTTGGAGATTAGGTTGAACAAAATTATGGTAAAAAGTTGGATATAGTTTTAGTGTTCTCGTGATTTCTAGAGAGAGTTCAAATGTTACATATCTATAGAAATGTATCGAAAGAGTGACTGCATAAGGGATTCATGGCTATTGATTTGATGTAAAAGAGTGAAACTTTGGTCTGATACACATAAACAACTATTTAACGGACCCGCACCACTACAAATGCTTAATAAGTTAAGACATTGAAATGAATATATATAAAATAATATTTTTTGTGAAATATAAGTGCCGGCACAAGGTATTTCCCATTGTTTATTATTTAACGAAACCAAGCTTTAAAATAAACATTGTGATGTCTTAGGCTGCTGCCAGTGCCACTTGTAGAAAAGCCGATGCAAGTAAAAGTTTGAGGAACAGACGATTTTGAAAGGGACCTGAATATAAATCATAGTTTTGGAAATTTTTGTAAATTTATTGATAAAAAAACATAGTATATAATAAAATATTTAAATTGATTTAAATATTGTAAATGGTAACATTAATTTGACTGAATCGGTGGCAAGTTTGGTAGAATTGACTGAAAATTTTGAATATACATTTACATTTTAGTCTCTAGAAATTTTAGTTACATCCTGTTTTTTTCCGAATAAAAATATATATGTTACTTAAAAAACGGAAATACATGAATCTAACTGGATAACAGAATGAAACTAAAATTTTACTTCTTCCGTTTCACAAAGAGTGTCATTTTAATATTTTGTTTTTGTTTTACAAATAGTGTCGTTTTATGTTTTCAATACATACTTTTGAACAAAAATCCAGTTTGATCCATATTGTTTTAGTGTATTAATTAGAGAAAAAAAAATTGTTTAGTGTATTAATAAGGGATAATATTTAACTTTTAATAGTTTTCTTAATATGTGTGAAATGTGTCAAAATGACATTTTTTGTGAAACATATAAAGTATGTTTTGAAAGGTAAGTAGTAAGTCCACATCTTAACAATTGCCAAGTTTTGTCTTTTCCAATTTTATTTTTCTCAAATTTATCTTCAAAAGTAAGAGTAATTTTGTTTCAAGAATTGGTAACTAAATGTGCAGTCAATGGGTAGAAGTGATATGCATCTAAATCAAGGGAAGTGGTGGAAAAGATAATGTTATGTTGGCACAAATAATTCGACAAGATGGATTAATGTGATGATTGAAGTGGTTATGAGATGGATTTTGTTTGGTTCATTGATTGTGGGTTTTGTGTTGATCTTTGGAACATAATTATGAGGGGGAGAGAGAGACCTTTGCCGACAAAGGGTGTTCGGAGATAGTGAAAGATTAACACTGCAAGTTAAGTGTGAAAAGAAAAAAGGGAAAATGGATGAGAATAAGAAGAACTAATAAGAAGATGAAGAATACGAAGAAGAGGCAAAGGGAAAAAAAAACAAAGAGAAACAAATTCAAATTCTATTGGGTGCCAAGATTTGTACTTATATAAGTAGAAATCAGAGTTAACATCAACTGAAATAAATTTGCAGTAGTGGCCATATATGTACATGTTATATCATCCATTTATCACTTAGAAAGTGGTTCTAATATGGTTACTAATTTTCAAAAGTATAATGCGGATATATATTTGGAGCTTCGAAACGAATCGTACGTTTTTGTTTAGTATGTGTTTTATTTCTTTTGGTCATTTAAGCTTTCATCTCATTTTTTAATGTCATCACAAACTGGGATATCCGTTTACATGTTCTACTGCGACAAGATTATGCAGATGATTTGATCACTTCTCCGAACTGTCAATCCTAGATATAGCCAATTGTACCAACATCACATTACCTTGATAATTGGATATCTATGATTGCTTACGATTGTACTCAGGTTTTATTGGATCCTCCGTTCCCTGGATTTTATTGTGATTGTCAAATTTGAGAGTATGCATGGATGAACTACCTTATACTTTTATTGTTTTAATAGATTTTCTATTGGTTTTTAATTTTGACTTTACTGCAAGGATTATCTTAGTTTAGTATTTACTATATTTGGGGATTATGTTATCTATTTTTTTCTAAATTCATTATATTGTATTAACGGTTGCAAACTTTGTTAGTATCATATAAAATTATGATTGGATGAAAAGAACCGTGTTATATTTATTGGAAATATACGAGTATACAATCAAGATGAAAATACATAATCATTAGGTTTTATCATTTTTATAACTCCATATTCATTTAAAACAAGTATACAATTGGTTATAATGATAATTTTGGATCAAAAATTTAGATAGTTTTCGTTATAAAATCTAGAAGACATTATGAGTAAGGGTTTCTGGTTTGCTTTTCATTGATAGGTCGATTAAGATTTTGTGTTTAGGATAACGTAGTTTATTACTCGGAAAATGACATTTGACAAATGTACGATTGTTTTGGGTGTGCAATATTGTGTATTCGTAAAAATGTAAAGTTTTTTTTAAAAAAAGTGAACGATTTCCTAAATGAATGGTTTCGTAAAAAAATTTGTCATCGTGTTTAATGTTTGTTTTGATTTATTTTCAAGAACCAATTTATTAGCATGCGCCGATAAAGGTATTGTACCGGTCAAGTTAGTTTTTTTTTTGTTCCGAGGTATATAAAAAATAACATTTCATACTATAACCAAATCTTATTCTAATGTCCTACTTATTAAGTATTTGTAGCTCACGCACGGCTACATTAAACAAATATATTATTTCTATGTATTCAATAATGTGTATTCCTTATAATGTAGATGTTTTGTTTTGTTTTTTGTGAACGATTTAGTCTAACTTAATTGTTTCGGAAAAAAATAAACCTCGTGTTTAATGTAGGTTTTGATTTTTTAAAAAAAATTGAGATTGTTAAGTGTATGTCAAAAAACTTTGGTGTGATTTAGATTATAACCAAATCGGTATTATATATGGTGCACGAGGGGGAGAGAGAGACATGTAATATTTTTCTCATCGATATATAATAATTCTGAGGGTTAGATAACCATCTAACCAACAAATCAGTTGACCTAATATTTTTCTCATCGATATATTATAATGACTTGTATNACTTTATCGTATTGGATTGGTTAAGTCGAAACCTTATACGATGTTAGAGATATCTAAAGAAATTTGTTTAAATAAAGCCAATGTCTTTGTCCAAAAAAATAAAATTGTCTAAACCGAACATTCTATGTCTTCACAGAGTCCTTAAAAATAAATCTTTCCTTTATTCTATTAAATAGACACAAAAATAAAATGTAAAGTTAAATCTATTCCTAATAGGCTTTTTATAAAGTACAGATACAAACTTTTAACAGAATTATAATGTGTTATATGTCTAATTATAATGTTTATATAATATATAGATATTGCTGGTTCAACAAATCACAAATGGCATTAAAGCTCACATCTTTCAATGAATGCATATATGCTCAAATTTGTGCGTATTATATGGTGCACGAGGCCAGAAAAATGCAGTCCAACGCCGATTCATACCACCGATTCGATATCTCTTGTATGTACCAATATACTGTATATATATATATAATTGAACTCACAAGAAACCACAATAATTAGCTGCAGAAACATTAATGATGGAAAACTAAATATACAATCTGGATAATGGTTAATCTCTTGTATGTACAAAATTTCTGAATATTATAAATTCTAAAATTTAATCATACAATCTACTAATAATGGTGAAAACTAAACATAAAATTAATTTAACCTCCTAAATCAAACTATTTGTATAAAAAAATGGTGGCCCTTAAGTTTAAATTTTTTTTGTGTGGCGGGTGTCTTAGGCAATTACCTTTAAGGCACGGCTCTGAATATACGGGATCAAACTTAACCTATTCTTCGAAATATGTAATTTGACAAAAAAATCTCACATGAAATTGTACGATATAGCGATGATTTGAGAGAATCAGCATCAAGTTTATATTTTCCCCAAACATAAAACGAGAAATATTTTGGGTTCTTGCTGCTTAGAAGATGTATGCGCACATGGGGGCGTGGACACATTCGTAAACTACAAAAATTAGTGCTTTAGGTACGCCGCATTACATTATTTTCCATTTCTTATAAACACTTATTTATCTCTAGAAAATAAACTAAATTTATTTGCCTCCGGTGAAAGACACAATCTTTTCCTCTAAAATATGCTTTAATTATATATAACAAATATTCAATTAAAAAAAAAAAAACATTTGTTTACTAACATTTCCTTCCTTTTCCAAAAAAAATACTAACATTTCCTCCCTTTTCCAGCTACGCATGTGGTGGGTTTTATTTTTTCTATTAATTAATTAAAACTCTCCTACTTCCGTGCGCTGAAATTATATTAATCTAAAAGAAGACATGATATATTAATTTTTCTTAAATGTTTATTTATTGTTGAGTTTGAAGATTTGAAAGCTTTGACCGGTGTACAATCTGTTATTCAATAGTTTGAGCATTTTCCTAACATCTTAAAACACACAAGTGTATAATCTGTTATTCAATAGTCAATACTATGGCCGGTTTGCAAGCAGTTACCAACTGTGCAATCATTTAGGGCTTTTAAATTCGACATCGCTTCCTATGAACCAGATAAGACTTTGCTGGTCAAGTATCCTAACCGATATCAGGTATAAAAAAGTTTCACATTTTGGTTCGAGAAATAGCTACACAAACTTAACTCAAGACATTAATATATATGGCAGAACTAGATATCTACCTTTCTCGCTTGGATCAAGTGATATATTTTAACATACCTTTTTGTTAAAAGGCATCGGGTTGAAACTCTGAACCAGATCCAAACTGAGATCAATAATCAACGGCAACGAGGAAGGAGAATCGAGGAGGACATCGTTTTGTGGCGTTCTGATGCGAACACATTCAAGAAGAAATTCAACACTCGAGATACTTGGAACATGATTCGAACGGTGCAGCCACGGGTGGACTGGTACAATGAAGTTTGGTTCCCCAAATTTTTTCAACGAAACGAAGCATTCATTGTAAACAAGATTTTTTTTTGTTCGAATTAATTTTACATTCAATTAAAAAAAAAATAGTTTTCTTAAAATACATATGTATAATACATGCTTCAAATAAACTAATTTTATTTTTATTTTATCCAACATGTTAGTAGTACACATATCTCATCTAAGTTATTTGTTTTTTCAATGTGAAGACTTTGATTATAAATCAAACAAGATGATGAATATTAAGAGCGACATGACTCTTCATGTCTCTAAATCCCAAGGTGGTGTGTTAATTTCCCAAATTAAGACTGGTCTTCTCTTCTTTTTCACTACTCCTTTGTTTACATCATCACCACATGGCTTCTGTTATTTCCCTACCATATACTAATCACTTCCCTTTTTATTAAACGTGGCACTCCTTTATCAAACCACCATTATTGAGTTATTTCAATATAATGAAAATTTTACTTAATTAATAGTATCAATCAATTGGTTGTCTATAATGACTGCGAGTTTATCATTTGTTTCCATGATAGGGTCTTTAGCATATTTATTAAAACCTTGGATCTTATAGGAACCAGTCGACCACTAAATTTCACATGTCGAATCCATCATTTGTGTATATATATATCAACACATCCAATGTATCGAGAAGAAAAAAACATACAAGATCTTTTAATGCTCCTCCTCAAAGAATCGTATCTAATATTTCTTCTAACAAACTAATGAAAACTAATCTCCAGAATAATTAATCTATCCATAATCCATCACAGACTACTAATCATGTTTCATCCGACGCAAGAAGCCAAAAATAAGAACCAAGGTGGCAATCTCGTAGTTATCTCGGAACTCTGAGGGCATTGTGTTACTTCCTTTACTACATAATCCTCGTCCTCTCAAAAATCTCAAACCCCTCTGCCTCAATTTATCTCACACTTTCTCTCACTTTCTCGTCGAACTCGCAAATCGGAAAAAAATGGCTGGAGGTGTCGCAAAATGCAGCAAGATCCGGCACATTGTGAGGCTGAGGCAGATGCTGCGGCAATGGCGGAACAAGGCGCGAATGTCGTATGTCAGACGCTGTGTGCCGTCGGATGTGCCGTCAGGACACGTGGCGGTCTACGTTGGGAGCAGTTGCAGGAGATTCGTGGTGCGCGCGACACATCTGAACCACCCCGTCTTCATGAATCTCTTGGTCAAGGCCGAAGAGGAGTTCGGTTTTGCGAACCACGGTCCGTTGGTTATCCCATGTGAAGAATCAGTTTTCGAGGAATCGATTCGGTTAATAACCCGGTCAGGTCGGTTAACTTGTACCGACGATTTAAAGAAGAGCCGCCACGGTGGCATTGGGAGCAAGCTGGATCGATTGATCGAATCTCGGCCGTTGCTTCACGGTTTCTCCGAGAAGGCTATCATCTGGTGACCCATCTGGCCCGGTTTGGATCGGGTTCGGGTCTATGGTGGCGGATACGCAGGAGATGGCCGTGAAAGGTGGATGAGTCGTTCCACCTGAGTCGTCCCGGGTTAGAATTCGAGTTCAAGAGAAAATTGTGGTTTTATTTTGGTATTGGCTGTAAAATTGATTCAGCATATTATTTTATTCATTGCGATTTGATATGGGTGATTGGCTGTAAAATTTATTAAGCAATTTCCATTATTTATTTATTTGTTCATTGTTATTCTCCCATTTAAAACTTTTCGAAATGATTATTGTTGTCCATCAATGAACGCATAGATTGAAGATCTTCGTTTATAACGTTTTCGGATCAATATGGGTTTATTAGACTACAATATGTACAAAGATAATACCAAGTCAATCAATCTTTAATATCAAGTAAACTTCCCAAACATGGTACAACGAGCTCAAAGATTATTTTTTTCACGGAGGCTTTCTAAACTTTTTCTTGCTGATACATTTCCCTTATCATTTCTACAGACAATTCTTCATCTACATTAGAGTTTGAGTGACCGGACTTTGGGTTTTTCTCCTAATTGATCCATTTATGGATAACTAAAATTGAGTATTTCTTTGTCTGAGGATCTAGAATTCGGCCCATGGAAATCAGCCCAAAGAAACCTCGTGTCTTCTAAGAGTCATCTCATATAGCTACTACCAAAATTGTGATATATTTTATCGTAGGCAACAATTTTACAATGGAAATAGTCAGTAACGTTTTTATTTCGTTAATCCATTGTTTGCTATGGTAAATTTATCACGAATTTGCAACATACAATACTAGAAAATTTGCAACATACTGGATTAAAATTTTAAAATAAAGATTCAAAACGAATCAGGACAAATGAAAACTGGACCAAAGATGTAAAATGGGCCGAGAAGGACTAGGCTGGCCCATCACAAAAAAACCGATGTCAACCATTCCTAAAAACATGACAAATAAAATTCTCAAGAAATTTAGACCGTAGGATCAGTCGATCTGGAAATGTCTGCGTATCATTAGCGCATAATTGGTGCTTATTTTCACATTCTCTGCAACTTGTAGTGATAACGAATGATGAAAAAGTGGTTAGTATCGTAAATTCAGTAATACGAGGCGAAAAAGAGAAGAGTATGGGGGAGACAGTGGGACCCGTTATTCACATGCAACGTTGGTTACTTTGTCGGAAAACATGAAAAATATTTCCCAAAAGGTGCCTCGCTCTTTCCCCTATCTTAAGCACCATCACCTCACACGCCACCACATCAATGATACAAAAAACGCATACATTACTTCGTTTTCCCTAACTTTTAATTTTAATCCAATTGCACCTTTTCTTTATTAAACTTGCATTATCCACCTATTTTTCATTCATTCTACATCCTACCGCGAAAGCTGTGAAGACAGAAATTTCAGTTTTCCTTACGTTACACATAAATATACTACATCTCACTATGAGTGGAAACATTATATAAAGTGTGTTAAAAAAAAGGGACCACCAAAAAGTAAATAAAATATTAGGACCGTACTTTAATCATAGTATAAAAATCGTACTAAACCCAAAGCTCTAATCTGACTATTATCCAAAGCCACTGGAGTCAACCTGTTACAACTAATAATCTTCTCATCTAATTCAACAAGAAAACCGTCATAAAATTTCATCAACCTTTCCTTTACTATTGTACTCAAATTTCTTAAATTAGAATTGTTAAATTTCCTTTTTAAAATTTACTTGCGATAAATATACGAAAATTGATTGTTTACTCCAATATTTTCTATTCTCGTCCGTGATTTCAGAGCGGGGAAATAATGTAAAAAAACAAAAAAAAACAAGAAAATAAAATTTTGACCGAAACAGTATCTTTCCTTTTTAGTTTTCTTCCCCCAAAAATAAAAAATAACGTCATTTAATCCACGCGTAAACCAGCAAGGAGAATCCAAGACCATTGCCGGAGCCGGAACCGGAAGATCCTCCTCCGCCGTACTCCGCCTCATCGGCGCTACTAGCCCACTCCAAAACCGATGAGCTACAAACCGATGAAGCGGAAGACATCGAGATCGACGACGACGACGAACTCCTCTTGCTCTTAACGAATCTCCTCCTCATCTTCCTCCATTCCACAATCCCTTTAATTCCCATCCCCAAGCTGCTTCGACACTGTTTTGGCTTCCACAAAACGACGCCGTTTCCGTTTCTCTCCTCCTCTTCTTTTTTCTTCGTTTCGCAAAGCTCCTCTGCTTCTGGGTCGCTCTCGAATCTGAACATAAACACGGCGTGTCCTCCGTCGCCGGAACTCTTGCTCTGGAACAGCCAATTGTAAACGTCCCAAGAGATCTGAACAGGAACTCCGTCGATTTCTACCTTCTCATTCCCCCTGAATTTCCATCTCAGCCGCTTGATCTGCAGAACCTGCTTCGAATCGACGCTGAAACAGAGCCTCGCGTCTTCGTCGACACGGCAATCGATCGAAATCTCTCTGTTCTTACCTCCGAATCTCGCCTTGGTGGAGAAAACCCTAGCTCCGAACACGTGCTCTTTCCTCAGCAGCAGAGCTTGTGGATTCGTCGGCGGTTTCGCCTCTCTGGCGCGAGCGTATGCTTCTTTGACGGAATCTCCGACTAAGAGTCCCATCTCTCCGTCGACGACGACGGCGATGTAAAATCCGGATCTAGGTTCGGATCCGGAGTCGAATTTGGCACGGGTCAAGTCCCAGAAGACTTGGATATTGGGGGAAACGAATCTGGATCCGCGTTTTCTCCAGAAAGCCAATGTGTTTAAGTTGAGGTGGAAGGAGACGGAGGAGGAGAGAGAGAGATCGGCGGAGGAGAAAGAGAGAGGGGAAGAGTGGTTGTAGTAATCTTGAGAGTGGAGGAAGAGATTCAGAGAGTGGCCGCCTAAGAAAGTGCGAGACCATGTGAGATAGAAGACGCCGTGATCTGTTTGGTAGAGGCAGGTTGTGAGGTTCGGATCGCCCGAGACTATAGGAGATGGTGATTGCGACGGCGGCGGAGGATGATTGTGATCGGAGGAAGGGCGGAGCCAAGCGGAGATATTGCGAGAAGGAGACATTTGTGTTTCCGTTTTTTTTTTCTTTCCTTTTTTGGGGAAGAAGAAAGAAGGAAAAGTGGGAGAGAGAGATTTTTTCGGGAGTTGTGTTGGGAGGTTTTTCAATGGGTTTTTCTTTCTTTCCTTTTTTATTTTTTTCTCAAGGGGGATTTTATATAAAAAAAAAATTTGTTAAATCATAAAATGGAATGGTTCTAATGATGTTTGGCTCGAAACATACGTAACAAGAGTTGGATGCAGGCTGCCAACAAAAAAAAATAAAAAAAAAACAAAATTGGATGGAGATAGAGACGCAAGATTACAATTATAAGAAATGGAACTTCGAACTTGCAACTTGTAAAATTTGGACATCAACTGACTTTTTCAACTTGACTTTCTGAGATGATGAATTCTATACATATTCATCCTCCATTTTTTTAATACAGTTTTTGTTGCATAGATGCTGATAAAATAAATAAAAACTGTTTTGCTTGTAATATTTATGATTTAGGTTTAAGCTGCTTAATATACCTGGTGTTAAATATTCGAGCATTTAATTATTTATTTGTAAACATATAAGCATATGAATTAAAGTATTCAAATATTCAATCTACAAAAGGTTAAAATCCGCAAATTTGGTTAACGAATCAGAGTAAACTACTAATAGGGCATAATATATTTACTCCGATCGAATGGAAAATAAAATCACTACTTAAAATATTTTGTAAGTGATATTCTATCCAACCAAAAAAACAGTGGAACATTTACAGATAGTATATTGCTTTGACTCTTTTACAAGAAATAGGAGTTAAAACTTAAACAGTAAAAAGGCGTGTGTTGTGTGTAGACTGTAGATATTAGGGTCCCAAAACATTGTTTAACTGTTGGACTATGAGGAACATGGTATGATAACTGCCTGCACACTTGACACTTCGTTGGAGAACATAATCAATACGGAGTCCATAATTTCACATTATAGAGCCTAGAGGTGATTTAAATTATTAAAAATACCCATTTCTAGTTTATATCCAAAGATATCTACACTTCCAATAATACTCATTGTGTTTGATATTGGATATATACTTACATTTAAGTATATGCTTAAACTCTTACATTGATGTATATATATAATGGTATCGACAAATAATTAAGACATTTAATCTTATATTACTCCATCTTTAAGTGTGATTAATATTCACTACTGCTAATTTCGGGAGGCAAATTACGATGCAACCCTTCTGCTGCGGGGGAAAAAAATATATAATTTGTTCGGTCGAATAAATATACTATCGCTTCTGAAAACATCGTTTACAGTTTATTTAATTATTTTCGTCATCAGTTTATTTAATTAATTTTTTATGAAGTCGTATTTGATTGATTTCTCGAGTTATTCGGATACGTTGGCAGACAGCTAAAAGGAGGTGGATAAGTACTCATTGAGTCATTGAAAAAGGCATATCCATCCCTTGTTAATTTGATATTTGGTTAGATCTGTATATCAGTAGTATATCTTATACTATACAACAAAATGGGTTTTGAAACTTTATCTTCAAGAAATTAGAACTGTAAGACAGCTAAACCTCTTTTACATTATTATATAGTTAGCTACATGTATAACAACCCATTACGTTATGGTTTATCTCTATATTGATTTTATTCTATTTGTTAACCAATAGTTTGGAAAAACTTCCAATGCAGTAAACGATTCATTTTTTTTATTTATGATAAAACCTATTTTATATAGTTTTTAAATAGGTTTTAACACAAATGTCAAATTTATAGAATTGAAGCTTTGAATTTGGATGTTCTACTTTGAAGCATTTAAACGGATACATATCTTTCTTGAACACAAGAAAAGAGCAGCAAGTGGATATGTGTTTCCATGTGTAAAAATAAGAAAAAGAGAAGAATCAGATTTCGTTTATGGTTTTTCATAAAGAATACTACATGTTTATTTGTTTAAAGAAATTAAGAAAAAAAAATAGAACGATGCAGAGCAATGGTTGACTAAAGTCTCTCATGTAGAAGACTAGGACCAGGTCAGTTTGAAACAACAACACGCTTTTGTGTTCAACTTAATACCTCTCGAGTCTCGACCTTCGTTTTCTTAGACTGTCCCTTCTTTAGATTCTCTCCTTCCACCTTTTTTCAACTACAACTTTTTTTTATCACACCCACTTCATTAATATCTTTGACTAAACGACAGATTTTTTTTGTTTTTATTGATTTGGTGATGACTGTGGGTATGGGTATGATTGTTAATCTTCCTACTAGAAATAGAATGAATCGTTTTTGGTCGCTCATACATTACTGACGAAAAAAAATGACAACAAGTAGAAAGAGGAATCATCTATATATAATGCAAACCAATTCTTGGAGACTGGTGAATCCCTTTTCTTTTTTTTTGGTAGGAATAAAATTACGTTCACCGGTTCAAATTGATTTGTATGATATGATCCGATGGTCAAGTAAAGTTATGCCAATGTTCTAAAACCCAAACACCTAACCGTTTAATTAGGCGGTCGCCGAAACTATTCCACCTTTTAGCTAATCGGACTTTAAAAAAATCCTCCGTCTAAGGCAATTGATTGGTGTAAGTGCTGATTTTACAATAGAATCACGAATATTCGTGGCTATACAACATGGAAGGAACGTAAATTTAACTATATAATGATATATATAGTATCAAACTCGATATTTTATGCCTATCAACAAATTCATGGCATTTTACTATTTTACTATTATAACCTAGCGATTTCATTTCTTGTTTTTTTTAATGATCATTTCTTAGTTATAGCTGTTTAATTTGTAGCAGACATCTAAATAGATCTATACTTATTAATCAGAGCCGAGAACCTTGTACATGGACAAATAATGTGAAGATAATTATAAAGACACAAAAGATATGTAAATACAAACAATGTTACGACTATAGAGTATAGATCATTACTCATTAGAGCAATAATTTTCTATTACTTGTATCATAAACTGATCCATATAGATATTTTTTTTCTTACAAACTTGTTAATCACTTTTTACTTATTGTATTTCACCGTAATATATATATATATATATATATATATTATAAATATATCATCTATAATTAATTCATCGGCGGAATATTAGCTGCGCTGGCACGAAATAATTGAGATTCCGGACAATGCTGGTGGGAAATAGCAGGTTCATGTCTCGAAGGTCATTAATTTAATTAATTTAACGAACGTAATGTGAACCACTTATACCAAAAAAAAGAAATGTCATCGACAAAAAATTTGAGAAACTAAACAATAAAATATAGGAAAAAAAGATTTAAATAATGGTATAGAAGGAGCTCAAACTTTGATTAGTTGGGTGAATCCCAAGAGTTAAACTCACGTATCTCATTATTTATACCGTCCGTTTATTTATTATACATGTGATCATTCACCATCTTTCAGATTATCCAAAATGGGGCTGTCAAATCCAAATCCGATCAAAATTTCTCGTTTTTTACTTGTACAACGAGCAATTATTCATACAATCATATGTCTTAGCTTCCACCTTCTTCTTTGAAGACTTTTTTTGCTCAGTTTTTCTGTTTACTACACCATGTATCAATTTATCTATAACATCCTTCTCTAGAAACCCCTTTGATTTTATCACGGAGATCTTCAAGAGACATAAAGTTTTTGGAAACCGAAATATACAACTGATGATGCTTATCCTCCTCCACACAGACCTTTCCTCCCAAAAGATTCTTAACAATCTCATGAAACAGAAGTCTTCTTGTACCAAATTTCTCCAAGAGCATATGCATATCAATCTCACAGAAAATGAAAGAAAGAAAAGACAGAATCATCTAGACTAAAAACTCAATTCCAAATTACTACTAGTCTAATTTTTTGAGGTGGAAAATAGTAAGGTGCCCTGACTCCAACTATCCCACTTCTGATGGAGGAATCATCGTGATCCAAATAGACCATTGCGAATTCATCAACATCCAAGATTCTGACGACGTTACGACTCACGCCGGGAAAGGACCTAGCAGGGACACATGAAGGCTCAGACTTTGAGGGGAAACTGCTGACATCTCCGAGGAAGAAAACTGGAAATTAATATGTAAACAACTCTTTTTTTTCGGAAAAAAGAAACCGGTCTCATTTACATGACAAAAGCGTTTAACAGTGCACGGAAAGAAGTTTAGAAGGATACAAAAGAAGGCATAATATGAAAGAAAAAAACTCGTTACTGTAATGTTTTTGGTTACAACTTCCGACACAATATACACATCAAAAATCACCCACCGGTCAAATCCTAAACCAATTTTTTTATAAAAAAAACCCGGTTCTATGGTGTGTTTAACAGTGATCCATGGAAGAAGATCTTCTGATGGTTTTTAAGGTTCCACCAAGTTCCATTGGAACCAAAGGTATAAGAGAATGCAAGACGTCTGTAATCAACGGTCTATAACTCGGTTCTGGCTGCACGCACAAAACCGCCACTGCTGCTACCTACACATTTTACACACATATATTCGCATCACAACTCTTTATTCTATCTCAAAACCACCCCTCTACTTTGCAAAATCACCCCCTCTCTCAAGTTTTGCAAACTAACCTGGTATAGATGTTTCAAGTCCATCGTGTCTTTAATCACAGGATCTATGACGTTTGGTAACTTGGTTCTATCAGTGAGATAAGGCATTGCCTGAGAAGTAGAAGAAGAAGAAAAAAAACCACAATTTAAGGTTCCAAGTCTACGAGATTTTACAACAAAAAAAAAATTAGTCTTGAGATTATATATATATGTACCCAAGTGATGATGGATTGGCATTCACCGGGACCTAGTTTCTCGACAGGTTTTTTCCCGAGTAAAAGCTCTAATAACACTACTCCAAACGCATACACGTCGCTCTTTTCTGTCAATTGGCCTATTCATTTTTACAACATACAAAAAGGAAGAAATGCATATCATAAGAACAGCCTAAGTTTTTATTTAAATTAAGAATTAAGAGATTAATATTTCAGGGTTTACCGTCAAGAAGATACTCTGGTGCAACATAGCCAACCGTTCCGGAAAGTTTAAGGTTCTTGTTCTTTGGCCCATTAACAACAGCAAGACCAAAATCTGAAATCTACATTTCATAAAAAAAGCTAGAGCTTGAGATAGGAAAAAACAAAGGAAATGATATTGGAACATCATCATTCTTCAACACATTTGTTACCTTAGCGTTGAAATTACAATCCAATAATATGTTGGACGATTTTAAGTCCCTGTGAATGATCGCTGGATGGCAATGTTCATGCAAATATTCTAGTCCCCTGATTGGAAATACACGCAGTAACAATAGTCGTTTAGCCACCTACTAGATTGTAAAATGTTGTGTAAACACAAGAAAGCATGCTCACCTCGCTATATCAAGAGCAATCTTCATCCTCATAGGCCATGTGATTGTGATCCCCGAACCACGAGAAGATCCTAACAACAAGTACATGAACAAAAAAGTTTCAATTTTTCATGCTCACGCCTTCGACAAGAATATGTAAACCGGTTTTTGTACCGTGCAAGTGAGATTCCAGAGAGACATTTGGCATCAGCTCATAGACGATGAATCGTGCAGTATCATTCGTGCTATAACCCAAGAGGGATATAATATTCGGGTGCTGGATCTTACTCAATATCTCAACCTCACACTGCAATTCTCCAAGAATAAAATAAACTTAAAGAAGAGTATATTTTCGGCTATCCAACTAACTCCATTGCAATTGCATATGGAGGAACCACAAAAGGTCAACTTTATGGCTGCAAACAATCAAAGCAAAATCAACTACTAACATGGATGGCAGAGTATCACAAAAGAAAAGATTGTATTGCACCTTAAATTCCTTCGCCGCTTCTTCACTGGCACAGTCTAGCTTCTTAACCGCAGCTTGAACGTTGTTCTCTAATGTTGCCAAATATACACATCCAAATCCACCTTGACCCAAAATGTTACTCTCCTTGAAGCCACTAGTTCCCTTTTCTATCATACTGTAATCAATCAACGACAAGACTCCCTGCTTCGTAGATCTCTTCTCAAATGTTTTTGAGCGACTATGCCGATTCAAGAACCGTGAGAACGTGATTCCACTACACTCGCAGCCTTCAAAACCCAAATTGGTACATTGAAGACGATACTCAAACAATGTAGGTAAGGTAAATTTCAAGTATTCATTGAGGTAAAAACACAGACGCGTAAATAAACAAACCGCTTCAATGATCCAATATTCAGTGCATTTTAAAGATCACTTTCTCAGCTATCAGATTCATCATGAATTACAAGTTTAAGGCCATAAACCAACAAGAACATGAAAAAGAGATGTGATCTAAGAGGAATTACCAGAGCTCTTGAGGTTTCTTCTCCTATGGAAAGCCCAATAGAGCAGAGAGCAAACTAAGATTATACCAACTAAGGAAAAAGCAGCTGCAAGCGAAATAACCAGTCTCATGTTGTTACTATGTTGTTTATGCAATTCCTTCTCTCCCTGTTGAAGTCCTGATCAACCAACCAAAAGGGATTAGGATTAGTTTTTCTTTCTTCATCCTTCAGCTCTGTTTACCCAAACGAAAACTGCATAAAGTCTTCAGATTCAAGAAAATTTGGGAACTTTGCAAACCAAGAAGAAAAATCGTGTGAAAAGCTCGAACTTTACTGCAAAAGATAAGCGTTACCATGGAGGACATGAAAAGGGTGAGTACAGAGACAATTTATTGTGACCCAGAGGTAGAAAACTCCCCACGAAGCTAAAAAAATTTCGAAGAAAGTTTGAAAAAAATCTACTTTCTACCAAAAAGACGAAAGTACACACACAAAAAATATCATAATCACTAAAAGCACAGGTGACGAACAAGTGAACAAGAGCAACCAGAATTTGTTTCTTTCTTCTATTTTACTTGAATTTCCAGCCCGAATTAAAATGTGGAAGTGAATTACTAAACCCTAAAATTGAAGGAAAAGAAAAGAAACCATAGAAGAGATAATTTACCAGGAGATAGTTCGGGGGTGAAAACAGAAGGTTGAGGAGAAAGAGATTCTTGTGTAGTGAGGAACACAACACATGTGGATTGATGAAGAAGAACAGAAGCTTGTAGTAAAACAAGAGCTGTTATAACAAATTGCCTCATTTCTTTCTTTCTTTTTTACCTTATTTTTAAAAATGTTTACTTTCAAAAACCCACCAAGAATTGGGAAGATTCAGACAGATTTTTTTTCAATTGGGTCTTAGAGAAGAGACATAATTTTGGAGAAGATAGAAGAAAATTTGAGTAATTCAAGAAAGACGAAGAAAGAATGTGTTTGAAAGTTTGAGAGAGAGAGGTTGGAGAAATATTCACTTTCCTATTTAACCATTGTTAAAGCTCTCTGCAATAAATGGTAAAAAGAAAGAGACATAAGGATTCGGACGAAATGTTGGAGGTGGAGCAGTTACCAAAGTAATATCGGAAATTTCGTCCGGATAGGGAAAAAATATATTTTGGTATTAAGGCAAAAAAATATAGAGACTCTTAGGAAAATATATACATGGCCTATACATATGTCAATTTTTTATTTTTTGAATCTGTATACATATGTCAATATTGTGAAGGTAAATCTTATGGCGTTGGTTCATTCAAACAGGTATTATACAGTTTTATAAATAAAAAAAATTGTGTGATATTGTGTAATATACTTCATCTTTCGGGTAAAGAGATGTTACTAATTTTTTACTACATCTTTCCCAAGAAAATTAAGAAAATCAAAGTTGAGTTTAAAAAGCGTGTAAAAATGAAAAGGTATGCATCCCTTAACTATTTATTTATAGAGATTTTCAAATGCTACGAGTTTACATATTCACATTTTTTAATATGAAAAATCTAGAAAAATAGTAATATTCTAGACTTGACTTTATAAGCTCTCCATCAGAAATTAAAATTAAAATTGTATATTTTTTTTTATAAAGCCTTTTTGTTATAGAATCTAAAAAACTGAAAAAGCAGCTTTATGTGTTTTTGTTATAGAATCCACATGTGAAGACCACTGAACGTCGATCTACGAGGTTAGAAAAATATGATAATAATTTTGTAGATTTCGAAATTACGTACTCTGTTAAATTGACAAAACATCTAAAGCTATACTCTCTCGAAATAATTTCATCAATAAATAATACTCCCACGTATATATCAGTAATACTCTATGTATTATGTGCTATATATACATAAAGAGTTTTAGTATTTGGAGAGTATGTTTGTCGAGATTTACACTCCAGTAAATTTCGACATGAAACATGACGAATACACCCTCCTTTTTAAAAAACATCCAATGAAATGATTAATGATGCTTGAAATTATTTGATGTTGGATTGTGTTTGAGTAGAAATATTTGATCTGTTTACAAGCTTACAGAGAAGGCCAATATTAAAATGTACATGATCACTAAGCCTGATTCTTGTTTCAAATCCCCATATTCATCTGCTAGCCATTCTTATCAATGAGAAACCTCTTTTGGAAATCTAAGCTTTACGATAGAATGTTAAACTCCTGGTCCGACTAATAACCTCGAACTTTTCTATAATGCAACTTTCAAAAATAAATCGAATTCTTGTTAGTCTGTTAGATATATATGTATATTTTAAACTTTACGAGAGAACGAGGCTAAGTATAAAACAAGGTAGAATTGATGATGTCAAAGTAACAAAAAAAAAAAAAAAAAAACGGTAGATTTGCGGTATGGCAGCTAGCAATAACAAAACATATTCGGCTTGGAATTGGACGTCTGGTGGGCATGAAATATTATGATATTACGTAGTTAGTTGCAATGTAGCTAATTCCATTTTCAAAAATTAACTACTATTCACATGTTAGGTGAAGAATGAGTTTGTCTTGAGACATTAAAACATATTTCTCATCCAATTTGGTAGTTAGTTAACCGCAATCTAACCCGCATAACCATACAAACTCTTTTTGTGAGAGATGAAGAAATGGTCAACGAATCGTTACACTAGAAAGAGAAAAGCAAAAAGAAGAAGAAGAAGGTATTATTGGCATCAGTTTAGCTTTTATTAAATAAAAGAATGGACATGTAAATTAAAAAAAAAGAAAAGGATATACAATAAATAAATAAAAATTTAAAGTAACAACGTCAAAGACGTACATTTCATAATCATATTATTAAGATTTCATAATCATAATTATCTTCGCCTTTGTGTTATTTTCGTTCTCTTTCTCCTCTTCATAGCTACAATCGCTTTCTCAAAACAGTAGTGTCGACTGCAATTTTTTTTTCTTACGGTGTAGTAGTATCATCGGAGAAGCTGAAAAGTGGTGGAAATGGTGGCTGATAACTGGACGAAGTCAGCGATGAGAGACGGAGGAGTGGTGGCGAAGTTGCTGCTGAGTCTGAAGGAAGCCGACGTCACGCCGGTATTTCTCGCGAATCCGGCCGTGTCGGCTCTCCGGTGGGGAATTCGGCAGCCACGGTCTCGATCCACGAGATGCGACGGTCCCGGCGGCGGTTCTTCTTCTCCCTCCGCCTACGCCGATGGTTACGAGGCCACGAGTCGCCAGATTAATGGATCGGTGGCCGTCGGATCTAAACCAACGGTTCGTATCTCCTCTTTTTTTTTTTTTCAAATCTCCGAAATTATTTTCCAAATGCAGCAGCGACCTTTGCTTTCTCCTTTCTCTGTGACTGCTTTGTTTAATTCCAATCAGTCTTTTTGTTTTTGTTCCGACTCTTTTAGGAAGAAAAAAAAAACGATACACATTGACCAAAAACGCCTTTAAATTACTTAACTAATACTAGCTTTCTGGAAGATCTTTTCTTTCTTTGTAGATGTTTTTTTTTTTTGGTGTGTGTGTGTAAATTTCCGTAATTCGTTGAATTCAATATTTTACGACACCAATTTCCATTAAAATCACCCATCTAGATCTAGTCAAATCTACTTTCTTTGG
Source organism: Eutrema heterophyllum (assembly GCA_002933915.1). Classification (NCBI taxonomy): domain Eukaryota; kingdom Viridiplantae; phylum Streptophyta; class Magnoliopsida; order Brassicales; family Brassicaceae; genus Eutrema; species Eutrema heterophyllum. The sequence continues at coordinate 943,572 of PKMM01010274.1, read as the reverse complement.
TAATTGGCACTACTAGACCACATCTACTTATAAATCGTTTTTTTCCATCTAATGTAGTTGTTACTTGCTAAGAGTTTTAGGATGTTACGGCTTCTGGTTAATTTGCAGTCTCCGGACAATTATGTAAAACGACTTTCCTCTTCATCTTTATTTTGACTCCTCTACATTTAGCTTAGTAAGGTGATGCTGCACGTAAAAATCTTTCTTTTTGTAAATTATGACTCTTTTTTTTTATAATAAAGTCTGGGAAATGTGGTGGCAATGGCTATATACCTCGCGTGAGGACGCTCACGTGAAGTGTGTTGGTGTCATATAGTGGCTGGATCGATGCTTTTAAGGAGTTTTGCGTTAGTTTTTTTAAAGAATAATAATTTAGATAAACGGATCCCTTATATAAAAGTAGGTTTTTTTTTTTTGAAAGAGAATCATGTCAGTGTAAGCAAACACTAGACAGTTTTTTTGCTTTCTTCTTAAGCAACCCTCACATGTAGACTAATTTTAATTAATTTCTGTGGTAAAGGAAATGTGTGTCTGTGGAAAAAAAATTTGGTTATCAACCTCAACTGTGAGTGTCTTATATATTTATTAGTTGTTAAACCTTCACATGTCACTGGTGTGGCCTGTGGGAGGCTCCAACTTCAATTCCTTTTACTATGGCCAAATTTCAACTTCAATGCTTGAAAGAGATACTTTTGGCGTTTCGTGTTCCATTTTGTAAAAATATTTTATGGAAATCGAACGTATTTTAAATTTCAAAAATATGAATCTGCTTGGAAGGATGGTGTGTGGTTTATGGGGTTTTGGTCTCTAGCATGTGTATGTTTCTGACATAACACTATGCTTCATGGACTTTAAGTTGAAGAAGAATCCCAATAACTCTATTATTATGTATACCAAGTTCTTAACTTTGCTTACGTTTATGTGATCAAACAGGAGGTTAGATTTGGAGCCACGTTCAGGGAGGATGAGAAGTTGAAGAGAACAAAGGTTACGCACCAGATTCACGACCAACCTCATCGTCATCAAGACTCTCAGACCAGTTTCCTAGTTCCAGATCTGAATATGATGCCATCCCAAAATGACAACCTTAACCATTATTTTTCTCCACATGTAGAGACTTTGTATGCAAGTATAAGGATAAGCTGAACCTAAAGCCAAACCAATCACTGCCCTGCCGAATAGTTATCTTCGGCTTGGATCTTTCTTGACAAATACACAACACAACTCTTTTGCAAGATGAAAGTTAGAAAGACAAAGATCTTTTGCGTTTCTTTAATAACATGAAAAAAAAAAAAAAAATTAGAAGCAAAGTGCCAAGATTAAATTTGGAATAACAAAAGTTGCAGGAAAATGACCAGAATTAGTGACATTTCAACTTTTCTTCCACGAGCTCGATGCATCTATATAGAACCGATTCAATTCGGCTAAGAACGCATACAATCTCGAGTGAAGATTCATGGCCGTGATTCATGGCGATACTGCAGCTCACAACATTTCGAAGAGGCAATAGCCATTCCTTATAGGCTTTCTCCAGATTCTTCTTTGACAAAACCTCACTGCCTCCTCTGCTTCTCTCTTTACCTGCTTCACCTTCTATGATTTTGTCTAGTCAGAAAACAACAACACGAACAACAGAGATGAATTGTCTCCTGCTTTACATTAGATTACATTTTACACTTGCGCAAAATATAGACACACATACACTTTACGACATTTACAGACAAACTTCATATAGAAAAGAGCTTAAAACATGTCATTTGTATGCGTGTATGTATACGAGTGGATACTTGAAATAGGCTACATGATTAATGTTAATTCAAAACAAAAATTATTGAATTATTGCATAATGCATACTATATATTGAGACACTTTCATCATAAGACAATAATTGGTTTATAGAAGTTCAAGTAACTTGCAGGATATATCTAGTCATCCACAAAAAAAAAAAAAAAAAATCCACCAACTTCTGATTATAAACACGTATAGTTTAGCTATCAAATAATTTCATATACTGATTCGAAACAGTTTAAAGAATCGGGTATCTTCCATTTACTTGGAATGAAATGAGATACAGCAAAGTACAATTCAACATGAAAACTTTTGAGTTAAGACTTTTACCTCTCGATTCATATAACAATGCAAACCTGTAGAGGTTCAGAGCTGCCGAAACCTGGACAAACACCAAACAAGACTTTTTGTTACACAAATGTGGTTAAATATTATTAGATCTCAAAACAAATTCAGTAAAGCAAACAAATCCCTATTTTCGATCTGAGCCTCTCATTCTTATAAATGGTGAAAATTCTGGGGTCTATTGTTGTCAACTTGTCAGTCTTCCTTGCGACAAATTAGAAAACAATGGAACATCATAAAATTCCTTAACCCGTATTATGACACCAATGGAGGTTGGCTGTATGATGATTAGAAAACAATGGAACATCATAAAATTCCTTAAAGCAATTACCTTAACCCGTATTATTGCATCGTCTATAGGGTTTATATGATGCATACAAGAGAGAACCGAAATATTTTTTAAAGAGGAATGAACAAATCACCGCATCACTCTGGTCAGGAAGGAGTGGAGGACCACCCTGTGGAGGCTTTAATACCAACTCCACTAACTCAATAACATGCGTATCAGCAGTCGCACAATCTGTAGCTTGCAAGCTGCTTCTGCTCATGTTGTCTTTAACTAGATCCAGAAGGATCGCTGTCTGGTTCATTTGGCAAAACAATATTAGTTGAAATGAGATACCGTTTTCTTAAAAAAAAAAAAACAGTAGCTATTACACCAAAAACAGTAGCTGGACTTGTACTTTAAACAGTAGTAGCACAGTAAGACTACTAAAGACATACTAAAAGTTTATGAATGGTCAACACATGCAAAGGTTGTATCTTCATAATCATCATCTCTGTGAAGTGTTACATGCTTTACTAATCATCATAAAGCTCAATGGGATACGAAAATACTAACCATTGAGGGAGACTGGGAATTTGTGACAAGGGCTCTTAAAACGTCAAACCTCTGAGAAGCTGGAATATCAGAAAGAATCTAATCAAACAGCACAAAAAAAAAATTGTAAGACGAGACATATAATCATCTATATCTAAATTTTAAATCAAGCCGAATAGATAACTAAAGTTCTGAACGAGAAAATACTTTTTAGACAATATAAATGGAAAGAAAGAAAAGCAGGGCATGGGCATATGGACTGAGGGTAGTCACTGTGGGTCAAAGTTGGCTGACACCTCTTCTATTTATAAAGGATAATCAGCACAAGTTGAACAATCTAATTTTGTTAAAATATGTTTCTATTTAAAACTTCAATAACGAGTTTAGATCTAAAGAAACAAATTCAGTTCAAAATAAAAACGATCTTTAAGTAAACATAAGCCATTTGAAGGTTTGCGTTGTTTTTTGGTGGATTCATGCGTCTTATAGTATCAATTTCTGCATCTGTCAAATCAGTTTTCCGCAAATTGATTAAGTCAAGGTTTATTTACCCTCTTCAGTGCCTCAAATGTCTTCATCCTCAGACCTGCGTCTGGGGCATACATGATCACTAATATAACAGCCTGGAAGAAAGAAATAAGACACTTAGAATGCTGGTAGACCTGAACGGTGTGCAGATTTAGGAGAAGAATATTATGCCTGTAAAGTAGCGTAGATGCTAGGGGTGTAGTGCGAACAATCTATTTGCTCATCGTTGCATTGGGATGAAATAAGTCCTTTTGTTATGTCAAGCAAAAACTCGATAGTGTGTCTTTTGAATTCCCATAGCAGATCTCCAGAAGAGAGTATATATTTCAACATCCCATAAGCTTGCCACCTTTTCACTGGATTGCTTTGAAGCTCATCTACATCATTTCTTAAAGCCGCATTAGCAAGCTCCGGTGAGAGTTTCGCCCAGATGAATAAAAGTGACGCACCCAACTTGATGTCAGGGAAAGAGCTGATGAAATCATCATCATCTGTTCATATTACAACCGTGAGACAAATTGTTTTTCTGACACGAGAAAGGGTACATGTTAAGGATTGATGGAGTAGAGAATTTAGGAAGAAGTGATTATTTGAGTATTGAGATTAACCTCCAGCAACCGTGCTTATTAATTTTTCAGTGTCGTTCCCCGTGATTAAACCAAGATGTGTTAAACCACAGTATATCAAGAAAGGTTCTAACTGCATCACCAGTGGAACACAAGAGGCCACTTTGTCTCTGATGCTAACTGAAAGAATTGCCTGCAAAATCAGACCAATTCTCAGGTACTGACGAACAAAGTCAGCAAAATTCCAGGATATATAGAAACAAAGCTCAAATTAAGGACAAACCGTTATCTGTATCACATAGAGACCAAGTAAACATCGGACTTTTGTGTCTTCTTCATTCTTCTGTAAAACAAAGAAAAGAGATCAAAACAGGCAAGTGATTTAGGGAATCCCAATTGGCAACTTATCACACTTACAGACCAGTTTTGAAGAAACATCTCGAATTGATACGGCAATGCCTAGAGCTTCATCAAATAGATCTTCAACTTGCACGTCTGTTTCCAACGAAATGTCCCTCAAGGCGTTCAGGACAACTGGAAGTGCAACTTTTAGTTGCTCGTAGTGACGCCTCTGAACCAAAATAAAAACTGAACCAGGAAATTTAAAATAACTTTTCAATGCCAAAGTTTGGGTGGATTAAATATCTTCAGTAAAAAAAACTACTGATTAGGAATTCAAATAAAAAGAATCTCAAAAACTTCATACTTTTGTACAAGAAAGGGTTATGAGACATCCAATGTGTAATAATTATACAAGAAGAAAGAACATTACTGAAATTGCAGGTGCGAAGATAAAATTCACTTTTAAGTTTTAAGACAATATAAATCTCTTGAAAACCAAAATCTTCAGTTTATACCTTTAGAGAGCCCATGTAATAAAGGAGTAGAACAACTGGAGGGTGAAAGAGAGCACCGTGCAGCATCGAGTGCCTGGTCATTCAGATTCATAAGGCCATCAAATTAACAAAACACTCAACCATTACAAGAACTTGTTATCTTCTTATTCCAAATACCAAGTACGAAAAAAGCAACTTAATACTAGTATATTTACTGCCTAAACTAGCCTGATCAGAATTCAATTCCAGATCTAATACCTCACAAAGAATTGAAAGCATGTCCCGTGGATTGCATGCTTCCACAAATCGATCGACGATTTCCTCAACTAATTCTAGACATCTGCTTGATAGAATTGTAAACACGGAAATTACTTTTGGCAGCTCAAATGACAGTGCATCTATCACAGCCTGTAACACAATGAGTTGGGGAAAAATCCATAAGCTTAATCAGAACTTCTAGAGGAAACCTTTTGGCTGTCAAAGTGATTTTAAAACTTAAAAACACCTGATCCATTTGAGGAGATGATAAAAACTTTAAAATTTCAGCTAGAACTTGAGTAACATCATTCTCCAGTTCATCGCTGGCATTCGAAGCTACGTTCTCGGACAAAGAATTCAGACAGTTGACAAGATCTGTCACCAAGCTCTCCAAGTCTTCAAATCCTCCAACTTTAACGGACTGAAAAAACAAAACAAAATCAAACGACAATACTTCAAAATAAATTCAAAGTGAAAAGGAAACAAGAGTCATGAAGTTGCAAAGCACAATACTATAGCCGTCTATGAATCTAAATAATGTCCCAATACGGAAGAAAATACTATTTTCGAAAGCTTAAGCATCCATTCCACAGAAAACGGTGGAAAAGTAAACAAAATTGGCTCCAGCCAATACATACACCAAGAGTTCGAATCGATAACCGATACTATGCCCGACTAGCGGAAATTATTTCAATCGCACTCCAAAAATCACGAGGCTGAAAAGTATTCCATCGACCTCGAAGCACTTAGAAAAAAATCCCAGAAACAAAGTACACAACTCGAAGCTTACACTGAAGCACGAGGCTAAAAGTTCTTGTACACGACGTGAAGGGGAAGCAGTAACAGTGGGCATCTCCTCAAACTCGAAGCTCTCTACAGTCGGTGACGCCATAACTGGATCGAAGCTGCTTAGCTTTCGCAGTGATCAAATTACGCTTAAAGTAAGAAGAGATTTCAAAACTTTTTCAATTTGCCTCTGTCTCGTTAATAGTGAATAGTAATCGCTAATTTTACCAGGTTGTTTGGTTAGATGAATAGCCTGACCCCACAAAATCGCATAATTAATTTTAAGGATAAGCTAAAACTCGTTTCCAAACATACCACGTTCTCTCACCTTTCTCGTTCCCGTCTCCCCCAGATCCGGTGCACTCACCCTCACCGAAAGATCCTCCTTGGCTTCACCTCTCTTCTGATCCCGCCATGGAACCTGACGTCAGCATCGAGACCTTGTCGATCATCCGGATCGCCGTCCTCCCGATCGGCACTATCCCGCCGGCGCTTCTCCGGGACTACCACTCGATGCTGCTCCGTCACCACACGATCGCGCTCTCGGCTATCAGCTCTTTCTACACTGAGCACCAGAAATCTCCGTTCACGAATCAACCTTGGGATTCCGGCTCTCTCCGGTTCAAGTTTGTGCTTGGTGGTTCTCCGCCGAGTCCCTGGGAGGATTTCCAGTCTAACCGGAAGATTCTCGCCGTGATCGGCCTTTGCCACTGCCCCTCGTCCCCTGATCTCATTTCCGTCACCGAAAGTTTCAATGTCGCGTGTAAGAGCTATTCCTCAGCTCTTGTCCGGCGCTGCTTCGCGTTCTGCCCTGGCGATTCGCAAGTGAGTATATCAGTTTCCATGTCGTTTTGGAATTTCGATGCTACTCATCTGCTCGGGCATTTTAGCTCGTTGCGGATGGAGCTATCTAGCTTGTTGTCTTTTCTTTTCTTATTTTTCTTCGTTGTGAAGTAGATGCACTATAGTTGATAGTGATGTTTATGTATTACCTGGTATGGTTTCTGAATCGGTAGTTTCTGTTCTTGATATGGTGATAAGTCCCTTTTTGTATGTGTTCAATTGACGATTATATGATCAATGAACTGACTTTTGCAGCTTGAAGATGGAGACAAAAAGGGTGAAAATTTGATTCTGTTTCCTCCATCTGACAAGCAAACTCAAGAGTTTCATTTACAAACAATGATGCAAGACATTGCTGCTTCGCTGTTAATGGAATTTGAGAAGTGGGTTCTCAAGGCAGAATCTGCAGGCACAATTTTGAAGACGCCTTTGGATTCCCAAGCTAGTCTCAACTCAGAGGAGGTTTATGTCTAGGTGTCCTATAATTTAGTCTACGGTTCATTTCTTCCTGTGGAACCTTATAACTTATTACCATAGTCATCTAGACTCATTAGTTTTAGTGTAATGTAGGTTATCAAGGCCAAAAAGCGTAGGCTGGGACGTGCTCAAAAGACTATTGGAGACTATTCCTTGTTGGCTGGTTCACCTGTTGATGCTAATGCTCACTACTCTACTGCTTTAGAACTGGCCAGATTGACAGGAGATTACTTCTGGTATGCGGGTGCCTTGGAAGGCAGTGTTTGTGCCTTACTGGTAAGGCTTTATGCAAATAAAACTCTAAATGCATTGTTCTTCCATTTTTCACAGGATTATAGCTCAAAACACTGGATAGTAAATGTGCTGTTTATCTGAAATGGTCTGAATTTGAAATTGTTCTCATCTGTTTCTCTTTATTTTTAGTTTACAATTATTGTTTTCTATTTTCTTATTATTAGGTAGATCGGATGGGTCAACGGGATGTGGCTTTAGAAGATGAAGTTAGATATCGATACACTAATGTTATCTTACACTACAGAAAGTCATTTATTCAAGAAATTGCTCAGAGGTAGATTCAACGCGCTACCTATTTGGCACTCTTCTTCAATAAATTATTACTGCAAAATAGCAATCAATTCTTTTCCTTGCAGAGTTTCTCCCCTAAGCTTTGAACTCGAGGCTACCCTTAAACTGGCCAGATTCCTTTGCAGGTATCATTGTATGCTCTCTATTACTTTAAATTATCGTGGTGTAGTTTCCTTTTTGCCTTCAGTATGCTGCTTATGTTTAAGGTTGCTATTTTTTTCCATTTAAGAGGAAGCTGTTTTGCTTATAAGGTTAGAAAGTTTACTCATAGGGTCTCATGTATGTGGCGTTGATCCTCCAAAACCAGCTGCAAAATTATAATACCAATTCATTTAGATTACTATTAAGTGGCCTGGTGGAGGTTGGCTGTATGGATTTAGAGGGGGTGAGGGGGGTTATTAATGATCTCTTAAACTTTTGTGGTTGATGATGATTATGTCAGCTGTGAAAAGAAAGTTTATTACGTTTTGAAAAAGCTAAAATACATGGGTTGTCCGTTTAGTATTAAATGATGATCTCTGGTTGTGGGCAGCTAGTAAAAAAAATATTTACCTTCTGGTTGAATCCATTTCCTTGGTTTTATTTGAGCTTAATCTTTCTTACAATGGAATTATTATGGGTTGTACAGGAGAGAACTTGCTAAGGAAGTAGTAGAGCTATTAACCAATGCTGCCGATGGTGCAAAGTCTTTAATTGACGCCAGTGATAGGCTCATATTATATGTTGAAGTAGCACGTTTATTTGGAGCACTTGGTTATCAACGGAAAGCAGCCTTCTTCTGTAGGCAGGTCGCCCAATTGTATTTGCAGCAAGACAATCGATTGGCTGCTATCAGTGCCATGCAAGTTCTCTCTATGACAACTGATGCATATAGAATCCAAAGTAGAGCATCTGTGTCAAAAGTTTCTGTTAACAATGTGAGTCTGACAGCATAACAATTATTTTTCTTCTCTTGTGGTTGATTAAGCCTCCTTCATATATATGGTTTGCCTAAGGATTTTTTTTTGTATCATCACCGTTCATTATCTTGGTGTTTCTCCGCGTATTATACTTTGATGGTTAGTTTATTTATTCTATTTTCTCCTCTGTTTGTTGGTAAAGGAATCTGGATTGCGTCAACCTGATGCTGGGAAAATGCATCATCATTCCATTGTCTCCCTGTTCGAGTCTCAGTGGAGCACTTTGCAGATGGTTGTGCTTAGGGAGATACTCCTCTCTGCTGTTCGCGCTGGAGATCCCCTTGCTGCATGGAGCGCTGCAGCAAGGCTTCTGAGGTGGCATTATCCTCTAATTACACCTTCAGGTCAAAATGGACTTGCTAATTCCCTTGCAAATTCAGCGGATAGATTACCTTCTGGAACTCGATGTGCTGACCCTGCCTTGCCATTTGTAAGGTATTTATCAGCAGTCAACCTTTTTGCTTTCAGGGATGTTTTGCCTTGTACACTCTCTTACCATTATGATTTAACTTAACTTGATCATCTCAAATTTCCTGACACTCCAAGTAGAGCAACATGATCAGACTAATTATCACTGTTCATCCACCTCTTAGCTTCATATATGCCCAATGTGTGTTTGTATTTCAAGATCTTGTTCCATGTTTGCTTCGTAGCTGACTCTGGCAAAACTATGTATGTTTTGGCAAATTTTATTTTATGGTTCGCTCAAACATTTTTATTCTAATGAAATTTCAGGCTATTCTCTTTCCCACTCCATTCCTCGCAAGTGGACATCGTAAAACGCAATTCAGCAAGAGAAGATTGGTGGACAGGATCTGCTCCTTCCGGGCCATTTATCTATACTCCTTTCAGCAAAGGAGATGCAAATGAAAGTAGCAAGCAGGAATTGATTTGGGTGGTCGGTGAACCAGTTCAGGTCTTAGTAGAGTTAGCAAATCCTTGTTGCTTCGATTTAAGGGTTGATAGTATTTATCTCTCAGCTCACTCAAGAAACTTTGATGCCTTTCCTGTCAGTGTGGACATCCCCCCTAACTCCGCAAAGGTGATCACGTTATCTGGTATTCCAACAGCAGTAGGACCAGTGACAATTCCAGGCTGCACAGTTCATTGTTTTGGTGTAATCACTGAACATGATTTCAGGGATGTTGACAATCTGCTTCTCGGAGCAGCACAAGGACTCGTATTTTCTGACCCTTTCAGATCCTGTGGATCTGCAAAGCTGCGACATGTTTTTGTTCCTAGCATTTCAGTTGTACCGCCATTGCCTCTCCTTGTGGCTAATGTTGTTGGTGGTGATGGTGCAATTATTCTGTATGAAGGCGAAATTCGTGAGGTGTGTATAAATTTTGCAAATGCTGGCACAGTTCCAATAGAACAGGCACATGTCTCGCTCTCTGGAAAGAATCAGGATGCTGTTATCTCTATACTGGATAAAGCTTTACAGTCTGCTCTTCCCTTGAAACCCGGGGCACAAGTGACTCTGCCTGTGACTTTAAAAGCTTGGCATGTGGGACCAATGGATTCGGACAATGCTGTTGGCAGTGGCAGGAACGCTGTGGGTAACGCAGGAAGACCAAAAGATGGAACCAGCCCTTCATTGCTTATTCATTATGCAGGTACAGATATCTTCATTGGCGTGTGTTTGTGATGTATCTTACTTTTGCAGTGTTTCATATTGCCTCACGGTGACTAAATTCTAAGCATTTTTGTATTCATGTTTTTTGCAGGGCTGTTGTCTAACAATGGGGATTCCCAAAAAAAAGAATCTGTTGTGCCACCGGGCAGACGTCTTGTTGTTCCCTTACAAATTTGTGTTTTGCAAGGTTTGTCTTTTGTGAAAGCTCGTTTGCTTTCCATGGAAATCCCTGCACATGTGAGTGACAACCTTCGGGATGAAGACATTGAAACAGAGAGCAATACAGACAGACTTGTCAAGATCAATCCCTTTAGAGGAAGCTGGGGCCTACGGTTTCTTGAACTCGAGTTATCTAATCCAACAGACGTTGTTTTTGAAATCAGTGTCTTCGTTCAGCTGGAAAATTCTGCCAAGGAAGTTGATTCTTCCCCAGTCCAGGATTCTCCTGAGTATGAGTACCCAAAAACAAGAATCGACCGAGACTATTCTGCTAGGGTACTAATTCCATTGGAGCATTTCAAGCTACCAGTTCTTGACGGTTCATTCTTCACAAAGGACCCTCCGCCTGGTAGCCCTTCGAGTAGTAGACATCCGAACTTCTCAGAGAAGAACACGAAAGCTGAGATAAATGCATTGATCAAGAATCTAATTTCTAAGATAAAAGTCCGGTGGCAATCGGGAAGGAACAGCTCAGGAGAATTGGACATAAAGGATGCAATTCAGACAGCCCTCCAGACGACCGTGATGGATGTTTTGCTCCCAGATCCGTTAACATTTGGTTTCAGACTGGTCAGAAACGGTTTGGAGACAGATTCTGAGACAAAGACTCAGTCCCCATCGTCAAAGGGATCAGTCCTGTCACATGAAGTCACTCCTATGGAGGTTCTGGTCCGCAATAACACAAGCGAAGCAATCAAGCTGAATCTAAGTGTTACTTGCAGAGACGTAGCTGGGCAGAACTGCGCTGAAGGAGCTGATGCCACTGTACTATGGGCTGGTAATTTTCCATCTATATATATATATACATTTTTTTTTTGGTGGTTTTGCAGCATAAAACATGAAATTTGCATCATCGGGTAGTCAAGCTTGTTAATGACGTTAAGTAACTAAATTTGCGTAACATATAGATATTTTGCCACTGTATCATATGATGTAGGAGGTGGCTTATCCATGTATATGTGACTTATTTTGTCAGGTGCTCTTAGTGGAATCTCAATGGAAGTTGCACCGCTGCAAGAAACAAGACACTGTTTCTCACTCTACTTCCTTGTTCCCGGAGAGTACACGATGGTAGCAGCGGCTGTAATTGAAGATGCTAACAATGTACTTAGAGCAAGAGCACGTACTGCATCTCCAAACGAACCCATCTTTTGCCGCGGACCGCCTTTTCATGTCCGTGTCACTGGAGGCGCAATGTGATCTGCTTCTTCCAACCAAATCAGGTTTGGGCATTTGGCTCTGTTTTATTGCTCTGTTTGTTAATTTCACGAGAATCAATTTTAAGTTATGGTTTAAAGTAATGGGTCCAATATATATGTGTTTGTGTGTCTGTGTTTTATCTTGGAAGACCATCATGCCATATACTGTATGCTTTTTGGAATCTTACGGCCTCAGTTCTGAGACCGCTCTTCTCAAAGTACTTGTTTGTACTCTCTGCTCAGTAGGACCAGTTTTAAGTGATAATGGACTCATAAATTTCTGAGCAAAACTCAGTAGTTTGTACTGTTAACTAAGAAGCAACTGATTCCATAAATAAGCTTTCCTGTTTATTCAGACTCTTAAAGTACTTGATATAAAAGAAATAAAATGAAAAACTTTTAGTGCACCTCGACCACAAAGTTCGCAACCAAGTGTCCGCCTTGAGATTGGAGAAAGTCTATTTGGCTGAATTGTCTGAAACCAACATCAAATCAGCAGTAATCTAAAAGGATTGTCCTATTCTTTTGCCTTTGCAATTTGAATTACTGAGCAAATTTGTTTTAGGCTTAATTGAACGAATTGGTTTTCATTTTGTGTTGTGGTTGTGACATGCTTCCCTCTTTAGCCAATTACATCTTACTGATAATAATTTGGAAACCCACCATCAGCTATGTTTAAGGAATCTTTTGGAGTTTTAGTCGACTGACCTTTTTGTTTGACCCCCATTAAAATCCAATTCTGAAGTGAAAAAGAAATCTCCCTCAGCTATATTTTATGTGATTTCATAAATATTTTTATGATTTTGGTTTAAGAAAACTGTATTTATGATTTAAATTTTTATCTTGTGACTTGGGACACTTGAATCGATGAATCGATAGACAGAAAATGAATTTTTTTCTTTTAGAATTATGATTGATTGTTATTACTGTATTATTTTTGTCCATAATATGTTTTATGTGAACTTTAATCTGGGTGGTGTGACAACAACACTACTAACACAAATCATTTAACTACATGTTGTGGTCAAAATATGATTTATAGTTTTTAAAATAAGATTACTATTTTTTAAATAACATTTTTAATTTATTAGGACTTTAAGACTTCTCCCAAATTTTATCCTTCCAAATAATTGTAGTCAAACTAACTAATTTATTACATACAAAACTTATCATTGTCTTTCCATTTATCACTTCGTCGGTTACATACTTACAAAAATTTCCCATTCAACAATTAACCTATGAGATTAACTCATTAATTATTCCCGCCACTCTAACAAAAGAAAAAACAATATTCCCGCCACTTTCTTAGTTTCTTACTACAAGTTTAGTTTTATTGTTGGAGACGTGGCTCGAAATTTACAAATTTCGAATAACTTTAGCAGCACTCCGATCAAGTAGCTAGGTTTTGATTGTTTGAAACACAACTTTTACATTTGCTTTTGCGTTTACTTTGTCAAACGCAATCTGAACGTTTTAATTTCTCTGTTTGCATTTGACTTGTATATCTATAACTAACAAAGACAATTTAAGGTTAAGGATTTATAATAAACAAATACACATACAAATTACACATGAGTTTTTTTTTTTTTTTTACTTCTGAGATATACATAATTAATATATGTTTGTTAAGTTGTTATATATTTTTATAACCCTTCGAAGGGTTATTTTGTACTAAAAAGAAGAATTATTTTTACTTAAAAGTCAATATAGTTAATGGAATTTAATTGGTAATTAGCTAGTGTGTATTTATTTAGCCTTTCATTAAGTTCTCATATTCCTTATTACCAGCTCAAATCTCTCCCTCCTTTGTGCTCTCGGCTCTCCTCTCCATTCTACACTAATTGTTCTTTCTTCTTCTTCCATGGAAGACCGGAGAATACAAGAGAAGATCCTCGTCCACGGAGCTGCACCGCCGTTGGCAGCCGTCGAGAGATTCTTGTACGGCCAAAAGAAAGATGCCTTGTGTTCCAAGAAACAAGAGCTTTCTATAGACCGACCGATCTTGAAAACGACAAGGGCGATTGAGATTAGAAACGACAACAAAGAGAACCTGCTGTCTGGTCCAAGGAAGGAGAAAAAATTCGCCGTTACTTGCGGAAACCGAAACGTTATTGGAGAAATGATCGTTAAAGGTGCAACTAGAGATGATCAAAAGATTACTACTTGCAAGGAAATAACAAAGAAGCGACCATACAGGTATCTCATCAAAGGGCAATGGACAGCCGAAGAAGACAGGTATATATACATTATCGATTCATGCTTCTCTATGCGAGTGTATATATACCTGTGCTTGCATACATTTATGTAACATATATATGTGTAGGAAGTTGATAAAATTGGTGACGCAACCTGGGGAGAGGAAATGGGCAATGATCTCGGAGAATCTTGAGGGGAGAGCAGGCAAGCAATGTCGTGAGAGATGGCATAATCATCTCCGTCCCGATATCAAGGTTTTCATATAGATCTGTGTTCTAACAAAGTTTATATGAGAACCTTTGGATATATATATTTATAAATGTTTTTTTTTTTTTTTTTGTAGAAAGATAGTTGGAGCGAAGAAGAAGAAAGGGTTCTTGTGGAAGCACACACCAGAATCGGGAATAAGTGGGTAGAAATCGCTAAACTTATACAAGGACGAAGCGAAAACTCTATCAAGAACCATTGGAATGCGACCAAACGACGCCAAAACTCAAAACGCAAAAACAAGCGTTCAAAAAACGCGGATGAAGAAATCGATATGGATGATCTCTCTCCATCCGCTAAAAGGCCATGCGTTCTCCAAGACTATATTAGAAGCATCGAGAATAATGAAAAGGACAATGGTGAGAACATCATCACTACTGGTGGTAATATTGTTCCTGCTACTTCGAACCTTGATCAGTTTGATTCCGATGGAGACTCTAGATCGTCGCTTCTGGGTGATCCTTATGACGAAGAGCTTGTTTTCCTAAAAAATATGTTTGCTTACCACTCAATTTCTGTCGAGAACATCGATTTGAGCCAAGGTTTGGATGAGATTTCCCAGTCTTCTTCATCTGGGTTCATGATCAAGAGCCCTAACCCTAAACCTAGCTTGAACAACAATGTTGGAATTCATAATGGAACAATGGTCACAGATGCTGTGAATACGTCCCACCTCGCGTCTGATATCTACTTATCTGATTTGTTGAACGGTCCGGCGTCTTCTTCTTCATCTTCTTTTCTGTCTACCAACAACATAGAGCATGGCAGCGAAAACGAGTTTCTTGCGCCACAGGCTAACTCTGCTAGCGAAAGAAGAGAAATGGATCTGATAGAGATGCTCTCTGGTTCTACTCGAGGTAGCAAGATTTGGTTCCCATTGTTCTAACTACCTTATGATTATGCCATGATATGAAATAATCATATTATCATTTTTATTTGATCAATCCTTCTTCTTCTTCTTTTTTTTTTATTGCTCTTTGTTTTTTCTTACAACTTATAAAGGTCATACTCATATTCAAGCTTCTTTTCATCTAAAAATAAATAGGTTTATCTGCTACAATTGGTAGTCGAGACTCTTCTTCTAGTTATAGTGTAAATTTGTTTTTTTTTTGAATTATTTCATATTAAGTTGTGCTTATCGAGTTGCCGCCAAAAAAAAAAAAAGTTGTGCTTATCGAGTAATTGGGTTCTCTCTTCTTACGATTTAAGGTGAGACTGATTCTGACGTTTGTGAAATCTGCCGGGCAAAATGTTGTCGTCAGTGACATATACTTGAAATTGTGGTCATTTAAACGTTACAAATATGTACGTTGATAACTCTTTATTGTGAGGAATGATCACAAGAAAAATCGAGAACAATTATTATTGTGAAGTAATATGTTAACTTATTACCTTTCAGTTTAAAATTGAAATATTAGATTGAGATCGTAACAGTCATTGTTCATTTGATACTAACTAGCAATAAATATTTTTTCAGTAATCTCCATACCAAAAAAAGGAAAGAAATAGTTATGTCTACTAATGAAAACCATCAATGAAACACAGGGACGGTTATAAACGTAGTGTTTCAGCCAAACCGGCTGTACCGTCGCCACGTGTCATTTACAGGACCGTTTCGTTTTTTTGTTTTGAATGTTTTTATTCTGATCTAGACCAGAGTGTTTTGTGGAACGTAGACGTGGCAAAGAGAGCGGCCCAAAGGATTAATATGGGCCATGAATAGCCTAATACATTCACAATAGTTTTTCTACTTTCTTATCAATAATACATTCACCGATTCAAATGAAATGATTTTTTTGTTAAAGCAAATGAAATGATTTAGGTATTACAATGTGGTAAATTAATTACCTTTATTTTGTCACAATCAGCATAGGTCGATTAACATGCTTTACCCCTTAGCTTATTTTTGTACTTTTATATTTAAACCTATTAATTTAATAAAAATCATAGGCATAATAAATAAATCATACTCCCTCTGTTCTAATATAAATGATGTTTAAAGTTTTTGCACACAGATTAAGGATTCATTTAATTTTTTTTTTCCATAATAAAAACATAATTTATTATCCATTAACCAATAAGAAAACAATTTGCAGAATACAAATAGTCAAAAACAATAAAAATTTATTTAATTTTGTATTAAAAATTGAAAATATCACTTATTTGAGAACAAAAAACTCTTAAAACATCACTTTTTAAGAACAGAGGGAGTAACTAATTAAATTTGGTGCATTGTTTAACGGGTAGTCAAAATTGAGTAAAAATGTGAGTAAGTATGTTAACGAAAGAAAACTTAATATGCTTAGGATTCAAAAGTTTGAGCTTGCAATTTATTTGGATTTTACCTCCCCGATCCTGAAAAGCAAGATAGTATCCAAATAAACATGTTGACTCCGAAAAAATCTATACAACATTCTGAGTACAGGTTGAGTCGCATTGGATTCCGATGGTAATGAAACCAGAAAATAGAAAGAGATAAACTAGATGCTAGATCAGGTTGGCCTAAGATTCCACAAATAGATGTCAAATGCATAACTAAAAGTAAGCAAACAATGTGGAGAGATATGGACAACACAGAAAAGCATTGAAGATGAACGCAGAAGAGTGGAGAAGTGGTCCATTACAGAATTTAATTTCAATTTGAAAATGCTGCTTCTTCTTTTTTTGTCTGTGGTCCAATTTTGGAAATGAACAAAGCCTAACTTTGGGGGTTAATGAGAGAAGCAGACAAATACGCCTCTCTTGTTTTAACATGAAATCATGAAAAATATAACATGTTTTTACATTTCATTTAGATAATTAATACTTAAAGTTCGTATTTTAAAAAAAAAAAAAAAATATATATATATATATAGAGTTAATCGAGTGAGGGTGTCCAAATGGATCACCCGTGATCCATGATTCTAATGGGTTGAGTGTAAATGGGTCATGAGCCATTAGTAATGGGTCATGGGTCAATTGGTCAAATGGGTGACCCATGACACATCTAATTACATGGGTCAATGGGTCAAATAGATGACCCATCACAAATATTTATTTAAATAAATAATAATAATAATTTTGATAATAATAATTTATTTAAATAAATATTAATAATGTTTTTGGCGGGAAAACGCGAAATAACATTTTTGGCGGGAAAACGCGGAATAACGTTGTTGACGTGAAAATGCGGAATAACGTTTTTGACGGGAAAATCAGAATCATGTTTTTGGCGAGAAAATGCGAAATCGCGTTTTTGGCTGAAAATGCGGAATAACGTTTTTGGCGGGAAAAATGCGGAATCACGTTTTTGGCGGGAAAAAAGTGGAATCGCGTTTTTGGCGGGAAAATGCGAAATCGCGTTTTGGGGGGGGGGGGGGGGGGAAACGCAGAATCACGTTTTTGACGGGAAAATGCGAAATCACGTTTTTGGCGGGAAAATGTTGAATCGTGTTTTTGGCGGAAAAATGCGAAATCGCGTTTTTTGCAGAAAATTCTGAATCGCGTTTTTTGCGAGAAAATGCGGAATCGTGATTTTTGCAAGAAAATTTGGAATCACATTTTTGGCGGGAAACTGTGAAATTGCGTTTTTGGCGGGAAAACGCGCAATAACGTGTTATGATAGTAATATCGATATGATGTCATGATGATGTCATAATGATGTCATGATGATGGGTCCAATGGGTGACCCATGACCCATTACAAATTGATCCACTTGACCCATGACCCATTTGACCCATCAACCCGTTAGGATCAAAAAAATTGACCCATTAGGGATAATGCGAAATCGCGTTTTTGGCGGGAAGACGCGGAATCACGTTTTTGGCGGGAAAATGCAAAATCACGTTTTTGGCGGGAAAACGCTGAATCGCGTTTTTGGCGGGAAAACGCCGAATCACGTTTTTTTGCGAGAAAATGCGGAATCGCGTTTTTTGCGGGAAAATTTAGAATCGCGTTTTTGGCGGGAAAAACGCGCAATAACGTGTTATGATAGTAATATTGATATGATGTCATGGTGATGATGTCGTGATGATGTCATAATGATGTCATGATGATGGGTCCAATGAGTGGTCCATTTGACCCATGACCCATTACAAATTGACCCACTTGACCCATGACCTATTTGACCTATCAACCCATTAGGATCAAAAAAATTTGACTCATTAGGGTCATGGGTCATTAGGGATGTTAATAAGGGTTTATATTTAAGGGTTAGCCCTAACCCTTTTTAATATATTAAAGCCCTGGTCCTTTTTTTGGATCAAAAATTCACGGGCTCAAAACGGGTCCAGTAAGTAAAATTAAAGGGTTTTAACAATTGGCCCTGATTTGTGCAAGTTTTGTTTTTCTTCTGTTTTAATAAAACGTTGTCGTTTCCATTGAAACGAAAAAATGTTTCTTCTTCTATTCTGCGAAATCCCCAAATCGTGTTTCAATCTTTTTCGATTACTTGCCCTAATATTCATCTTCAGATCTCAGAAATCTCTAAATCTTTTGTGTTATGTTCTGATTTTGTGTTTACTAAAAACCCTTTAATTCAATTTAGAAGGAGAAAAAGAATATATGGTATATTTCAATTTTTGGATCATATCCTTGTTGTGCCGGAGAATCCACTCTCCAGGTGAGTTTCTCCTTCAATAGTCTTAAGATTTGATTTTCTTTTTTGGTTCGTTTTGGGAGATTGATATTTTATGCTATTGCCTTCTTAAAGTTTGAAGCTTGATTTGTTTGAAGATTGAAATATTAGACTTTATGATTCATGAGTTTCAATACTCTAAATTCATTTTGGACTATTTGTCATATAATATGGATCAGCAGTCACTGGAAAATATTGATGTTCTAGATGCAGAAAATGAATACATGGAGATGGAGATGAACGATGAAGAAGAAACTCAAGGACAAACACAAAGTGTCACCCAACCATCTCAACGAACTCAACCGGTACGTAGCAAACGTAAAAGAGCTAAATGTTGGAAAGCTTTTACATCTGTAGGAGTAGAGGCTGATGGAAAAGAAAGGGCTAGATGTCATTATTGTGGTATTAAGTTGATTATAGAAAAGACATATGGCACATCAACAATGAATCGTCATCTACTGATTTGCCCAGATAAGCCTAAGTCTGAGAATAGGCATAAGTATGATCACAAAACTGATCGAGAGATGACTTCTGAGATAATCATATTTCATGATTTACCTTTTAGGTATGTCGAATATGAAAAAGTTAGGGCTAGAGATAGATTTTTAAACCCGGATGTTCAGCATATTTGTAGACAAACGGCTGGACTTGATGTCTACAAGAGATTTGAGGTAGAAAGAGTTAAGCTGATAGAGGTTTTGGCAAAACACAAAGGTCGGGTTAGTTTTACAGCAGATTTGTGGTCAGCCCGTACTGTCATGGGATACGTTTGTGTAACTGCACACTTTATAGATGATACATGGAGTTTAAACAATAAGATTTTGGCTTTCTGTAATCTTAAACCTCCACATAGTGGAGAAGAGATTGCTAAGAAAATTTATGATTGCTTAAAGGAATGGGGTCTGGATAAGAAAGTATTTAGTATCACACTGGATAATGCTAGTGTTAATAATAGTATGCAATCTATTCTTAAGCATCGTCTTCAAAGTGGTAATGGGCTGTTATGTGATGGGAAATTCTTGCATGTGAGATGATGTGCGCATATTCTGAATCTCATAGTGAAAGCAGGGTTAGAACTAGCCAATAGTCTTTTGGAGAACATTCGAGACAGTGTTAAGTTTGTAAAATCAAGTGAGTCAAGGAAAGATTCATTTGCATTATGTGTTGACAGTGTTGGGATCACAAGTGGTTCTGGTTTGTCTTTAGATGTCCAAACTCGTTGGAACTCTACATATGAGATGCTTGCTCGAGCTTTAAAATTCAGAAAAGCATTTGCTATTTTGAATTTGTATGAAAGAGGTTGTATTTGGTTGCCTTCAGAAGCAGAGTGGGATCTTGGTGAAAAAATTTGTGATCTCCTAAAGCCTTTTAATACCATCACAACATACTTTTCATGAGTGAAATATCCTACAGCCAATGTTTATTTCATTCAAGTCTGGAAAATTGAGTTGTTGTTGAAGAAGTATGCTAATTGTGATGATGTTGATGTGAGAGCAATGGTTCAGAAGATGCAAAGAAAGTTTGCTAAGTATTGGGATCAATACAGTGTTATTCTAGCTATGGGAGCTGCTTTAGATCCAAGATTAAAGTTACAGATACTAAAGTCAGCTTATGATAAAGTTGATCCCGTTACTTCAGAGCAGAAGGTTGCAGTTGTTAGGGAGAATCTGATTTTGCTTTATGAAGAATATCAAAATAAATCTGCAAGTTCGTTAAAGTCTTCAACAACACTTACTCCACATCCACATGAGCTTCTCGCTGAATCACCCCTAGAAACAGACATACATCAACTACTTTACTAAAACATAGATTTCGTAGCTGATTTATCTAGAGAGTTTTTTTTTCCCCACTTTTTTTATAGACTTAGAAGACCAGTTATAACATTTGCATTGAACTTTCATTTGTCAAAATATGAAATATAAAAATAACTATTATTATACACAAATTAAAAACTACAAATTTTTCCAAAAATATGAAACAACGTTTAATAAAAAATAAAAAATAAAGACTTTGAGTAAGAAGAAGAACCAAAGACTTTTTCAGCAATGTGGATAACCCCTCTCTTTCTCCCTCTCTCTTTTACGCGGGACCAAATCACTCTTCTTTTTCTCCGTTTTGTCTACTTTGAAGTTTGAAACGTTTATATGATCTTCTTCTTTTTTGGTTGGATCGTTTCTACCATTTCCTTACTTTCTCTATTATTTGATATGATTGTTTAGATTTCTTTTTTAATCATGGAGGTTCGGGCTTACGGTCCTTTCTTCTTCTTTTTTGCGGTAGAGATCAGATTATAATAATGTTTTGATAAATAAGCTTATACAGAAGTTTTTTTTTTTTTTTTGATGAAATGTTATAATTTATTGATCATCAAAAGAAAAAACTACATAATTTGACAGAAAATTGTCAAACCCGTCCAGCTTATACAGAAGTTTCTAAATCATTAACTAACAAATACTTATATGTTATCAACAAAAGTGTTATGAACGTTATGAGGATTGTGACACAAACGGAACTCAATTGGAAAACATTCGTGGCCGCTTGTCTATGTATATAATTATGCTTCCAAAGACATGGTTACAATTCTATTATATTTTTCTTTATAACTATTCCATTAATGAAAAAAAAAATCAATTTAATAGTCGGCCATGTGTATATATATGTGTGTGTGTGTGCCATGTGTGTATGACTTTATTGTGATAACAAAGATCTTCTGTCGTGATCGACGTATGCTTTTGGGCAATGAATTAATGCCACACACTCGTATAGTCATTAGTCAATGAAATCTTGGTGGCTTTTGTTTGCGAGTGTGATCAAAAAATTTAACAAAAACACTCAATGCTTCTTATTACTATTTCATCCATCTGGTAATTTTGCTTTCCCTCCAGTTAAACATTTGCATAAACATGATCAACAAAAGTACATGTAAAATTTGTGACTCGAACTTTATCCATAAATATAAGTAAAACCTGATATCTCTTTCTTTTGTTTGACATATTTCTTTTCATTTTCTATTTAAGCAAAATTGAACATTTCGGAGACAAGCCTTTTAACAAAAAAAAAAAAAAAAAAAAAAACTGATGCAATATAGGTTATTTTGGAGATAAACAACCAAAGTATATATTATTTTATGTCAGGTTTTCGTTTAAATTCGAACCAAACTATATTACTATTATCCTATATAAAAAAAGATGCAATAAGAAAACAGAATTTCCTGTTTCAAAAAAAAAATCCTCTTAAACGAAATGAATGTTAAGGAGTATTAGAATTAATCTAATATGCTATATAGTGTGAATTATGAATAATAGTTAAATAAATAAAAAGTAAGTCGCCGGAGGAACAACTCTGGCAGCGTTGTAAAACAAAATGAAAGATGAAGAGAAAACATCTTTTACGTTCCATGATTCCATCATTTTTATCCATAAACCTGACATAAAGCTTCCATTGTTCTTTCTCTACTCTTCTTTATAATATAATAAAGTATTTATGCTTTTTAACTCATAATGTTTTGATGTTTTTTTAGAACAAGGGATAATCCGGGCTTTTACCACCCCACTAATCCTTTTGGATGAGTGATACTGTCGACTATCCTATTCATCGGGTTTTTAAATGGATCTAAAGTGTGACACCATCTTTGACTCGCCAAATAAAAGTGGTTAGATAATTTCACGTTTGCGGAAAATTGATTCTTATCCTAGACCAACAAGACAACTTTTCCACGAATAAAAATCATTAGCCCACCACCGTTTGTTTTTTTTGATGTTATTGTTGTCTATATTATTAGGTTTCTATTAGTCTTCATTGATCACAAGCCAAGTGTACAACAGCCAAATTAACAAAAACAAAGCATCACAGTTCTAACCATCATCCTCGTATCAGACTCATTGTTTCTCCAAATGCCTCGCTAGTTTTAAGCTTTAAGCAAAATATGAAACGTCAATTTTTTTAATTACTTTTTAACAAAAACAAAAAAAAACTTTTTAAATTAATTAGTTTCCTCTTCAAAAGCTGCAATGTCGATCTTCATGCATAATTTAAAGTCACAAAAATCAGATTTATTCGTTTTCACGCATACTTGTTTTACTGTCTTAACGGTAATAAACATTTGAACCTATCTCAATAATTGACAGTGAAAGTTATTTTAGTCAGTAATTAATACATCATAATTCTGAATCGAAATTCTCTTTATGCTCAGTTATATAAGATGTTTTAATTTTTTTTGTTTCATTTTATAAAATTCTTTCAAATTTCTATACATATTGTAAAATGTATTTGATACTTTGTGACCATTTACATTATACAGTTTTCCATATTTAGCTTAATTATCTTAAATTAAATATTAAATGATTTTTATTTGAAATACTTTTTGAATCTTCGTGTTTTTAGTTAAAATATGTATGTTATAAAATGGAGGGAATAATGATTTTAATATATAAATTACGAATGTTTAACATATAGCAATATAATACTTTTCGTTGACCAGGAAAAAACATTATAATATCCTTCAGTTTTATAATTCTCAAATTTAAAAGTTAAAAACGTAGATTTAAATTTCAAAATTATATATTATCCTTTGGTTTTTACTATTTTAAAGTTTTAATATAGTTGTTGGGAAAAAAATCCACCATAATTAAATTATGTTTATTTTCTGAGATGACATTTTTTGTCTTGTGCTCGAGAAATACAATTAAATGGTGATCGTTGACATATCACCAGCAATCAAATACAATCTCTATGATCATCACATACATCTCTGTTTATAGGCTAATGTGTATATTATAAATTCGACATATAAGCTCCATATTTTAATAATATTATTAGTTAATTACCAGAATTTTGTTGGAAACTACTCTTTTTTGTCAGATCTTAGTGTTTCCATATAAATTCATAGAGTTTTTTGTTGGTTAGTGTAGATCATAGATAGACCTGTGAAACTATTAAAATAAAACAAACAAAAACAAGAAAAGATAGACAAGCGACTTTTGTTAACAACCCCAATTGTCATTTACTAAATGAATGAATTACTATTAATTGCTGATTTTGTTTCTGTTGCTTATATTAAAATATCTTGGTCCGAGATAATAAATATAAGTAGGTCCAAATCTAACTTCAAGCAAACTCGGATTTATGTAAATGTGAATAATTAATGTTCGTTCAACCAGTCATGTCGAGGTGCAAAACTTCAACGCATATCCGAGTTCAAGATTTACTGGTCATTACAATTAACTCGGCACATTGCAAGTGTTGGAAAATTAAGATCTATTGGGCTCAAACCTACTAACTACATAAACAAAATTGTGAATAGGTAGTATCATACGCTTACATGCAAATTTTTTAAAACATCAAGTATTGAATCATGTGTTATATTTGCTGTGGATGTAGGTGTATTTTTCAGATTTTAGATTGTAAATGTAAGAACTTGCTTAAATATCGAAGCTTTTTTAATTATCAGTGGGAGATACTTACATGATTAAAGAAGACCATTTTAAAAATCTACCAATTTCAAAAGATGACCCCAAATTTGGTCATTAAAACTCATCTAAATTTAAAATTTGTTGTTTTATGAATAATTAAATACCATAAGATTTTCAAAGAATACAAATGTTTTCTTAAAAAATGATAGACTATATCATAAAAATGGTATAATTTGTTTATAACTCTTTCTAATTAAGTACTATTGACATCGTATTATTACACGGTGTACGTATGAAATCAATCAGGCTGGTATGCCTGTTGTATTGTATATTTACTTTCTTTTATTTCTCTCTTTTTGAAACTATTTGTCTGTCAAATCTTTTTATATCGTCAGAATTGTCACCACGTAATACTGAAAAAGATTTTTGTTTTTTCTTTATCTACAATGCTGTATGTAGATGGTTTAAACCGAATTTATTTGTTGTAAATTTTAGACATCCTAAAGGTAAAAAATAAAATCACAAAACAAAGAAGACAATGAAGATTTTTATTTTTTTTACTTTGAAAGATTGTAATAAGTTAAAAAATAAACAATATTATTTGAGTAGTAATTACTAATTAATTAGTCGAACCGTGTGGGGGATTAGAGTGGTTATGAAGGACGACTATGATCGTTAATGTGACTCCCTTTGTCCAATCATGTGTTAGCTGATTCCACACGAAACGTAGACCTTATCACACCGGATTTTTCTAGACACATGTCTTCTCTTTAATCTTCATTAACAAAATAACAACCATCACTCACCTCACTGTTTGGATATTTTGGTTTTTTGTGATTCAGTCTCATTCATCGGCTCTCGCGTGTAACGCACGCAAGATATAAAATATATTAATGCCAAATCTTGGAAGCGGTCAAATGGCTACCAACTTTCAATAAAACCACTCATCATTGGATAGTTTTTTTTTAACTCATATTGTCCACTAGTTATTAGTTTCATAGTATTGCCAACTCTTTTGACGGTTAGATAGAGAATTCTCAAAATAAATAACTTTACAGAAAATATTTGACCTTTTTTTTTATTATGATTACATAAACGGAGGATAAATTAAAACCGACCGTTTGATATACAATACAAGCAAGAGAATTTAACATTTANTATCTTGAACAAGGTAGAAAGAGGAGTGGCTGTAGAGAGATTACGACTGGTCCAAGTGATGGAGCTTAGACGGTTACGAATTGTTTTTTTGCATCACATCCCTAATAAGCATATTAAGTAGAAGGCTTTGACACACATCGTAGGAGTTTGATTTCATTTTCATCAAAAAAAAAAAAAGGTTTGATTTCATAACTTATATCATGCAAATTTGTTTCCTAAGTATTATCATGTGGTATATTAATGACTTTTCTTTCAAAAACCTTATTAATCGGTGTTAAAAATATATTTTAGTTCGGTAGAAATTGACTGTTTTTTTTAGTGAACTATGTTGATTTGTTTATATTTCAATGCTTCGTAATCAAATTTTAATACGTATATTTTTTTACAATTCATAAATATTTTTAGAATATTCATACATATTGTTAGATAATTAATATGCTATTGAGAAATATTTTATTTCATATATGTATATTACAATTTTAGTACAGTTCATGAGTTCAGCCAAATAATTTATTTTTCAAATTTGTCGTACTTTCGATTAGACGGCAACTATGAGCTTAAGTCAAATTTCTGAAATTGGTCCCTACTTCTCTAAACTTTGAATCTGCGTTGTATATATATACTCCTGTTTCATATTAGTTTTCGTTTTAGAGTTTAAATTTTATTTTATATTAGTTATCGTTTTAAAATTTCAATGCAAATGTTTGATAATATTTTCATTTTTATTTTTATTCATTTAGTTTATTAATTAGTATGATTATAATATATAATATATTATTGAAAGTAAAATAGAAAATTGAATTATTTTCTAAATCTACGTAAAACAATCTAAAACGACAAAGAATATAAAACGGAATGAGTATATTTTTAAATTACTTATTGGTCTCTTACAAAACAATAATGTAAATTTAATTGTACGGCTGGATTCTCTTATCTGATCGCATGCCATTTCCTTAAGGGACCACAGTTACTGGAAAGTGCTCTCTCGACACGTGTCCTCCGATATTTTTGGCCGAGAGTAATGACGTCATTAATGGTCCCCTCCCTCATTGCTTTCCTATACTCTTTTTATTTTCTCCGATTACAACTGAACAAATTATCTTTTCACTCAAATGAATTATCTTTGCGCCAAAACCTTTGTAGTCAGATTAGTGGTTTAACCACTAAATTTGGCTTGCTTAGGGTCCAAACTTTACTTTTCTTGTACCAGATAAAAATATGAAGATAATATTTTATTATTGTTTTACATTATGTGAAAATAATTTACTTTTTACTCTGTAACACCTATCCATTAAAAACACACACAAAATAAAACACTGCAACATTTATGTACTAAAAATAGGGATGTGTTTAATTTTTACAAACTCAGTAAATCTAGCTGCTTACATATTCAGGGGTCCAAACTTAAAACATCTCTATTCGACATAACCAAAACAAAACTCAAAAACTATTTCCTCACTTGAAAATCAATAAATTTTCGAAAACTCAATTATTTATACTAAAGAGTTTAACTAATTTATGATGGTCTAATGGTTAAAATATTAGTTCTAAAAAGTTAAGGACTAGAGTTCGAACATTTTTAACAAGATTACAATCTTAGGTGACCATTATGGATGTTTTAACTGGAAACAAAAATCCAATTTTTCATATGATTTGAAAATTAGTTTGATTTTCGGTTTAGAATTTTCTTGATTATAAAAAATAAAGGTTAAATGAGTTTCATAAATAAGATTTACCCTCAATTATAAGGAAACGTAAAAGCAAAGCAATATCTAAGAAAAGAAAAAGAAAAATTCTAATTAACTTCTTCGAAAATAGAAAGATACCATATAATTTGCTTTGTGACAAAAAATAAAATAAAAAAACGTGGTGAAATACTTACTTTTTACCGTCATTTCGTAATTCGTCTCAATAATCTTATCATATTTTTGCCGTTAACTCCTACCGTCTTTTCGTTAAACGATCAAACTTTTTCGTTGTCACAGTAAATGTGATTATGTTACTAGTTAGACGGTTAGACCTAATCCCATACTACTATTATCATTATCACTAAATAAAAAAATTGGTAAAAGGATATACAAAATAGTAAATAACTAAAAAAGAACAGATTCAGGAATAAATCGTCTTTTTGTCCGTCTCGATCTTTTGGTCTAAAACTCTCTGCACACACATATAAAATTCAAACATTTAAACACATACATACACAAACCCTTATTTTTCATTAACACTAGTAACAAAAAAATTGTCGAAGCTGAGAATTCATCTTCTCTTTCTTCATCTTTCCCTCTCCCAAACAGAGATTCAAAAAAAAGAAAACGATGGCGTTTCATCACAATCATTTCAATCACTTCACCGACCAACAACACGAGCATCCTCCTCCGCAGCAACAACAACATTTCCACGAATCCGCACCGCCTAATTGGCTCCTCCGCTCTGACAACAATTTCCTCAACCTCCACACCGCCGCTACAAGCTCCGATTCTCCTTCCTCCGCCGCCGCTAACCAGTGGCTCTCCCGATCCTCCTCCTTCCTCCAACGCGGCGCCGCCAGCAACAACGCCGCCGCCTCAGGTGACGTCATCGACGACATCACCGGCGGAGAGGAGCCAATGGTCGGCGAGAAGAAGGAGGCGGAGAGATGGCAGAATGCTAGGCACAAGGCGGAGATACTCTCTCATCCACTCTACGAGCAGCTTTTGTCGGCACACGTGGCGTGCCTGAGGATCGCCACGCCCGTGGATCAGCTTCCGAGGATCGACGCACAGCTCGCTCAGACGCAGAACGTCGTGGCTAAGTACTCAACCTTAGAAGCTGCTGCTCAAGGACTCATCGCCGGCGATGAAAAGGAGCTTGACCACTTCATGGTAACTTAACTTCTCCTTCCTTCTCACCAAATCTCAATTTTTTATTTATTTTTCATTATTTTATTCCCTTTTCTCCGAATTATTCTCTTCGGTTTTGGAAAACAAAATCAATAATTTAGTTGTCTTTTAGTTTATAGTTTCATGGTTTGACAAATTTGAAGATTGTTTGTTACTTAATTTTAAAATAAATTTGAGAAGAAAAATGAAATTTCTTTCGTAGATTTGTACTTTGCACCGACACAAGATCAGTGGGTTGGATAATTCGTCAGTTTAGAATTTGGATTTTAGTTTTATACAGTTGAAATTTGACAGCACAAGGTTTATTATGTTGAGATAGATTTTGGTTGAACAATACATTGATTGTAATTACTGATAAAGTCGATCATCTGACAAAAACTAGTTTGTCATTTTCTGTCTGTATAACCTTTAGACTTTTGATTATTGTAATTTTCCCAATTTATTGTCTTTAATGTGTTGGATTCATGTATTTGTATATATATATATGTTATCTGAAAAATATTTTCATGTTTCTGTGCAGACGCATTATGTACTATTGTTATGCTCTTTTAAAGAACAATTGCAACAGCATGTTCGTGTTCATGCAATGGAAGCTGTTATGGCCTGTTGGGAGATTGAGCAGTCTCTTCAAAGCTTTACAGGTTATTTTTTGAGAATTCTCCTATAAATTTTTCAACATCAATATGTCATTTTAGCTATTATGATTGATAACTCTTGTATTGCATTGTAGTAACAACTGACAAAGACTCAAGGTTTATTTATTATTGTATTTATCATCTCAATTCTGCTATACGGTACCGATATCTTACAAAATTTACGCCTGTTTGTTGGGTGAGACAGGAGTGTCTCCTGGTGAAGGCACAGGAGCAACAATGTCTGAGGATGAAGATGAGCAAGTAGAGAGTGATGCTCATTTGTTTGATGGAAGCTTAGATGGGTTAGGGTTTGGTCCTCTGGTTCCCACTGAGAGCGAGAGATCATTAATGGAACGAGTTAGACAAGAACTCAAACATGAACTCAAGCAGGTAACAACTGATATAATACTATCTCCATATCGTCTAGTTCATAACACATTGTCTCATCTGTTAAGTTAGATTGCACATAACACCAATTATAACACATTACTTGTCAAACTATTACTTTTTTTTTATATAAAGAAATTAAGGCTGTTTGTGTTTGGTAAGGTCCTATATATACAGTGCATATGCCAGCGTTCTAGTTATCTAATGCTGTAGAACCATGTTTTTGTGAAAAGGGTTATAAGGAGAAAATTGTAGACATAAGAGAGGAGATATTGAGGAAGAGAAGAGCTGGGAAATTACCAGGAGACACCACCTCTGTTCTCAAAGCTTGGTGGCAGTCTCATTCTAAGTGGCCTTACCCTACTGTGAGTTTTCTCTCTTTCTACTTCTTTAATCACTCACATGAACTCAAGGGCCTCTTGTTCTGTTCCATATATCTTGGAGTACATCACTTTTGCCACTTCTTCGTTTGCCTTCTCAATCTCCTAATTAAGTTATAAATTGATGAGATAACTTTCGGCAGGAGGAAGATAAGGCGAGGTTGGTGCAGGAGACGGGGTTGCAGCTCAAACAGATAAACAATTGGTTCATCAATCAAAGAAAGAGGAATTGGCATAGCAATCCATCTTCTTCCACCGTCTCAAAGAACAAGCGCAGAAGGTACTTTACAGGCTTACAGAAACAAAACTGTAGGAAGAGTTATCCAAGATAGGACAATGCTTGTTGAAGAAATATATCAATTGAACTAATTATGCTAGTGTGACAAAGTAATTTATAACTTAAATATATATGTTAGTGTGACGAAAGTTTATATGTAGCTTGTTTATGTATAGTAACATCGATGTTTAATTACATTTTCAAGAAACATGGAGTCATTGAATTGTGGAGAGTTATTTTTATGAAGCAATGCAGGTGAAAATAGCGGAAGAGAGCGTTGATGTCACTTTGAAGCTCCCATGGAGTGATGGAGAGATCCAATAGCTTGATAGAAAGTTGGAGACATGATCAAGACAAAGCTCTTACGTACAAAAGCAACGTAGAAAGTAATTTTTGTGACATTACATGGTTTATGTGACTTCATATTTCGTAATTATTAGGGAACACACAAAACCCAAAAGAAGAAGAAGCAGAATTAAGCATGATTTGTAATATTGGGTTTTAGATGGATCGGAATCTATTATAGGATACCATCTCCACCACCATCGATCATGACATCATATATATATATATATATTTTGTGAATAACATGGAGACGTCTCTTTTAACATTTGTGCTATGATTGGTCGTAATCTATATCAAATATGCATTTACACCTCTTAGTTATGTAGATTGATAATGATAAGTATATATTTTGTCAATTGATGGTTTCAGCTTTGTTTTTTTGTCTGTCTTCCATATATGTTATAGCCCTAATACAATACAATAGAACCAAACTCCGTGCCGTTTATCACATCCGAAACTGCAAAGGTCGCCGGCGAACGAACGAAAGAGAGACTTATCATCATGGTGTTTTCCCATTTTGGCCCCTCTATTTTTTCAAAGGTTTCTTCATTGTCCATCATTGGGCCTCGTTGTCTCTTGACTATCCACCTCATTTTTGTAGTTCAATTAAGTTTTGGCTGGTTTCCTCATTCGATTAGTATTCAGTTGAATTATTATAAATAATTGAATATATAATAAAAAAATCATTTTTCTATTAACACTATTTTTCTGTACTGTGATTAATATACAACTAAAAATAAAGTAAATTCGATTTATTCAGAATGGTTTGAATCGGTTACATTTAAATCAGTTTGGTTTGGTTTTAATCATAATAAAATCATTTGGTTTACAAATAAGCTTTTGTTAGATTTTCAGATTAAACAAACATTTGGATTTGCTTCAATTCGTTTTTTTGTTTTCCTTTGATTTTGTCTGTTAAATTCCTTACTACCAAAAGAATTACAACTAACGGACTACAAACTAGCTCTTAAAGAGAGATAACCTAATGATGGAGACAAAAACTAGCTTCGGTTCGATATATTCATGAAGATAGAGAGAGAGACTAGTAGTAGCTAGTAATCTAATAATAGTAGGAGAAGAGAGTCTGCTTTAAGAGACAACAAATTAAACACAGAGGAATAAGATTGCATGACGTGGCATTTCGACCGTTGTGGGGAGGTTTCTGATTGGTCTTTGTCTTCTACTTATGTGAAAGTAATCTGAGAGTGGCGTTTATCGCCTAAGCAGCACTGAGACGGGTATGAGGTCGGGAAACGAGGACGGGAACGGGAACGGGGATGGAAAACGGCAAATTTAAAATTTATGGATACGGTATGACATGGGTACATGAGTACGGCAATAGTAATATAATAGAAATACCCCTAGCTTAAAATATAAAAATTATCACACATAAGTCATAACATTTTTAAAAAAACACTTAGTTTAATATCCTTACAAAATAACAAAACAACCTAATCAACGACTAATTCATCCTCCAAATCTAATCAAAGAGTCGTGAAAATTGGAGATTGATTATAAAACCCTAAACGTGTTTTTCCTTTTTATTCTCTTTTTATTTTAGTAATTTCTTTATTGTAGTTTTCATCATATTTGAACTTTTTTTAGAGTTTTTGATGGGCTTTGTCTCTTCTGCCACAAAACAAAACGAAAATTAGGCTTAATTGTTTTTTTTCTCAACAATTGAGCTTAATTATGAGGTCCAGTTGACTCAAAACATACATGTCTTCGTCTTCTTCCTTTCCTCTTGCGCAGCCGACCTTCTGAATCTGTAACATTCACCACAAATTCTCTCTTAAATGGCGAATTCTAAAGAGTAAAACACAGAAATCATGTCTGATTCCAAAAGGCGCTCGCCTCTACGACTCACGCTTCAGCACAAGGCGATCCAAGGCGCTCGCCTCTACGACTCACGCTTCAGCACAAGGCGATCCAAGGCGCTCGCCTTTCAGACATCGCCTCAACTTCACCTCTTGAGGCGATGAGTATGCCACCTGAGCTCGCCTCGCGCCTAGGCGCGCTTTTTAAAACTTAGGTACGCGTATATGATATTTTTCATATTTTACTTGTTTTAGCATGCATTATACTTAGCGTTTTGAGTCACATGCATGCATAATCATTGTTTTCCTTAGTGTTTTAGTCTAAATTAGATTCTAGCTAGGTTGCATTAAGTCCTAGTGAGTCTTGCATCATTTGGAGTGTTTTATAGGTGCTTGGAGTCATTTTGGAGAAGTTTGGAGTGATGGAGCATAAGAGAAGGAAGGGGCCATCCAAAACGTCCAAAAGAACCTGCAGAACGAAGGCTCTCTAATCCGAATTAGCCTCGAATGTGTTCATAAAAGTTGTAGAGGGATGAGTTATCTTTCTACCGGATTTTGAATCAAGTCATTCGGACGAGTGGTTTGGAAGATATAGCCGACTTTCTAAGGAGTGTCTGTCTGGCCGCCGAAAAGAAGAATGAACTTTCCAGAAGACTGTACCGACCCGTTCTGGGTCGGTATGCTGGATCGGTATCATCACAGGAGGTAACACCAACCCAGATCAGCTCGGCATGAAGTTACGGGAAGATTAGTACCGACCCATTCTGGGTCGGTACTACGGCTCGGTACTAATCTCTCTGCATAGCTCCTTTGATCCAGACCCGACGTGCCTGAAATACCTGACTAAACGAAGGGTTTCCATTCGCAATTAGCCTCGACAGTCTTCATGGAAGTTGTAGAGGAGTGAGTTAGCTTGCCATATGAGTTGTAATCAGGTCGTTCGGATGTCAGGTTCAGGAGTTATGGCCGATTTACGAAGTGTATGTCCATCTGTGCCGACCCATTTTCAAGTGGTACAAATGATCGGCATGACATCAGGGATTTGTACCGACCCATTTGTACCGACCCAGGACTGGTCGGTACAAATCTCTCCAACCAAGCTTCACTTCCATGCTGGCCAAATTCCACCCGACGTGCATCGTTCGTCTACAACAACACCGACCCGTTCTTCAGTGTTATGGCATGCTCGGCATCGATCCTCAAAGTTCAGTACCGACCTGTCCTGGTGCGGTACAATTGCTCGGTACTGGGGCAAAGATTAGTACCGACATGCCCTAGATCGGTACACTTGGTCGGTACAAAACCACTTCCTAATCCGTCCTCGTGAAGCCAGCCGAAGTGACTCAAAGATCATGCCGAATGAAGAACTTACACTAGGATTTAGCTTTGGAAGTTTTCATAGAAGTTGTAAATGATTGAGTTAGATGACTTCTGGAGGTGGTGTCATGTCATTCTGATCCTTGGTTAGAAAGATACATCAGATTTATCAGAGACATGTCTGTCTGGCGTCCAAATGAGTGCTGCTCCCAATACGACTTCTGAAAGATCAACCCATACGAAGGGTTTCCAATCCGATTCAGCTTCTACGTTCTTCATGAAATTCGTACATATATGAGTTAGCTGTCGCCTGGAAGTGGTTTCAGGTCATTTGGATAAGTGGTTCAAGAGATATGGCGATTTTATCAAGTGTATGTAGACTAGTACCGACCGACTCCCGTGCGGCACACTCCGACCGGTATGACACCAGGGACTTGTGCCGATCCACTGTACCGACCCAGGACTGGTCGGTACAGACCACCAGAATCAGTCAAAAACCAGTTTTGGCCTGGTCAACACCCGGTTTGTTCCGGGTTGACCCGGTTCGCCCTTTTTGCTTTAAATACTCTTGAAACTTAATTTTTGTAGCAAGTTTTCTTCTTTCTAGAGTTGGGTTTTATCCCAAACTCTTCTTATGATTTTGGAGAGATTTTGATTGTTCTTCATACAAATGCCACTCTAGAGAAGATTTCTTCAACTCTATCTTTTATTTATGCAATTTATTTATCTTTATGTCTTTTTCTCTTTTGTTCTTCATGTCTAGACTTTAGGGTTTTTGTTGGATTATGGATGGCTTGATTTTGATGATTTGATGATTGATTTGTGTTGCTTATGTTCTTAATCATTGTTTTCCTTTCTTTCTAAGTGATCTTAATGCTAGATTGGGCTTGAGAGAGTCAATCTAGATCTTTGGGAATTTCATACCCACAAGTTGTTTGATGAAATTCCCCAAAGAACTTAGAAAGAGATAAACATTTTTAACATATGAGAGTAGTTGCTTAAGGTGTTTATTGGTTGATTTGAATATTGATCTTAATGCTTGCTAATCATTTCATCACAAATGAGAATTTGATCTTGATTTAGTGGTTAGCATAATGATTAGTGCCTTGAGAGAGGATTAGTCAAAATTAATGATCTTAACCTAAAGAATAACATAGATTGTGTGTATTAGCATCGTTAGTCAATTGTCTTGATGGTTAGATGATGATGAATTAAGTTGATCCTTGTTAGATCCTTCACATAGGTTAGCTCTTATTAGATTGAGAGATCAAATCTAGAACTAAGGCGTTTCACGCCCGAGAGGTGTTCGATGAAATGCTTGAACCAAGCCTTTTGTGAGCTTTTCACATCCTAGCCAATGAGAGTTGATGTCTAGGGTGATTAGTGAACTAATTGGAATTGGAGATTAATGCTCATTGATTATCTAATTGCAAACGAGAGTTTATGTCAATTAGGTGATTAGTGAAGTGATTAGTGCCATGAGAATGGATTAGTCATATTTGTGAATTCCATGTTCTAGGATACGGTTTAATGCAATCTTTGTCATCGTCATTTGATTGTTAATCGTTCATTTGCTTGTTTAATCCATGATCCAACACATCTATCTTTTGTTTTATTTCTTGCATTTTACTTTCTTAATATAAAAACATAAAAAAACCAAAACCATTTACTCTAGCTTAAATCATTTCTTGCATTCCTAGTGTGTTGTTCTTTGTGCCTCCTTAGATTGATCCTCTTGTACTACGACGATATGAGTAGACTTGAGTAATTGATTAATACTACAAACAAGTCTATCAGTATATTCACACCGAAACACCGAAACGAACCGGGGACGTCCCCATCTCCCGACGTTGCCGTCTCCGTTTGGTGGTCAACGTACCCGTCTTCCTTGAGACGTATCGGAGACGTTTCCTGGCCGTACCAGAGACGTACCGGTACCCATGCTGTACCCGGGACGGGTTCTTGGACTAAAACCACGTACCCGTACTTTCTAGCGCTAGCTGGGCCAATCATAAAAGACAGCTGTGTGTTATCTGTTATGTACTAATTAACAGTGACGACGAAACAATTGCTTCTTCTTCTTTGTCCTCGTGGAAAATAATAATGTTTTTCTTTCTTGATTTACAATGCTGAATAAATGAAAGATTCGCTACCTGAAAGTGACGCGAAAAAATAAAAGTGACTCAGATAATAAAGTGCTAGTGGGTATATAGAAGGATAGAGAATAAAACAGAGAGGACAAGTTAAACATTCTCTCTACTCTATTATCATGCGCTTCTTTCTGCTTCATGTTAGCCAATGTATGCGGAAATTTCTCATCTGATATTCTTCTACAACACAAAATATATACATATATATATATATATGGATAATAATTGATACAAATATTAGATTCATATGAGAGAAGAAGCTCTTCCCGAACACCAATACGAGGAAATAACGTTCGAATGAAGTTTGACATAACATACTTTTCCTAATATTAATATTTTTATCTGCGATGGCGAATTTATCTTTGTACAGCAATATTTGCAAGTTGAGGCCACGACTTCTTAATCAAATTGAATATAATATAATTACTTTCACATCTATATTCGTTCTTGGAGACACGATGCAATTAATCTCTCGTGTCACAAAAAAAAAACTGTAAATTACCATAAAAATTAGACTTTATACATATATAGATATGGGATATATAATAGTAAGAAATACCTAGTGTTTGTAAGCTCTACCGATGTACTAAGCATTCTTCTCAAGAAAGTAAATCTCAATATTGTCAAAAGTTCGAATCTTGATGTTGGAAGCATATTGGATCTGATATTGCCTAAAACTAATGTTTGACATCAAATTCGAATTCCAACATCTTACATATTATGAATGTAAAATTTGAACCATTTGTCGTGGTTCTCCTATATTGTGTGGATGATTGTATACTAGACGTGTCCAAATGGGTCAAATAGGTCTTTCATGACCATGATCTTAATGGGTTGAGTGTAAATGGGTCATGGATCACATATGACAAATTACCTATCTAATTATATGGATCAATAGGTCAAATGGGTAATCCATGAATCACAAAAATTTATTTAAGTAAATATCATTAATAATTTTGAAATGATAAAATTAAAAATGGTGAATAAATATTATGATGTACTTATA
This sequence comes from Eutrema heterophyllum, assembly GCA_002933915.1. Lineage (NCBI taxonomy): Eukaryota > Viridiplantae > Streptophyta > Magnoliopsida > Brassicales > Brassicaceae > Eutrema > Eutrema heterophyllum. Next base: position 906,884 of record PKMM01010274.1, on the reverse strand, counting down.
TTATGAATCGACAAATTTTCTTTAATTATCATGAATTGGTCATGAATTCGTCGAACCATGTCTTTGACGGGAAATGTAAAATTACGTTTTTGGCGGGGAAATACGGAATAACGTTTTGGTGGGAAAATGCAGAATGACGTTTTTGGCGGGAAAATGCATAATTACGTTTTTGGCAGGAAAATACATAATTGTGTTTTTGGCGGGAAAACGCGGAATATCGGTTTTGGAATGAAGTATGAAATCATGTTTTGGCAAGAAAATGCGGAATAACATATTGGCGGGAAAACGCAATATCACGTTTTTTACGGGAAAACGCAATATCACGTTTTTGACGGGAAAACGTAGTATCATGTTTTTTGCGGGAAAATGCGGAATCGTGTTTTGGCGGAAAAAATGTGGAATCACGTTTTTTGCGAAAAAAATAATGGACTCATTTTGGCGAAAAAATGATGGTTTGTTGCTTTTTTGAGAAAAAAATGATGTTATAAAAGTAATATTGCTATGATATCATGATAATGTCATGATGATAGGTCAAACGGATCACTATTTGACCCATGATGCATTTGACATATGACTCATTTGACCCATCAACCCATTAAAATCAATTTTTTAACCCATTAGGGTTGTGGATCATGGATCGAATTGCTATTGGACCCATTTTACCACCCCTATTTTATATATTAATCATTTGTCGTTATTCTATGTGGTCTCGTGATTGTGTGTTTGTAGACAAGTTAGATCGTCCGCTGTCAATGGTAAATGGTCATTTATAATAATGATTTTTAAAAATAAATACTGATGAATAAATAATGATATAATAGAGAAAAAAACTATAAAAACTATTTATCTAGTCTACCATAGGTCCATATGCCTTGATTAGTTGTGAAGTGAGATTATATTTAATATATATGGACATGTACATATGTAACATATCATATTCATACTTTTTATAAACACATTATTTTAATATATAAATGAGGATACAAAAATCTAAAATTGAAAAAATCAACGAGGATGATTGACAATGAATGTTGTGACTTTCATAGGAGAGCAAGTCTAGCAATGGAGATAATTGTAAGGGAAAATCTAAAAAGGTATAATTAAATTAAAAAAAGGTATAGTAGACGAAATAAGTAAGATTTGAGGCAAGTGGTGTATCACTCCGTAACAATCCAAACATCAATACATGTGAAAAAGCGTTTTTGGTACCTTTTCCTTTTTTCTTTCATCCCCACTTCACTTCATTTCATTTCACACTCTTATCCTCAGTCTCTGTCCACTTGTTTAGTTTTAAAAAAAAAAAAAAAAACAATTTTAAACATTGTGGATAATAGGATAATTGGTCTCCACTGTCTTATTAAACCGGCTTTAGATGCTTATGCCCGTGACAGCTTACCAGAATCTCTGTATCTTGATTAATACTTATATTTCCTAACAATACTTTATAATTAGTCGAAATGTAAAGATTGATTAATTCTCTTCTAAATATTAGATTTTTATATTTAATTCCAGTAGCTGAATCAGGTTCTAAAAAGTATACCCAATCTTTATTTGTTTGTACATGAGTTTAATATCATATGACTACAAAAAGAATTTTAAATGGTTGAAAAAAGATTTAAAAAATCCATTAAAAGTTGTGTGTTTCGAAGAGATACTAAATCGACATGATCTGGCTTTCGAAATTCAGATTGGCATTAAAACCAACACTAATGTCTTGCATGCTACGACGGTCTCACTCACTGATCATAAAATATAAGTCTCTTATATTATGCCGACACATACACATCTTTTTTTCTTGTTCTGTTATATATACAGTCTAATGTTTTAGAATCTCTCAATCATAAATATTTGTTGTAATATAGCTTCTGCTAATTAATTTGATACTTGACTTCTCATATGCATATCGATTAGAATCTTCACTCGAGTCACGTTTTAAACAACGTTGCTTTAATAATACTGAGCATTAGATCCACCCACATCGATAGAGATTTTGTGTATTTGACAATAAAAACAACAATTCTCTCTTTTCAAGAACAATTCTGCAAATGAAGAGTGAAATCAGTTAGATCTCCCGTAATAATAAAGTAAAATGTTTTATTTACAAAGGAAGAGCAGAGAGATATATAGAAAATGTTTCTTTCTTTTGCACACATCAATTTTACAGATATCAATCAATCAATATGCGAGAGCATTTACATATAATGACGTCATATTCGTACGCCATTTCTCAAATAATCACATTTATATTCTCCACCGTCACACAAACGAAGGGATTAATTAACCGTCAGAACGAGATCAGATCAACCGTCGCCGATCTAGATTTCGTCACCGGAGACGCAGGCAACCTCGCCGTGAAATTGGGGAAAGAATCGTCCTCGTCTGCTCGCACATCGTCCTCGAAATTGAGCGCGTAGCTCAGCGGATCGTAGCTGAGATCTCCAGGATAGCTATGGCTATGGTGTCTCTGGTGGTGAGCGCAATTATAAGCGCAATTGTTGTTGCGGCACGTAACCTTGATGCGTGTCTTGACGCGGCGGCACCGATCTCTGATCTCGAGCTCCTGCGCCGTAGATTTGAGCCACTCGTAAGGAGATTTCGGCGTTCTCTGTCCGATCATCGCCTCCGGCTCAACCACCGCGTTCGCTCCTAAGCAGCAGATCGGAGATCTCAGCCTGTGACCAGTTCCTCTCGTTGATCTAGCGGAAGACGGAGAGCTGCATTCGTTGTACATCTTGTCGATATCCAAGTTTTTTCCGAAATCGAGGAGAAAAGAGAAGTTGTTTTTCTTATAAAGAACCAGAAAAAGAAGACAAGTGAGGGAAAAAAGAACGAATGGGAGAGAATAAATAGGAAAAAAAATTAGGAAAGAAGATAAGGGAGTCAAAAGAAAATAAATAAAACTCCGTGGGTGGAACGTGGGTTTGGGCCCGGTCCGCATTTTTAATGGGAGAGTGTGTTTTTGTATTTTTATTTCATTTATCGTTGGGAGTTTATGTAAATTTACTCAATGTGCTGTGGTTTGTAGAGAAATTTCTTTAGAATCTGCATATGTACGGCTTTGCTATTAAGGTGAAGTAAACAGTTTGTTGCTGTATGTATTAGAAAGACTTTTTTAGTTGTTGCATTCTAATGTGAAAAGCAATAGTTTCCAAATGGAAAGTATAAGAGCTTCTCTTTACACCTCTGATTGCCTCTTTGCCACCACTAATTTCACTCGCTCTGTGTCATCACATCCAAAAACAGCGTCTCAGATGCAAGAACTCCAACCATCTCTTTGCTATATATGTCTAAACTAGTAACTGTGTTTACCATCTCATCTTCTGAATCTGAATCTGAACCTGAATCCTCAACTTCCGCCTGCACATTAAGAATACCAACACACACACTCTCAATAGAGCTATAATACTGCATATATATTAGACACACAATGGTCAGAGATTCCATCAATCACCTCTGTGGTTAGTTGAGTAGAGGAGGTATTGACTGCATTTTGAGACTCTGACTCTGAACTGGCTAATCGGACATGTTGTTGTCTACTCGGTGATCGCCATAGAATCCTAACTATACTTTGCCTTGTTATCACAGCATTTCTTGGGGCAGTAGCAACTGGTAAATTTCCTGCTCCATTACTTGTTTGCAGCCAAGACAGAGGTATCTATAAGATGCAAAAAGGGTCGAAATATTGTCAATAAAATGAAAGTCAATTGGTAATGAAGACAGAGACGGAACAAACCTGTAACTGTAAGCGACGAACAACAGAAATCACCTGAGATAAATACAAAAGCTATCTCGTCATAAAAAGATAAACCAGATGTGCAATAAATCTAATTGGAAGCAAAGATGTACACACAGGTCTTTCTCCCATGCCAATTCTTGAGGCGACACGGCCTAGATGAACGAGTGAATTGCCTAAATCACTCAAGAAGATTTCTGATCCAATCGCTCTCCCTTGGCGCAATCTTTGCGATGATGGATCTCTAAGATTTACATGATCCGCAAGCAGCATTGAGATGTTCTGCAGAAGGGAGATACATCCAAAATAAATATAATGGCATTTGGTATAACATATGTAATGCAAAAAGAAAAAGAAATAAAACATCAGAGAACATACAGATAAGCATTCAGCTACTTCACCAATCAACAATTGCCTTCTAGTTTGTTGAACTCTAGCCAAAAGAGATGGTCTTGGGATCTGATTATCTCTAGTAGGGCCAGAATCTTGCTCATTTCCCATCGAATTTCGAGAAGTTTGCGAATTGTTAGCATTGTTACCTAGAGATTTCACAATACAAAATGTTACAGAAGCTCAGGATCTTGAAATCATGTCTAACAGTTGGTAGCAAACTCACGTCTCAGATGATTCAGATATGCAGATACGAATGTTAAAGCATCTGGAATCACCTGCAGTGACCAAAATAAAGAATTTCCGTTAGCAAAAACACAGCACACGGTTTATCATATAGCCCGTGCAGTGGCGTGACAGCCGTAAACTCTCTGTATTGTACATGCCAAGTGACCCTAAAAGGCTGAAACATTCTACCAAACATATAAGAAGATACAAAGAAAGAAAGAGAACTCACGAGAGAGCTTTGCCTTCTCTGGCTGTCCACACGACCCAAAATAGGATCAGACGCTGAAAAAAAAATGAAACAAGTTTATCCATTTAGAGAAACAGTATATCACAAGTATACACCAATACTAAAACAGTTCAACAAGAGTAAATTTAGGGACTTTTGAAAAGCATGTACACCTGCATTACTACTTGGACTTTGTGATAATCGTGGAATTGGTCGTCTGATAACCAAATACAGAATGTGGCCTCCTTCAACATCTTGGATTAACCCGTTTAAAGAAACCCGTTCGGAAAAAAAAGAAGAAAGAAAACACAAGAGAGCAAGAGAATAAAAAGGCAGGATACGATAATCTGATAAGAATTGATCATCTTTCAGAACTCTTCCACGGAATATCAAGCGCTGTAGTCCCGACGTAACCCCAGATATGTCAGCAATTCGCTCCTTCAATTCCACGATAGAGATCTGCAAAAACCAAATAGGAACAAGTCCATGGCAGAAGAACAAAACAGGAAGCCATTGGTTTCACAATCTTGATCATCCAGAAATTCTTATGCAAAGAAACACATATTCTACCATTATAAACAATCTAAAAAATATCAATCTTACACTTCTGTCTACACGCAAGGTGTATGTTTCAGAATACAATCTCTTTATTTCTATCTCAATTAAATCAGATGGGCATTGAGATGCCTCCGCTACATCGACCGTATCTCCCATCCTGAGAAAAGAAACAGCCAAAGACTAAGAATTTCTTGAATGATTACGATGAGATGACGAGGAAGAACAATACACGAATTCGATCACCAACGCGAACTCAAACTCCCACAACTACAAGAAATACCCCCAAAATCCATTTGATACTAACTCTGCGACATTCAATCAAGAAACAGCTAAAAATGAAAACGAAGATACGAACTAAAACCCTAGGAAATGGAGAATCTAAAGCAAGCGATATTAAGAAAAGAATAGCGAGATTAAGAGAAGAGATACCAGATACGAAAGAGACGTAACTTGTGAAATCGTTCGGATTAGAAGAGAATGAGAAGTAGCCACAGAGACGGGAGCAGATTTTGATGCGATTTCTTTAACCCTAGAAACCCCTCAACGACACCTGAAAGCTTCCTCTCAAATCCACTTTTCTTTTCACTCTTTCTTCTTCCTCTACGAGAGAAGTCTCATGGTTATAAAAGATTCAAACAAAGCTTTATGCATTGTTATAGTATTTGGCAAAATAACAAATATAACCCCTGAGTTGTTTAATTTCTGCGTTTTAAACCCTGAGGTTTACTTTTCTATTTTAAAAAATTTCTCAAATAAGCCCCTCTCTTGCTGGCTCCTTTGATTACTCACCCTAGAAGTAGAAGCTTCCAGAACCCAAAACCCTTTCTCGCGCGATCCAGGTATGATTCCGATGCTCCTCCGCTCCTCGGCGAGGAGGTTTTTTTTTTTTTTTTGTTCAACAAGGAAAATCATTTCTTAAAATCGATTTATATTGTTTGTAGCAGGTTTCTTAAAATCGATCCTGCGACAAGCTTCCGATGCCTCTTGGAATTGCTGGAATCGAATTCGAATCCCGATTCGACTTCTTCTAAGGTTTGTCCTTCTATTCCAAAAGAAGTTGTCAAGCAAATTGGTTTGGTATTGAGTTTATATCCTAAGGGAGCAGCCATTACAGAACTGCGTGAGCAGCTGAGCAAGAGTTTTTCTTTTACAGAACAAGGGTTTCGTTGGATCCATTCGTAGGAACTCTTTTTGTCCTCCTTGCGAGATTGCTCCTGGTATAACTACCATTTTCTCGTTTTTTGATTGGATCTAGATGTTCCGTTGAATTCACAAGTTTGTGTTCACGGTTTCTTGTGAAATTTAGTGTAGAGTCGGACCTGGTTCAGTGCCTTGGCCTTTTTCTGCTTCTTCTGCCGAGATTCGCTAGTCGAGACATGAGAGTTTTGAGTTATCTGAAGCAATGGCGTGGAACGGCGAAGGAGGCATTCGGTCAAGTATCAGTCGTCGCCAAGTTTCTCTGTTTGCTTCATGTCACAGATCGTTACCTAATTTCCTCGACCCACGTCTGTAATTGTTGGAATTGAATCTCTCTTTTTTTTTATTGGTTTCCTTACGTCTTTTCCAAATAAATCTAATTCCGTTTCTATCGGGTTTTAGGTTCATGGCCCTAGCATGCTTCCGACGCTTAATCTCACCGGCGATGTCATTTTGGCCGAACACTTATCACACCGGTTAGGTAGGATTGGGCTCGGTGACGTCGTATTGGTTCGATCTCCGATAGACCCAAAGAGGATGGTGACAAAGCGGGTCTTGGGTTTAGAAGGCCATAGACTCTCTTTCTCTGCTGACCCATTGGTCGGCCATGGCTCAATCAGCGTTGTGGTATGAACATTGACCAATCTTTCCATTTCAAAACTCCACCTTTTGGTGAAAAAAATGTGCAAATTTCTAGGGTTGAGGTTTTATCTGTATATGATTGATGATTTTGGATGATCTAGAAGGTCAACATTTGCTGGTTATTGGTTTCGATTTAATCGATTTCAGAGTAGATATAGGATTTAGGGGTTAAGGTAAAACTAAGATAGAATTTGAGAATTTCTAGGGTGTTTATGTGTGTGTGATTGATTATTTGGGATGGTCTAGAAGGCTAGTTATTGGTCTCGCTTTAAGTCGTTCAGAGTATTTATAGCATTTAGGCTTCCTTAGCCTCTTCAGCATTCATGGACACATTTTGAGTTTTATGCGACCAATCTCAGTTTTTGCAGAGCACCAAAGCTTGTCTGATTTAGGGTTTATGTATTGCTTCTTCAAAATAGGTTCCAAAAGGTCATGTTTGGGTTCAGGGAGATAACTTGTATGCCTCAACTGATTCACGTCATTTTGGACCTGTACCTTACAATCTCATCGAAGGGAAAGCTCTTCTGCGGGTAAAATCTTTGTAGTCCGACAACTTCTTTTCTAGCTCTGAAGTTGTTATAAAATAGTGACAATTAGTAACTATCTCTTTGCTTCTCTAGGTCTGGCCACCAGAATGCTTTGGGTCATTGAGATGACGATCATATTACATACACATTCCGGTTGTTTCAATTGCTTTTGCAGTAAGTTGCATCAAGGGATTGTTACTCCAACAATTATGTTGCGATGGTTGTTCACACTCATGAGAGTAATGTATCATTCAAATTTCGATAAAATCACGAAAGTGATAACCATTTTTGCTCTGTTTACTTGTTGGTAATATAAGTGGAAGCCATGGACCTGACGTTGTTTTATACGTGAAGTTATATCTAATGTTAAGATTCATGCTGTTAGATAATAAAAAAAAAAGGTGGTGACTATTAGGATGATAATTGTGGCTTGAACAAAGTTTTTGATGTTTTGATCCTTTTGTGGTGTGAAGAAAGAGAGAGTCTGGTTCTATTATATATGGGTTTGCATCACCTAATTAAACCGAAGCAGTCTTGCCCTTCGACCAATCTTATTTTCAAGATGTTTTTAATAGGGGAAATGTTCTCATAACCGAATCAGACAGGCCGGTCTGACCGGAAATAGTTACTCTTGCCAGCTGACCGGAAATTATGTGTTTGACGTTACTAGTTAATCGAAGTTTTCTACTAATTTTAGTTTTAACGTTGGCACATTTCATCGTATATTAAAAAAATTATTAAAAATTTTATATTATCTCTTATTAATACACTCAAACAACAAACTTAAAACTGAATTTTTATTCAAAATTATGCATTAAAAACATAAAATAACACTCTTTGTAAAACAAAAATAAAATCTTAAAACGACACAATTAGTGAAACGGAAAGAATATAAAACAACAATAATAAAACAAACAATTACACTATAACCCACTTTATGTCTTTATAATTACTCAATATACCACTTTTGTACATACTGCACCTGAAAAGACCATAATAGCCTTCTATTACTTATATCCTTCGATTACTTACCAACCTAGATTTATTCTTGCCGGCGACTAGTCTTTAGAAGAAAAAGTGGTGAACGGCGTTAACATCCGACCGTATTCCGTATTTCCGGCCAGCTTCTCGGTTGGCTCATCCACGTAAACCCTTCTTTTCCCTTTATTCCTCTCACCGGCAATTAATTTTACAAGTCTACTGCTGCGAATCTCGTCGATCAAAGAATTTTCTAAGCGATTCTTTTGCCGGATCGAACTAAGCCCTAGAATGGTATTGTGATTTGTGGGTGTTGCTCTTATTTGGTATTGCTGATTGATTCTGGGAGTTTCACGAGATTGAGTCTTGTAATCTGTTTGTTTCGGGGTCTATAAATCGTTGAATTTTTTCATTATTTATAGGGGACAGTTTCGCCTTTGGTGATCTATTCTCGTTGGAAGTGATGAAGTCCGGGAATGCGGCGAAATTGATAATAGAGGCGCTGCTTCAGCGGTTCCTGCCTCTCGCAAGACGGCGAATCGAGACAGCCCAGGCTCAGGTTCGTCTCCTTCTCAATATGCTTTTTTTTTGTTTGGCTCACACATTTGAATCCATACGTTCTTTGGGTAGTTTCCTTCTCAATAGTTGAAACTTAGTTGTCCTGAGTATGAGGGTTTAATGGAAGTATTACATTGAATTGGGTATAACAAGGACTGCTGAAGGAAATGCATATGTTCCCGCTTCCCACTGCCACTTTCAGACTAGTATACGTTTTCTTCTAATAGATTTTCACATTCTGTATTTTGTTTACACCAGTCTTTGGTACTGATATGGTTCTTGGTGTGATGTCTGCAGGATGGACAGTACCTTCGTCCATCAGATCCTGCTTATGAGCAGGTGCTGGATTCCTTGGCTATGATTGCGCGTCACACACCTGTTCCTCTTTTAGAAGCTCTACTTAAATGGAGGGAAAGGTGGGTAAATTTTATTCCTCTCTCTTAACAAATAGATGGTGTCTGGCTCTTGTCCAAATGAAATACGTCCAAAAGACCTATCTCCCACAGTATACTATTTCGACATCTTGCATTATTTTAGCTTTGAATCGTTGATCTTCCATGTTCAAGTGTTGCTTTTATACTCTTTGGTACATTATCGTAATTTCTTATGTGGATATCACTTTCTCTTCATATAGGTGAATTTATTGACTAGATGTAATTTATGATTGGGGCGTAGCCACTTCTCTGGACCATTTTTTAATATATATATATATATATATATTTTGTGGGCTTATATATCTGCCTTGCAGTGAATCACCTAAAGGTGCAAATGATGCATCGACTTTCCAGAGAAAGGTATTTTCTTTTGATTGTTCACAGGAACAAGTCCTCAGGTTTTAGTAACTATGTGCACTAGATCCAACTGACCAGTCTGTTATACTCTTACTTCTCTCTACTCTGTTTTTGATTTGTTGTTGTTTCAGTTTGAGGGCTCTCTAATCTCTCTATTACAGGTTAGATCTCGATTCTGAGACTGGATTTGTTTAGCCTGACAAATTAGGATTGTGTTATTGTTACAACTTGTGGACAATTAGAATGTGGACAAAGTAATGTGAACAAGCCCATCTTTCTTCTCTTTCACTCTGGTTATAGCCACTCAGGTATGATTGGGTTTCTAGCTGTAACATTATCTAATGATTGTGTCTCAAAACTTTCACAAAAGATGAAGTGGTGGCTTCGCTTAACGAGAGAGCAAAAGCTGGAAAGTTTGACACCAAGGTTTGTTAACCGAGATTCATTCTTGGAGATTTCAGAGAAATTCTTTTGCTGTTTCACTGATAAAAATGTTTATTTATTTATTTGTTTCCTTGGGTATATATGCATTAGTTAGCATGGACAAAGTTTGAACAAAGTATCATGCATCAATTAGTCTTGATTTTTTGTAAGAATTAAATATTACAATTGGTGTTGTGTATTATATTTGGTTGTTACTTAACAATTGATCTATATGTTATGTTGTTCATGCGAATGCAGTTCATGGACAATGTTGTCAAACTGATGAATCAGTTCTTCTTGGACAACGGCTGGTGGATAATTTTGGTTGGAAATCATATCCTGGATAGCAGTTAGTAAGCTGTCATTGACCAGCTGGACGAATTAGCATAGACATGTCATTGCCACATTTGTTTTGTGTATTGTTGTATAAGAAGAAATTATTAGTGTAACTTTCGCTATGTAAACAATCTTTTTAGTATATGTTCCAGACAATTGAATATGATTGGTCCTACCAGAATCATGATTTAGCCAATCTATTGCACGCGCCGTCCACATGTCTATATCCATTCAATCCAACCTTCATCCACTAACTCTTTCCACGCATGTCCGCCAACACACGTGTGTCCATCGGTTTTTGTCCATAACTGCCATAGAATCTCTTTCAAAATTCACTTCCCCTCCATTTATGCCATTTCCCTTTCATATTCTTTTTACGTTTATACTTTGTCTACGAGAACAAAAGCTCAAAAAACATGCAACAGAACCTCTCTACCAAATCCCCTCTATCGCAAATTGTCCATTGACACTTAGTTATTTGTTTTTGGACCGAGAAACTGTTTATTTTGTTAAGCTTCAATTGGAAGACTTTATATAATTATTATGCTAAGTTCAGAAGATTAATTATTAGATCCAACTTGGCTTTGCTTTCTTGCATTTTCCCCAACCCACACCGTTTGTGTGGCTTGTACCGAATGTAAATCAGGATTCTCGAATATTTTATGCACTTAACTAATTTGTCCACAAATACCAACGATATTAATTGATTGTATCCATGATATGATGTCCATCCACAAAACAAAAAATTACCTTGGATCCAACAGAGAGGTGCATACCGAAACTGAATCAACTAGACCCAATTTGAGTGTGTGACTCTTCAAGATCATGACCAAATATCAATCTATTAAAGCAATGAATCGATATCATGTACAAGCTAATATGGACATCTTATGAAACCTCTATGTTCTCTCATCAATTCAAATCTACCAAACTTCCGAGCTAACAACATATTCTTTGATCAAAGAACATATCTAGTACTTGTCCCCGAACACAACCAAATTTGTGCAGCAACTAGATACATATCCACGCTCTCGTATCCACGCTCTCGTATTCATGCTCTCGTATCCACACTTTTGTACCCACGCTCTCGTATCCATGCTCTCGTAGACAAAACAACCCTAAACTGGTAATAACAAGACAAGATTCATTCAGTATTTAGACATTTCATAAACATATACACAGTTGTCCACACAAACATGTCTACTATGACTTGTCCACACATACCAAAATAGAAGCATGAAACTGAATCGAGAACTCAAACATGCTAAATCCATTCGTTTATATCCATCATCCTTTACTCTCACACACTACCATCCATACAATTTCATCCATAAATACACAACCATCGTATGTAAATTAAGTTTACCACCTTTGTATCCATCATAACTTTCTTCTTTAGCTGCGTCTGCAAACTGTGTTCTCACATGTATTTCGTCGAACAGCTTACGTGCGCTTCTTCCTTGGATGAAACTAATTGCATCACTCTCGAAGAACAACGATCTCTGGTGACCCAGTTTCTCTCTCACTGTCTTCAATACTACCAAGAGAAATCCAAAGACAATTCCATAACAATTATCAAAAAGGATAGGGTCAAAAGAAAAATAACCAAAGACAATTCAAATCGTAAATGCGATTCTCTTAAAATCAGATACCTATGATTTGTCCACGCAAACCTCTACACGCAAACCTGATACAAAAATCAGAAGGAAGAAATCGATAAAAGGGAATTTGTCCACTATGTCTACTATGACTTGTCCACGCAAACCGGTCCACACATACCTATCCACTCAAGCTGAGCCCAGAATCATCTCGTTCATGATTTTCAATCCGCCGATCACGTAGAAAACTCCGTCCACGGCGCTTCGATGCATCCGTATCTCTTCCGTGCTGCTTGAGTGACCACTTCCCACCGATTTTTCGCCGGATCGTACTCTTCCACCGCCGCCGTGACTTCTGAACCACCACCGCCACCAGCAACGTAGATCTTACCGGAAATGACAGCATTCAAATTTTTTATCTATCGGAATAACAAAACCGCAAATAGGAATAGTAAACTGACAATTCCACTTGATTGACGATTTTAAGAGAGTAGAGAACCTTAGGGATGGAGATTGGTGAAGAAGGTGAAAGCTTCAGAGAAGCCATTGGCGATGTGCGGAGAAAGAGTGAAGATTGATAAGTCTTCTGCTTTTGTTTTCAATTATCACACAAAGAGTTTCATAGATTTTTCACACCTTTCAACAGTGCAAAAAGTATAGCAATAGTCGAAAGCATGTTTTTGTGTAACAAAAATCATAAAAATGGCTTAAATTGTAAATCACTCATAATAAAAATATAATAAAAATACGGAGTATAGGTTGTTGGATGTGTTTGTTACGACCTTTAGTACTAATATCTTCACGGAAAATCACTTGAATTGATTGTTATTAAACTAATAGACTTTCACGGACAATAAAAACAAAACAAAAATGTAGAAGATTAAGTTAGGATAATAGCCAATAATAGCATTTCGAAACTTAGAAATCACAATCGCTTCTTCAAAATTTGCTTCATACAGTAAAAATGAAAAAAAAAAAAAAAAAAAAAAAAAAAAAAACGAGTACCCATTGATATGATTAAAACCTTTAACCAAAACTTAAAAACACTGAGATGAATGATATTGGTAAAAATATATAATAGGATTTCTGGATTGTTTAGATAATACCAAGAAATTCAAATGTCTCTTTTAGGTGGATGGCTATTAATCTACAAAGAGATTAGAGATGTGGAAGCGGAGAAGGAAAAAATGGGCAAATCAGCATAATATCATAATTATTGAAACCTAGAGATATTATAATATTGGATACTAGTACAACCTCATTGCTACCTCCACTTTAATAATAGGGGATATATGAAAATATCCCAGAGTAAAATAAGCATCTTATTCTTAATAATGGGTTTTTTCAAATTTGCTTCGAATTAAATAATCATCAAAGTCTTTACCATTGGCATCAAGCCATCATTATAAGATTCTTCTGTTACATATTATCACAGCATATCATTGCATAACATATGGGACATAAGTTTCCATTCAAAGAGGACTTGAACACGCTTTATACTCTCCCATATTACCAAAACATATAAATCGCCAAAACAAATCAATATATTTAATAATGCTTCTATACTGTTAAAAAGATCTAGGAACATCTCGCCACCATAAATTCAAACTGCACTAATCAAGGACTCAATATCACAAAATTACTATTGTCACGATCTTACCATTTATCACCCCTAGATTAAACGACTTTCCTTGCCAAAAAAAAAAAAAAACAACAAAAGAAACAATAACTACATGACCATGACCAGTGCCCAAACCATGACCATGAATCACCAGTTAAACATTGTTGTCTCTTGGAATGTTATGATGAGGCTAAGGAAGCCTGGACACGCGTGAGACTAAACCACACGTGTCGTAGTAGCGTGGGACGAGGTGTTGTGATATTGTTAGCCTATTGCTTTAACACAATGTATATCCCGACCATACAAAAATAACTGTTTTGTCCCTAACTCACCCAACATGAACTCCATGTGCCCCGCATTATTGATCCCCACTACTATTTTTATTTTTATTTTATTTCTTAGATTCGTCTTAATTAACCCGTTACAATGTTTAAAAAAAGTTTTCTTTGTTTATCAAGTTATTATACTATCTTAGTGTTAATGTTTATTAATTGATACTATATATGAATTACAAAATATAGGTTTTTTTACTATTTTTCTTTTTCATAAAATAGCCTCATCCACCAAAAGACACGACAATGTGTTTTGCTAATTAGTCATCATATCCACTGTTTTTCTTTAGGCAAAACAAAAAAAAAGATATTGAGTTTCTATAAGTTCAGTCCTTAATCATCTCAATCAAATTTAGGCGATGTGTAAATTAACTTCCTTTCCACTTAGTATATCAACATAAATTCTTACATCACCTTACAATTGGACTTGTCTGAAACCCAAGTCCAAAGCTATAAACGAAGAAGCATATTCGACCAACCAAAAAAACGAAGAAGCATATTGGAATATCGTTTTTAATTAAGAGTTGTAGCATCTCACGAACAATCAAAAATATTATACAGTATGTAATTATGTTTCAAGAGCAAAAGCAGCTTTAAATTTTTATATAATTGCTACTAGTTGTACCTCTTTGATAGTACATATGTTATAGTTACATCCGAATAATATTGTTGAAAGAATAATTCGAGTCATTAGTTCCATCAATTCCCTAGGGGTCCAAAATACATTAAACACAGTTGCATGGATCTCCTCCACCGAAACAAGAACGAATTCTATATTCTTTGTGGTTCTGACCTTGCTTTGAAGTCCCTCCAAGAGTTTGGCTAATTCACCAGTAGGTTTGAGGTGAAAAGTTGTTGAAATATTTTAGTTTGTTAGTTGTGAATTGTGATTATTAACATTCTTTTTTAACTATCCCGTATGGTATTACGATGTTTTTTGACAAACCATTTTTTGTTGGGTGTGTGCAAAGGACTAATCATTAAAAGTGTTTTAAAACTAAATCTGACTGATATGCTCAAATTAATATCCTAAAAAGGACTAAAGCAGTGTTGCAATATAGTTAGGGGTCGAACACAAGAACTCCAGAAATCACGCAATAGATTATGTAGATCATAATTAAGCTAAACCAAGAAGATGTGATTAAAAGCAGATGCGTAAATTAAACAAGTTGTAATCGATGAGAGGGAAGATAGACTCATGGTATTTCTCAGGGAATTCAACAAATGTAAGTAAACTAACTAACATGATTCAGATTTAGCGCGGTTCTTGAACTCAAATCACTAAAGTATAGCTAATCAACCCTTGTTTCGAAAACTATCTAAGCCTAAATCCTAGAATTCCAAATCTCTTTGCAAATCCTAAAGTTTTAAACCAGATTTTAGTTCAGGTTTGATCTGTTCACAAAACAACTAATTACAACTTTCTTTACGAATAGTTATTTTGCTCACTCTAGGTTCTATCAGGTAATCAATCGCACTCTCGTGCCTAACCAATTATCCTAAGATCTAAGTTCCAGGTGATCAGTCTAGAATTAGCTTTGAGAGCAACCTAAGGCGAAGAACTAATTCAGACGGTGAATCCTAATCATTCAATTAACCTAACATTCAGAGAAAACCCTTATGAGAACCCTGAACCTAACAAGAGAACTACTCATACATGACAATTGAAACAATAAACATGACTGAAATAATACTCAGATAAATAGTAAAAAGGAGAGTAACAAGAGGGTTTGAAGTCTTCTCTCGGACGAACAGAGTCTCAGACTTGTCTCCCTCAAAAAGCTCTCTCTCTCAAAACTCAGAATCAAATCAAGTGTAAACTCAATGTTCTTGCCAAAGTGGCTAAAAACCTAACTTAAAACTCATAAAACACGTTTTGGGCTAAATTGTAAATAATAAAGACTTCTGGGCAATTTTGCAATTCTTCAACTCTTCATTAAAGTCGCGCTTCGTGCTCTGCTACAGTGAGTATCGATCGATACTCGGCAGTGTCGATCGATACTCGGCAGTGTCGTTCGATACTCAAGACTCTGAATCGGGTACTCAGCTACACGAGCTTCTGTTTTGCTCCAAAATGCTCCAAAAAGCTCCAATATCTCCAATTATGCTCCAAACGTGCTAAAACCTGTAAAAGACTCTAAAACACTACAAAATAGTAGAAAGACTCTATAAAACGGACCTATATCATGGCTTAAAAGGGGTAAAAACCATGATATATCAACTCCCCCATACTTAGCCTTTGCCTGCCCTCAAGCAAATAAAGGACTAAACCAGAGAAAGAGGTTTGAAAACGCGGAGACTCACATGTTCCTAAAACATTGCAATGACCCTTTTCCCAAGCACCCAAAAGTCACCTAACCAGATCCAAATCTAACCACCATGTACTTCTCCGTAGACATTCGCAGCTTCCCCAGACTACACACATTATCTCACAGCATCGTTCAATCAAACCCTTCATCGCCAGTTTCATCGCTGTGGTTAACACCAAGAACCTTCTAGATTCTTTCCCATACAATATCATGACAAGGAACCATCCAAATTTCACACTTTTCGTATCACTTTCTCTCCCCCAGACTTATTTTGTATTTTGTTCTCTTTTTTTTTTTTTTTTTTTTTTTTTAACATTTGCATATACACATCAAGGTATGAGACGCGAGTAACGATGGTGTTTGCCACCGAATCCCCGGTTCTTCCCTCTCAATGTATCAAAGGGTGTAGGCGAATAATGGCATCATAGGAAAATCCTAGCCTCGCTTCCAACCTTGGTGTGATTATTCCTCACTAAGTAGAATAATGGGATCGCTGGAAATTTTCCTAGCCTTCTACTTAGAAGAAAATCATTTCACCTTTTATGCTTTTTTTTTTATTAACTTGTAACAGGGGAGAGAGATACTATCACTTTCAAACACATGGGTTCCTTTTGTCATATATGAATGAGGAATCAAGCTCTATGAATACTAACCACATCGATGAAGTGCAAAAATTTGGCTCAGGCTTTAAGAGAACTCTGCTGGAAACATGTGTGTCTTCTAGTTAACAAATTGATACAGGATAATTCCCACTTCAATTACCCAAGTGTACTCATGTCATTGCAGCACTTGAGATATCAATCCAAAAGGGTTAAGATTAATGCACTAGAAATACATAAACGTTCTAATCTAAGTGAATCAATAAGGTTTCGGTTTTTTTTTTGTCTAACAACCTAATTTAATGCAATAAGAAGACAAGTAAAATAAAATAACTAAGACGATCAAGAATGCTAAAAACGAATCCCGGGATGAAATGTACGATTTCGACTATCTAGAGCTTCACGATGGTGTCAATGCTACAATGATTCATGGGATGCAACTTGTTAAGTAGACTAATACAATTCCTCACATTAATCCCTATGTAAAATTCTAAGTCAAGATCAAACTTCCGTTTGTGAAATAGGATTCTACATGCATTGAAAACAAGACTACTTAGTCAATCAACACCTTAGACAACTACTTCCGCATGCTAAGAATGTAAATCCCTTGATTAGATTCATTGGGGGATTTCATCGAACACCTTCCGGGCGAGAAATTCCCTATGATCTAATCCAACTAGATCAAGGTTGATTTAGCCTTAAGCACTCTAAACAAGGATGAATCAATTATCTATTAAGTCCTAACACCATCGATTCGCCCTAGAATCGCCTAATCTACTTCATCCTAGAACCCTAGAAGATTACTCACTACCCATATTAAACCCAGCAATTTTCTTGGAAGGCATAATAAACATAGAGAGAAAGAGAGAGATGATGAAACAAATTGGTGCAATTGATTGAAGCTCTTCAAAAATCCCTTACAAAATCTCTGAAGGAGTTTTTCTTGTGTTTTTAGAACATAAAACTGGATAAAACTCTTCTAATCTCGATTAAGAGACTAAAAGGGTGATTAAAATCGGATCCGGGTCACCCGGAACAAACCGGGTTTGACCCATTTTTTTTTGGTCTAGTTCGCTGGGCTCGCAGCGACTGGCTCCAATCGCTATGGCTGGTCGCTGCGAGCTTCTTCGCTGCCCAGAAATCCACAGCGACCGCGTTTGGTCGCTGTGTGGTCGCTATGGTTTTGCTGGGAATCTCCTCCATGGTTCTGTAGCGACCGCTTCTGGTCGCTGTGACAGGTCGCTGTGAGTGGGGAGTTCGCAGCGACTGCTTCTGATCGCTGCGTGGTCGCTGTGATATCCCTGGGTTTCGACGGATGGATTTCACAGCGACACCTCCTGGTCGCTATGCGTTAGTCGCTACGGAACCCCATTTCAAGGTAATGGCAGCGAGTCCTCCTGGTCGCTATGGCCGGTCGTTGTGAACTCTAATCTCGCCTTTTGACTCCAAATGCACCTGAAAAGACTCCAAAAACCACCAAGACTCTCTAGGACCTACCTAAGACTCACTAACCTCTACTTACTATGCAAGACTCCCTAAGAATACAATGTATGCATGAAATGAGACACAAAACTGAGACGAAATGCATGCTAAAAAGAGTGAAAATGCATGAATATCAACTCCCCCGAACTTGCCTTTTGCTTGTCCTCAAGCGAACAAGCGGACGAGTCGGAGAAGAGGTTTGAAAGCGGGAGCTCAAATCAAAAGAAGCTAGCAAGGCATTCACCGTGATGTCCTTAGAAAATGATACCATATTGCAATAACACACATCCATAATTACTCTAACTTCTCTAGGCTTATCGCAACTCCTAATTCTTTTCTCTACACTCAAAATCAGGCATCCAACTACCATCATATCAACCAACTCTCACATTCAACTATTTCAATTAAGGTGCGGTCTCACAAATGGGCGAATGATCAAATCCAATCGGCTTGGGATATATGGCTTTTTGCACTAGTTAATGTGAGTGCATGGAGGTTAATCATCATTTTTGGGTGACTTACTCTCAAAAAGAGGAATGCTATATGTTATGCAAAAGCAAGGAAGATCAAAGACAATTTATGCATACAAAGCACAGCTCGCATTATTCTACCCTCTAGCAAAATGTTCTACCCAAATGAAGATCCCGTAATTTTTCGATTCAGCCAATCATCCCACATTCTTACCCTTTTCTTTTCCAGATTTTTCAACTACTAGAGACATATTATTTGACCCCCATTCTTTTATTTTTCTTTTTTTTTTTTTTTTTTTTTTTTATTATGGGGGGGTCGATTTCTTTGGCTTTCTCTAGTGTAGTCCATCTCAACAAGGGCCTATTATTTTCCCATTACACATCCCGCATTTTGCGAGCCCATAATCCCCAAATCCCGCAACCAAATACTTCATTTTTCCGATCCTAATGCTAGCCTTTTTCTTTTCTTTAGACAACTTAGACTAGCTAACAAATGCGAGCTAAACTTTGTCGTCCTCGATACTTACAAGATTTTACACACAATAGCATTATCAAGAAAAGGCCTCACTCAATCAAACAATGATGGGTTGAAACAAATGGTTTGGGTGAAAGGTGGGAAACCATCCTAAAGGTGAGAATGGCCACTCGGGTTATTAGAGAGTGGCAAAGTGAATAAGATAACCCGAGTGTTTTGTCTAACCATGGTTATGCATCACAAGCCCATAAGTGAGAAAATTAAGTTCAAATTAAGTTCAATAGTTCAGGAGTCGATTTCTACTCAAGCAATTATCAATCAAGACAATGAGTTTCAAGTCGAGAGATCAAAGCACGAAGTTTGCAAGCTTTTCAAGAGGTGTTCAAGCAATATGGTATGATTAACAAGGGCATCACGTTGAATGAAATGCTATGCTTTGGCTACTATCATTGCTCCCTATGCATATGCATGCAATGCAAACCTATATGCTTCTAGACTCGATCCTAAAAACAAGAAGATATGTGTGCAAACTACATGGTTTTTTTTTTTTTTTTTTTTTTTTTTTTTGATGTAATGAAATTTTTTGTTTTTTCGGGTTTTAATCAATGCATGCAAATGAGACTCAAGATGTGTAAAAACAAAACAAGAAACAAGATTAGCTATGGTCCCTCCCCCGAACTTGCTTCACACCGTCCCGGTGTGAGAGTAAATCCGAAGAAAGTAACGTAACAAGATGCAGAAATCAAAACAAAAGAAAGAAAAATATGTACAAGGTTCAGTGTTACCTTCAGAACTCAACGGATGAGGCGGTGTCGAATGAGTAAAGCGGGTTCCTAGAACCGCTCGTCGATGGCGATCTAGGTGCCCTCCTCTTGTTCCTGCGCGGTCTCTGCTCGTAGTATGAGACTCGAGCTGGGTCGTAGGCGACCATGGCACTAGAGGAAGTGCCATGATAAGAGTGTCGCGCATCCAAGTCCTCGGTGGGAGTGGGATCCTCCTCCATATCTGCGGTTGTCTCGCCTTGGTGCTCTTGCCTTGAGGAACTCGGTTCCCTCTCTGTCTCATACTTGTCCATTCTCTTGAACAACTTCTTAATCAATTTGCCCTGCCACTTGTTCCACCGTTGCAAAATCCCAATGTGGCGGTGTGCTACTCTAAGTGCATTGCCCGCAATGGGCTCATCATAAGGCTCAAAGTGGTACCTCGCGCTACCTACCACTTCTTCAGGAGATGCCTGCTCTTGCTGATCAACCGGCGCGGGTGCGTTGCTGTGGACCGGAGTGAAGGGTCCATGCTTAGCAGCATCATACAGTAACCAAGGCTTAGGGCGGAAGAGCAGGTTGTCTCTCACGGTGAATGTGGTGAGCTGGAGGTGTGGGAGAATTACCTTCTTCTTTTCCTTGTTTTCCCCATGTAAGAATCGATACCCATATCCCGTCGCCACTCGTCCTGCTAGGAAATCAGTCTTGACAAGGCCAGAAGAAGGCGGACATGCTCTAGTGGTGGAGCCTCAACGTCTAGTGGCAGGTGCAGGCTCCATGTCTTCAGCAGCAGGAGCGAAGAATAGCTGGTCGGGGTTGTCACCAATGTCTGTCAGTGCAGTGTTGGGGAGCTGAACAAGAAAGTCCCCAACATTAGTGC
This sequence comes from Eutrema heterophyllum, assembly GCA_002933915.1. Lineage (NCBI taxonomy): Eukaryota > Viridiplantae > Streptophyta > Magnoliopsida > Brassicales > Brassicaceae > Eutrema > Eutrema heterophyllum. The sequence continues at coordinate 885,770 of PKMM01010274.1, read as the reverse complement.
TAAATACCCAACGCCTATCTGGCTTAAGCCAGCAAAGATGCTCCAGGTGCGCTAAATCCATAAGCTCGCGCGCAGTCGAGATCGAACAACTGGCTGTGCTGATCCCGAGATGCAGAAAGATCGGAGTGAGTAAACTGTCTACCGTCTCGGTCTTCCGACGACTCGTAGCTGTAGAGGTCCTGCCGCGTCCGGTAAAAGGCTTCACCTTCAGCGACTCCAAATGGTGCGCAAAAACTGCGCCAAAGTTGACCGCAAGGTCCATCTCAGGCCACTCATATGCCTCATCATCAATGATATCCCCAATCCCAATGGACAACACAATCAGCTCGGTCACTCTCATCTTGTTAGGCTCCATCTTGCACAACAAGGTGTTGCTCAAGATCCTAACAAGACAGCGTAGGACAGGATGTCGCACATCCATATGCGTGGTGGTCTTGCAGTCGTAAACCCCATGCCCAAAGTGAGACCAGAAGGCATCAATATCCAAGAACCTGCGCGGAAACTCGCATCTCGAGAAATCCCTGTTAAAACCGTATATATCGCAGAGCTTCTGGAAGGAAATCCTGTAGCGCACACCACGAATCAAGAATGTCAGCACACCCTGCTGGGCAGTCACTGGAGGCTCACCAGTGTAGTAAACGCGGACAGACGTGAGGAACTGGCGGACTAAGTCGGGGTTTAAGTCATATTGCCGCGTAGGCAACGTCCCCAGTCCAATCTTCCTGATCAAACCATCAAGCTCTCTGTCAAAGCCCAGTTGCCTCATAGAGTGCGTATCCACAAAGAGAGTGGGGCGCACATCAACGTCCTGCCAGGCGTTGTAGAAAATGGAGTCGTAGTCATCCCACTCCTCTGAAATCGGCATGTGGGTGCAGGCCCTGCTCTCAGTAATCTCCTTATCGGAGCCCTCGTAATTATCTCTCAATCTGATCCTAGCCTTCTCACTGATCTTGGGCCAAGGAGCTCTACACGCAGAGCTAGGGGCGGCTGGTGAAGAAGAACGACGTGGAGGAGGTGGAGGAATGTGGCGTAAGGAAGTGTGTGGAAGATCAAGATCCGCCTCTGCGCCAGTGATCCTCACCAAATAACGGTGGTTGAGAAGGCAAGCTTTCACAACCCCTACTTGCCAAGTGAAACCGTCGAAGATCTTCACATTTGTGCCCACAATGTACTCGATCGGACGCTCACTAGATGGGTTCGAGCTAGAGGCTTCAGCAGCTCTTGGCCTCTTCTTTGGTCCCATCTGCATCATTAACAAACACAAGACAATGCATAAATCCAACATCTCTCACAAACAAAGCAAAATCGGCTAAGGCAGATGATGAGCATCGACCGATACCAGGTGGTATCGATCGATACTCAGACAAGTATCGAGCAGACACGAAGAACACAAATCCAACAATTTCAAAGTTTGCAAACCAAGGGTAATGAAGCGTAAAGCAGGGTTCGACTAGGCCTAGAACATAATAATCAAGTGATAATCATCGAACAACACGAGTTCGAAGAACCTAAAAGTCGAAAATCTAAACTTGGTGCATGTAATCACAAGTTGGAAATTCGTGTTACATACCTAGCAGATCGTTAGAATGAATGAGAGAAAGGAATTGAGCACGAAAAACCACACGGAATATACACAAAAATCACTCAAAAGCGTTGAGAAACGAAGATTTGGTGAAATTTGGTAAGAGATAGGCTCGTGTCGGTCGATATAGGTATTGTGAGAAGAAGGAAAACCCGTAGGGTTTATAAGGAAACTTACCTGGGCCGTGGGTATCGACCGATACTAGATAGTGTCGATCGATACTCGTAGCAAGTCGGTGCATTTAGGCGCATGGAGGGTGTCGATCGACACTAGGTGGTGTCGATCGATACGTCTCGTCTGAATCTGGTTCACGTGACATAACGAAACACAAAACTAGAAGTAAAAAGAAAAAGAAAGATATGTACATACTCACCAGTGGGTTGCCTCCCACCAAGCGCCCGTTTAACGTCATTAGCCTGACTGTACTGCCGTTCAGGCAGCGGGTGCATCATCCAGAGGCATCATGTGTCCATCGGGGATCTCAGTCCTCCGTAAGTAGTGTTTCACCCTTTGTCCGTTGACCGTGAACTCCTCGCCAGAGGGGTTAGTCAGGACAAGTGCACCATGTGGTCTAACCTCCTTGACAGTGAAAGGACCTGACCAACGAGAACGCAATTTACCAGGAAACAAATGCAAACGAGAGTTATACAGAAGTACCTGATCATTGGGTTCAAAAATGCGGTGAAGGATTTTCCTGTCATGGTACGCCTTAGTCCTCTCCTTGTACAGCCTTGAGTTCTCATAGGCATGGTGCCAAATCTCATCCAGCTCGTTCAGCTGGATCAATCGCTTCTCAGCAGCAGGCTTGATGTCAAAATTCAACAGCTTAGTAGCCCATGCTGCCTTATGCTCGATCTCCACAGGAAGGTGACAAGCTTTCCCATACAGCAAATAGAAATGTGTAGTGCCCAATGGTGTCTTATAAGCAGTCTTGTAGGCCCATAGCGCATCGTCTAGCTTTGTAGACCAATCCTTCCTAGAAGTTCCCACTATCTTCTCCAGAATCTCCTTGATTTGCCTGTTGGATACCTCGACTTGCCCACTGGTCTGGGGGTGATATGGAGTAGCCACACGATGATTCACACTGTGCTTCTTCAGTAACCTCTCAAAAACCATGTTGATAAAGTGACTGCCACCATCACTTATAACAATATGTGGCACTCCAAATCGTGGAAAGATGATAGTCTTAAACAGCTTAAGAACCACCGCAGAGTCGTTGGTTGGGCTAGCAATTGCTTCCACCCACTTAGAGACATAATCCACTGCAACTAGAATGTACTGGTTCTTGTATGACGGAGGAAAAGGGCCCATAAAATCGATACCCCAGCAATCAAAGATCTCAACCTCTAGGATGAAATTTTGTGGCATCTCGTGTCTCTTACTGATCTTCCCTCTCCTCTGACACACATCACACTGCGAAATGAAGATATGAGTATCCTTAAACATAGTAGGCCACCAGAAGCCTGCTTGAAGAACCTTGGACACCGTCTTGAAAGTAGCGAAGTGTCTAGCATACTCAGAACCATGGCAATGAAACAAAACCGCAGGTACCTCTGATTCAGCAATGCATCGCCGGTAGATACCATCAGAGCAATGCTTATACAGGTAAGGCTCATCCCAAAAGTATCGCCTTATGTCTGGCAGAAATTTCTTCTTGGCATATTTCTTGAGGTGCGTAGGCTTTGTACATGCAGCGAGGAAGTTGGCAATATGAGCATACCATGGTAGATCAGAATCCATTTCAGCAACAAGGTACTCCTCGGAAGCACCAAGGTGTTCCACGGTCAAAACAGGTGCAGCAGCCGACGGGTATCGACCGACACCAGGTGAGTGTCGATCGATACCGAAACCAGCAATTCGTGGGAATTGCTGATTTTTGGTGAATCCACTTTGGAAACCAATTTCAATGTAGTAAATCGACTCCTCAGGCAGTTGATCATCAATAGGCACGTCTGTATCGAGCTTTAACCTCGAAAGATGATCAGCGACCCCATTCTCCATCGTTGAGATCGACGAAAATCTCTGCATGTAATGCAGCTTTCACTCCTGTATTCACCTCTTTTCCACTCCTCAGAGTGATGGCATTGATGTGCTCCCTCCTTGGGTTTTCTCCTCTAACTGGAAGAACACCCTCTTGTCTTTTCACAGCTTCTGAAGTTTGAGCAACCTGAACTTCCAACTTCTTTTGACTCATGCTAAGCGCTTCGATCCTTCCATTCAAGGTTGTGTAAAGATCATCCAACTTCCCATTGAAGCTCACTGTCATCTTATCCTGCCCTTGAACCAGCTGTTCAAGCATAGCATCGATCTTACTCTCCTGAGTCTTGGGCGGTGGAGATTGATAGGATGAATTCCCATAGTTCCTTGTGTAACCACTACCCTGGAAAGATTTTTGGCCTAACTGATTCGACCCAGAACCACCTTGATTACCCTCAGACTTGTATCCTCCTTGCTGAAAGTTGTTGTTGAAGTTTCGGTTGTTGTATTGATTCCTCTGACCTTGAAAACCAGAACCACCAATGTAGTTAACATCCTCTACCTCATCCTCATGGAAAACCTCGACATCATCAGCAAAGTGAACAGCCTTCTGCTGCTTGCTCATCAACAAATTATGCACTGAATCCAGCTTCGCATGCACTTCAGCAATCTGAGAACCCTCTATACCACCAGCTAGCTTCTTACGCTCCATGTCAGCACTCTTTGTGCTATTGCTAGACGCAAAGTTCTCAATCAGCTGGTAAGCATCATCAGGAAATTTGGTAAAGAAATTACCATTGCTCGCAGAGTCCAACGCCATCTGGTATCGCCAATCAATTCCTCTGAAAAAGAAACTCAGCAACTGAACCATAGTGTACCCATGATGTGGACAATCCCTCTGATACGATCGAAATCTTCCCCAAGCAGCCTTGAAAGCCTCTGTCGTTCCCTGAGAAAACTGGGAAATCTTGTTCCTAAACTCCTCTGATCTCGCATCGTCATAAAAGTTATTCAGGAAAGCAGTCTTGGTCTCATCCCACGTAGTCAATGACCCAGCTGGTAATTGTTTGAGCCAATAAGAAGCATCCCCACCTAGAGAGTATGGGAAAAGCTTACAGAACAAGTAGTCGTAGGACACTCCATTGCATTTGATGCTAGAAACCAAATCCTCGAACTTCTCAATATGGTCCATGGGATGTTCATGAGGAAGACCCTGGAAAGTGTGCTGACCCACAAGAGTGTAGTACGCGGGCTTCAGCTCAAAGTCATTCCTCTGAAAGGTGGGAATACGAATCGCTGATCGATTTGCGTAGAACTGGTCAGGTCTGTTGCATTCACCAATCGTCCTAGCACGATTAACCACAACATTCCCATCGTTCATATCGTTGTTGCGCGCAGCTCGCGCGGCAACCTCATCGACAGCTGGTGGAGGGATTATGATGTTTCCCTCTCCATCTAGTCGCTGTCCAGCCTCATTGCATAAATAACCCTCTCGGTCTCTGAAAGCACCAGTCTCGTCCCGAATCAAAACCATTGGGTTGTTGTTCATCTCGACTGGCTTCTTTGCTCTTCTTAGTGTGCGTTCCAACTGTGCTAGCTGCTCGTTTGACAAATCAACTAGCTGAGTGTTCTTGTTTCTCCTGGTTTCTCGAGTAGGCATACGCCTGAAACACAAAAGATCAAGAACGTAAGTAACTAAAAAAAAAAAACGTGTCGGGTGTCGACCGATACCACGGGTATCGATCGATACTCGACGATTTAGACGAAATTCTTCACTAAAATCTAATGGCGAAATTGAGTCCCCGGCAACGGCGCCAAATTTGATATGCTCAAATTAATACCCTAAAAAGTACTAAAGCAGTGTTGCAGTATAGTTAGGGGTCGAACACAAGAACTCCAGAAATCACGCAATAGATTATGTAGATCAGAATTAAGCTAAACCAAGAAGATGTGATTAAAAGCAGATGCGTAAATTAAACAAGTTGTAATCGATGAGAGGGAAGATAGGCTCAGGGTATTTCTCAGGGAATTCAACGAATGTAAGTAAACTAACTAACATGATTCAGATTTAGCGCGGTTCTTGAACTCAAATCACTAAAGTATAGCTAACCAACCCTCGTTGCGAAAACTATCTAAGCCTAAATCCTAGAATTCCAAATCTCTTTGCAAATCCTAAAGTTTTAAACCAGCTTTTAGTTCAGGTTTGATCTGTTCACAAAACAACTAAACCAAATCTCTTTACGAATAGTTATTTTGCTCACTCTAGGTTCTATCAGGTAATCAATCGCACTCTCGTGCCTAACCAATTATCCTAAGATCTAATTTCCAGGTGATCAGTCTAGAATTAGCTTTGAGAGCAACCTAAGGCGAAGAACTAATTCAGACGGTGAATCCTAATCATTCAATAAACCTAACATTCAGAGAAAACCCTTATGAGAACTCTGAACCTAACAAGAGAACTACTCAGACATGACAATTGAAACAATAAACATGACTGAAATAATACTCAGATAAATAGTAAGAAGGAGAGTAACAAGAGGGTTTGAAGTCTTCTCTCGGACGAACAGAGTCTCAGACTTGTCTCCCTCAGAAAGCTCTCTCTCTCAAAACTCAGAATCAAATCAAGTGTAAACTCAATGTTCTTGCCAAAGTGGCTAAAAACCTAACTTAGAACTCATAAAACACGTTTTGGGCTAAATTGTAAATAATAAAGACTTCTGGGCAATTTTGCAATTCTTCAACTCTTCATTAAAGTCGCGCTTCGTGCTCTGCTGCAGTGAGTATCGATCGATACTCGGCAGTGTCGATCGATACTCATACTCTGAATCGGGTACTCAGCTACACGAGCTTCTGTTTTGCTCCAAAATGCTCCAAAAATCTCAAATATCTCCAATTATGCTCCAAACGTGCTAAAACCTGTAAAAGACTCTAAAACACTACAAAATAGTAGAAATACTCTATAAAACGGACATATATCATTGCTTAAAAGGGATAAAAACCATGATATATCACTGATCACAATATATTTAGTTGTGATTTGACGATTACTAGTGCCTTCTAAAGAACTAGCTATGTCAACTTCTCTCTTTATCATCCCAGTTCCCGTTTCTTTGGTTCTTAGTGTTGTTATTTCTCTTCCAGCAAAAATATATTCTTACGGATTCACCTTACCGGCCGATTAGTTAAACCCCATTGAAATGAAAAAAATGTATGCAACCCCAGCTACTATATGATTGAATCAATTAGATCATAATGTATCTTGATATGTTTACGTTCATGTTATGAGATTCTATTTTATTGTTATTAGCAACTACTTTTGAAGACTAGCAACTAATATCGAAGATCAAACGCATGTTTCAGACCAACAAATAAGATTAATTAACAAAGTGTGCGGTTAAAAAGTTTACTTAGTATTTAAGTTCAATTTTTTTAAATTACTATTAAATTAATTAATCATTTAAATTGAGTTTTTTTTACGTAAAAATTAGTTTTCATAATTTAGTTTTTATTAAAAGAATGCTGAAATAGGTAACTATATAATTGTTCATTTGCTGTCAAAAAAAAATTGTATAATTGTTCATTTCATATTTGATTTTCGAGACTTTGAATACATATTAATATTATTCTTCTATAGATACCGGAACCCAATACCGATTTTCGTATATAAAACCATTGGATTGTGACGACAAAAAAAAGACCATTGGAATTGTAAATCCGGCTCTTGGCAAAACAACGGGCAATGGCATTTCGTAATTATCGCAGCTTTTCCGGGGTACGAGCTGACATCTTTCTTATCATAATACGTGGCAGCATTTCTAACTGCTCACAAAAGCATTCATCTGAGTCGTCTTCTCAGCCGTTGGATCAAGAACCCGATTCTTTTCGAAACGGCAAAACCGCCAAGTTGAAAAAAAGAAAAGAGAAAAAGAAGAAAAAAAACCATAATATTTGCTAACCATGGTTAAGTTTGACTAACCCGACATAGAATTACCTAAAACTCGAAAAGGTCAAAATCTTCGCAAGTATTTACATTTCATGCCATTGGACAGCTTTTGTTATAAATTTGGTTCCTGAGACTCGCTAGGTTTGCCGAACCAACCTCCCTCCGGGGCCTTCTAAAGAGAGAAATCAACACCTCTCCCTTCTTCTTCTTTCTTCCTTTTGAGACTTATTCAAATTTCTCTTCTGACTTTCAAACAATGGTGACCACATCGTCTCGTACCAAGTCAAACGGCCCTGTGCTTCGTTCCCAATCGCCGTCGGGTCGATTTTGCGGTGCTTACTCTAAAGCCGTTCCGTCGTCTTCTTCCTCAGCGTTCGCTTCGTCTACGAGCTCTAGCTTCTCCTCTCCGTCTTCAGCTTTCTTCAGCAATCACCGTAACCACAACGATAATCACAGTCATCACCGATCTGCGTCGCCGACTCGTGTGAATCTATACACGGCGCAGCCGATGGCGCAGTCGTTTCGGTATTCTCTCGACAGCAGATCCATCTCGCCTACGAACCGATCCATCTCCGTATCGAAGAAGCAGCAGCCGAGCAGTCACAAGATCTCTGAGACGAGAAGAAGGTGTATGTGCTCTCCGACGACGCACCCTGGATCTTTCCGATGTAGTCTCCACAAGAACGTCGCGAATCCACACGGTCAAGGTGCAGCTTCGTATCCGACCAACAGTTTGAATATGCGCCGATCTGCGATGACGAATTCTCTGGTGAGAATCGGCGGCGTTGAAGGAGAGTGGGTGAGAAGAGCCCTGACGACTTTGATTCGGCCTTCTTCGCACCATCTGAAAAGGCGAGCTGCGTATCAGCCTCGTCCTAGCAGGCTCTCGATCATGTCGAAAGCCGATGATAACTGATCGGATCTGATTTCAGATTTCAGGTTTGTTCTAATCCCTAAAACCACCACAGGATATCTATTTCGCTACGGATGGCGATAGATCCGGCGAAGAAGTTTTGCTTTGAAGCTACCGGAGACTCGAATCTGGGCGCGGATAAGTCAAAGCTTGGCGGCGGCGAGATCTGCGGCGATGTGGCTGAGAATCAACCTGGAAATCGAGTTTTGTAAACGAAGATCGAAACCACCATCATAATTTTTTTGTTGTTGGGTGAAGAAAGAGATGCGAAACGCATTGTACATACTCATTTTACTGTTTTCATGCTCTCTTAAAAAAAATGTCGGACTCTCGAAATTACACCTAAAATCGAAAAACAAAATCTGGTAAATAGATCTGAATCAAATTTTTCCTAAAACAAGCGAGGTGTTGGATCTCTGGTCTCACATCAATGGTGTGTCTGTATTGCAGCGTTTGTCGATTCCCGTTTTTTCGTGGTACCGTCAAGTCAACGTTCGCGTCGTCCGTTGACCGTCTCATTCGCCGTTATGCGTCGTCCGTTGCTTCCGTTCAGCGTTCCGTTAATTTCCAGGTATGCGTTGTTCGTCGTGTGAGGTATGTTCTTTCATTTTATTTAGTTTTTACTTATTTATTTTAGTTCCTCGTAATTATTTTTTCTTTTTGTGTGTGTGAATTATTTTTTTTGCAGGTTGCGTTTGGCAATATGGAGTTTGAACTACTTGACTAACCGGGACATGAAATTTTGGAGGGAATTGAATGATAAACAAAAAAAAACGTAAAATGTTTTATCCAAGACGAGGAAATGGTTTTATTCACTTTCTGGACATAAAAAAAAAATCCGGAGAATCTATAATGGAATACGGATTATTGATGACAAAATTTACATAAGGACTGAAAGGAAAATTAAAAATCAGGAGAAATAGCTGACTGACCAATAATAGAAAACGACCCAACATGGAAAATTTACAGGAGTAGATGGAAAATACATATACGTAAATATTGAAATGGAAAAATTCTTCGATTCATGAATTGGTATAATTAGAATGTTTGAAAGACGGAAAAGGAAGAGGTAACACTGGAAAGACACGTCTTCCTGATCTGGTCGATTTTATTCTACATGATAGTCGATCATATTACTCTAAATAATTTATTTATCTATTATTGATTAATTGAATTCTGAAATTTTTCTTTACCTTTTCTAAAAAAAATTTCATATATATATATATATTTTGTCAACAAACATTTTCATATATATATTTTATATAAAGTCACAGAAAAACAGATTTTTCTTTAATATGTATATAACCAAATGTCTTGCTTAATGTTTTTGTACAACTAGTATTTGTAGTTCTTTTGAGCTCATAACTAGTTGTTATTATTTATGATGGATACGTAACACATAAATTATTATTTATTCTACTGAATGCAAGCGGATTTGCAACACATTTAGAACTTTGAATTCAAAGTTTCAAGACACATAAAGTTCTGAAGCATTCACAGTTTTTTTTTCAAGGATTCTCTAACGTTACAATTAGAAGTCTTCGATTCATCTAGAAAACGTGAGAGAGTTTTTTCCTGGTAAGATAAGTCAACTAGTGATGTGAATAGAATCGTTAAGAGACAACATAATTGGAGTGGACATGTGATCGGTTTGACTTCAAATCTTCATCGATATATATAAGAATCAAACAGATACATACGGTGAGATGTGCCAGTAGCTTCGATCGACTCTTTTCTATATATCATTTGAATATTTGATGTTATGGTTAATTAGCGTGTGCGTATATATGGTAGATAATAAGTTTTTGTAAACCTGAGAATGGTAGTTGAAAAAAGAACTTTCATATATTCAAAATCACAGTGACATCAGAAGAGATTGGCCGACTATTTTAGTAATAGTTGTGTAAATCTTCGGAGAGCCAATTCAATAAAATGCACCTAAAGAATAAGATGAAGAAAGGGTGAAATTAATGATCGTCCATTAATTTTATAAAGAGGAAAAAGTGGAATGAAGATTAGATGGGGATACACGTCTTTCTTACCTGGGAGAGTATATTGCCACCATCATATTGTTAAATTAATTGATTTATTAAACTACGATATAGTGACATCATAAGAGGTCGGCTGACTACTTGCCTAATATTATTAGTATAGGTTGCAAAATTCCCAAAACCAACAATATATTCCCAATTATTATCACCCAAAAAAAAGAAAGATAAGATTTAAGTGCGAAAGCGATATTAGGATTTAGGTGAGGTGGAAACCAAACTTATTATGATGTGAAGACAGAGATAAAGTAAGGAAGCATCTTCCACAATTAGGGGAGATACTGTTTTAAGATGGTGCAACTAAGATTTCATCTTACAGAAGGCTTGGACCATAATCAAATAGATCTGCAAGATACGTGCATCGATCGGTAACTATTAAGTAATCCACCATCTTGGTGGCTGATTAATTTGCTTTTAATTAAATCCAAAGCGTTACTTCTGACTTCAATCTCGTGTCAAGCCCAACGAAGACGTGCACATTTTTTTAATATGGCTTCTCAGAAGCACCCTAGAGGAGAAATTAAAAAGTGATATTTAATTGTGTTTAACTGAAGATGCTGTTACTAAATTAATGGTTACATTCATTTGGTGAGCTGAAGTCAGAAAATGACGAAAGTGAGTGTATTTTGCGTGGCAGATTGGAAATTCCTGAAAAAGACTTGAAGATAGGGTTGCTTGTGTCCGACGCGTTAGAGAACTCAAACAAATTGATACTTTTTTTTTAATTTTTTTTCTAGTATTCCTTTTCTCTTTTATTTTCGTTGTTTCGGCTTTTCGAACTTTGATAAAAGAAAAAAACTCTTCACAGATTTCTTTCTATAATTTTTTTTCCACGTCACCTCTACAATAATGCATAAAACCGGAAATCATGCTTTAGATTGGTTTAAGAATATCGGAGCTGGTTCACTGGGAATTACACCTGAAATCACGATTGGATTCAATTGTTGCAAATTTCTTATCATATTTTCAACTTGAATAATTTTGATCTCTCATAAGTCTTTTTTTCTTTGTAAAGTCATTTTCGGCAAATTTCCCAGCTCTCTTTCATATGTATGGAGAACGTTTAACAGTGATACGTATCGTATATAATCTCTAATCTATTATTAGTTTAGTCAAAATCACACCAAGGTATGTTCTCAAATACTCCACACTCTAATCACACGTATTTTTTTGCACTCTTGTTCTTCTGAGTTTTGACACGTATGTGAGGAGGTTAATTTTACAGGTCAAACCGACCATTTAACAAAAGTAGATGACTATGGGACTAAGGACAATATGCTATTTTTTAATGACTATTAATATCATTATTTTTTCCTCCGAAATATACCTTATGTGTGGCCCTTTTCCTTTGTCTTGTAGTCATCGAATTCTGAAATCTTCTCTTTTGAGTTTCATTCTCTAAAGAACGGACAACACAAGATGGCTTAACAAATGTTTCAAAAAAAAAGATGGCTTAACAAGCAAGTTTTTCGAGAGTTTTGGTGCCAAGTCCATATTAAAATTGAATTTTATATTCGCTTTAAATATAATATAATGGAAAAAATAAGAAAATGATCATTGGACTATCATTATTTAAGATAATTTAATTTATTTAAAGACGTAAACCTAAATCGTAACTAATGTCACGATCATAATCTGCGAGCTTCATCCCATAGGTCCTGATTATTTGTGAATCTGGGTGCCGCGTCTAAAAACTGCATCTAGACATAGTATTTGGACGCAGCAGCCAAACGCAATTCGTTTATGTGTTTAGTTTTTACATCTAGAAATTGCATCTGAATACAGTTATGTTTGTTTGTGTGTTTGTATATTTTATTTGGATGCATTTTAAAACTAAATGACCAAAAAGGACATGTTCTATGTTTATAACAATTTGTTTAATCTAAAGTACATTTACAACTAAATAATTATCAAATTAATATTTAAAAAATTAAAAAATTTGATTTAATGAAATAATTAAATTTTAAAAAATATTTTTTTAAAAACTTTAAATAACAATAAATAAATAAACGTTTTAATGCAGTAAAAAACAAAATAAATCTAAATTTTTACGGTTTTGGTGGAAAAACGTTTTTTTACGATTTTGGCTAAAATGCTTTTTGCGGTTTTGGCGGGAAACCGCTATTTTGCGGTTTTGACAAGAAACCGCTATTTTACGGTTTTGGCGGGAAACCGTTATTTTGCGGTTTTGGCGGGAAACCACTATTTTGCGGTTTTGGCGGGAAACCACTATTTTGCGGTTTTGACGGGAAACCGTTTTTTGAGGTTTTGGCGGGAAACCGCTATTTTGCGGTTTTGGCAGGAAATCGTTATTTTGCGGTTTTGGCGGGAAATCGTTATTTTGCGGTTTTGGCAGGAAACCACTTTTTGCGGTTTTGGTGGAAACCGCTATTTTGCGGTTTTGGCAGGAAACCGTTATTTTGCGGTTTTGGCAGGAAACCGCTATTTTGCAGTTTGGAAGGAAACCGATTTTTTGCGATTTTGGCGGAAAATCGCTATTTTGCGATTTTGGCGGGAAATCGTTATTTTGCGGTTTTGGCGGGAAACCGCTATTTTGCGGTTTTGGCGGGAAACCACTTTTTGCGTATTTGGTGGAAAATCGCTATTTTGCGATTTTGGCGGGAAACCGATTTTTTGCGGTTTTGGCGGAAAATCACTTTTTGCGGTTTTGGTGGAATATCGCTTTTTCGTGGTTTTGGCGGTAAACCGCTATTTTGCGGTTTTGGCGAGAAACCGCTATTTTGCGATTTCGGTGGGAAACTAATTTTTTGCGGTTTTGGCAAGAAACCGCTATTTTGAAGTTTTTACGGGAAAACTCTATTTTGCGGTTTTGGTGAGAACTCGCTATTTTGCGGGAAACCGCTATTTTGAGGTTTTTATGGGAAAATTCTATTTTATTTTTTGGTGGGATATATATTTTAAGTTTTGATTGTAAATGAGAGTATTTTAGACTTTTGTAATTTTGTATGCACTTTGGTGCATCCAAACTCTAATTTCAAATATATCCAAAATATCCAATTATTTTTAATACATTTAATTTTGCATACAGTTCTTACATTCATATGCACTTTTTATTTTGACAAAAACGAATTGCATTTCATATCTGCATCTAGACGCAGCTGCTAGATGAACAAACGAATATGTCCATATTCATCTCAAATATGTAGTGTAGGTCAACAAGATTTACCGTTGTTTTTTTGTTCCCAAGTGCCAAGTTTCTTGTATTATGTAGAGATCCTTCTTTTTTGGCAACGATCCAGTCTTGATATTAATTTGTTTATTGGTATTCCAAAATACCTAGAGAGGACTGGTCAACAACGGCAGTTCAATGATCGAGGAGACCTAAATATTCAAAAATTTCCGCTATTTGATTTCAAATGTGACACCTAGCTATATATAGCAAAATTAAAAGATTGGGAGACCCATGAATTCGTGATGGTCTTCAATATGATTAGTTGTATTCAACCGTTTCAGTAATTATGACTATTGAATGCATGGAGACAAGGCTCGTGTCTCTGTCCTTTCCTATTTAGTTCCGTTAATTAGCAAAGTACTTTTTTTTTTCGTGCATGACTACTGATTTAAATTAAAAAAGAAGAATGTACTGTACAGTCGTCTATATTAGTTGAAATTCTCACCTTGTAATCTCCTTAAATTGAAAGATCAATGTTCTCAAATTTTCACTGCGATTTTATTTATAATCGACTATTATAGACGTATTAAATAATAAAATAAGAGTATTGGTCTACATATATTTTTATATTCAAAAACAACCCTATGTATTCTCTAGCTCTATATTTTAAACACAGTAGCTGAATTTACATACATAACATGATTTGTTTTTATTTAATACTTTTTAAATACTACTTCCTCCGTTTCACAAAAGATGTGTCGTTTTAAGACTTTATTTTTGTTTCACAAAAAATGTTATTTTATGTTTTCAATTCATAATTTTGAATAAAAATCTAGTTTTAATATTATTGTTTTAGTGTATTAATTAGAGAAAGAAAAATGTGTTTAATGTATTGATAAAAATAATATAAAACTTTTAATAATTTTTTTAATATGTGTAAAATGTGTCAAAATGACACTTTTTGTGAAACATATAAAATAATATTTTAGTTGTTACGTATTATATATCCAATCGCTACTCTTACCCAAACAGTATCCCTTAAATGTTTTTTTTTCTTAAACAACTTTAACTACATCATTATTTTAAAACGAATCAAAAACTATCAGTTAAAAATTGAGTACCAATAAGACAGCAGTTGAGATAGGGAAACGAGACATGAGTGATGATGAGCATGACCCACACGCTTTCATTAAGATGAGTAATTAACTCTTTAACTTGAGTCTTTAGCTTGAGAATAGCCAATCCTCACACACTACATGTGACAATGAGAAACCACAAAGAGATTAGTAGATAACTCCTTTTTTTTTGTTTTTTTCCTCCTGTTCTGGTTTGGCATTTTTCAACGCTATGGCACAATTTCGCTTTGGCTTTTAAAAAACAAAAACAAAAACTCGTTCACATTCTTTTTGTGAGTTTCTGATTCTCTCTTCTGGATAATTCAAATATTTCCATCCACACAACAAGATACTTGTTGTTTTCTTCATGTTTCTTCATATTCATAGATAATCTACAACCACTCACTATAACAAAAGAGATTGTGTTTGAAGCATAACCACCATACCATCGTGAGTTTCCATCACATTTAATCTAATTGAATGATGATTTTTCCTTCTTATCCTCATTGTTAATGAATAAGACGAAAACATCACAAAATCACATGTTCTGCATAATAAACACATAATGCTAACTATTAATTTTGATAGATGGACATAATAGTATTTTAATCAAGTATAAGTTCATATACTGATCATATTAGTGATTAGACACAAATGAAAAAAAAAAAAAATTGATGTAGAAATGGCAACGTTCAATGTCAATTGGAATTTAGTGTGAGATCCCGCTGGAAAAAACTTCTAAGTTGAGGAACGAAGAAGTGTAATTGATTGCGAAAAGTGAGGTTAAAAAGTCAGGAAAAGAGTTGAAACTTAAAAGAGTTATGACAAAATGTATTGCGTACGTCCATGAAACTGTGTAAAGTGCTTCATCCCAGGATTTGATAACGACAATCGATATTTACGTTTCCAAGTACATTTACAATTTATGGACTTCATAAAATCCCAACCCATTTGACAACAATTTTTTTTTATGTTTTCATAAGTTACTTGCAATCATTCACCACCATTTTAATATGTCGATTACGATAATACCCTTATTGGAACAAAACGATAGCTGAAACTGAAAGCATAGAACCACAACACTGGCGGAAAAGAACTGTCAAGAGAAAGCCTAAAACAATTGGACTATGGTTTGTGAATTGGGCCGGCCCATCCAGTAGCTAACACAATTTTTGGCCTAGTAAGATACTCAATACTCATACCGGAGCATTTAACCAACAATCATATTAGTCGATTACACATACGAACCAAAAACAAAACGCCGGAATAAAAAACAGCGTTTGGTGTAACTAAAATATTAATAGAAGTTTCAGGAGAGGAAAAGAAGCATGCAGAAGACGAAGGAGAGCAACATCGATATAATGAGATTAGAGAGAATCAAATTAAAAGCAAAAGAAAGAGAGATGAGAAGAAGAAGAATCTTAAAAGCCAAAAATCAATAGATTTAGATTAGAGAATAACTAAGCGCGAAGTAACCTCGTCTTTAACTTTATTGTCGATTACTAATTAATCTCAGAAACAGAGCACTCTCTGTTTTTTCTTTTCATAGAGCCGATGAATGGATCCCATTTAAAATCATCGTCCCGGGTTCGATCCGTCGAAAAATAGAAAAAATGGTCTTTCTCTTTGGTTTGTTCATAGGAATCGCAGTTTCTGTCGGTTTGGTCGTCGCATTTGCACGCTATTCTAATGTCAGATCCACTCGTCGAGCTGAATTGGTAAAATCATTTCTCGTCATAACGTATATTTTCATTTGCGATGCTTAAATAATAATAAATAGTGATTAAGAGACAATGTATTATCTTAATCGGGATTATAGGCGAGGACAATTGCAGCATTTGCAAGAATGACTGTTCAAGATTCGAGAAAACTTCTCCCTGGAGAATTTTATCCTTCTTGGGTTGTATTTTCACAGAGACAAAAGTTGAGCAATTCTGTTCATTTATGTACCAAAGCTCTTTTACTTACATCATTTTGTTGATTTATGGATATTGATACTTGTTGATAAAAAATTACAGTTAAATTGGCTTAATCTTGAACTTGAAAAGATCTGGCCTTATGTAAATGAGGTAAGACTTGTATCTTCTTTTACACCATCTTTCTAATTAAAAGGCATTTTTTTCTTTTTAATCTTTTGAATGTGCTGATTAATCTTGTAGGCAGCTTCTGAGCTGATTCGAAGCGGTGTGGAACCAGTTCTTGAACAATATACACCATCTATGTTAGCATCTCTCAAATTCTCCAAATTTACACTTGGGACTGTGGCTCCTCAGTTCACAGGTCAGGTTTGGTTTTGTTGTTTGCTATATTACATTGCTTTACGATGAACAAATTATGATAAAAGTGTCTTTTTTTTTTCTAATGAATGTACCCGTGATTCTGTCAATTCATAGGAGTTATAGATATTTATGCAAATGGATTGCTTATTTCAAGATGTTTCATTTTAGCAATCTTGCTCACTTGCAGGAGTTTCCATCTTAGAAAGTGAAAGTGGACCTAATGGAATTACGATGGAACTTGAAATGCAATGGGACGGTAATCCGAAAATCGTGCTAGACATCAAAACTTTACTTGGCGTGGCTTTACCGATTGAGGTACTTTCGACATCACTAGTAATGCTATTATTGATAAATGTTGTATACAACATTGTTCTTGAGCTTTATGTATGGTTTGTATAGGTGAAAAATATAGGATTCACAGGCGTTTTCAGGTTGATTTTCAGACCTCTTGTTGATGAATTCCCCTGTTTTGGCGCGCTTTCTTATTCACTGCGCGAGAAGGTAATTTAGTGATGATCTTCATTGTTTGTTATAATCTTTACGGTCATGTTTTAGTGACCTTGTTTTGTTTTTGTATGCAGAAAGGGCTTGATTTTACACTTAAAGTTATTGGTGGTGATTTAACATCAATTCCAGGGATTTCCGATGCAATAGAAGTATGCAAAAACATATTTGATCTTATATCTTTAGCATAGTATATAATCTATTATTGGTCAATAATCCGTTAATTAACGCCTTTGTCAGGGAACAATTCGTGACGCTATTGAAGACAGCATAACATGGCCCGTTAGGAAAACAATACCTATATTGCCAGGAGATTACAGGTCTTTATATTATCCCATCTGGATTTATTTCCGGTGAAGACCATTTTTTAAATGTGAATCTGAGATGTGGTTTAACAGTGATCTTGAGCTGAAACCTGTTGGAACATTGGATGTGAAGCTTGTGCAAGCAAAAGACTTAGTTAACAAAGACATGATTGGAAAATCTGATCCTTACGCTGTCGTATTCGTTCGCCCATTGCGTGACAAAACTAAGAAGACCAAAACCATTGTAAGGAAAGATGCCTCTACCAAAGATTCCGATATCTTTATCTTGCTGATTTGGATTGTGTGTAACTCTCTCGCTATTTCTTTTTAATTTTCGTATAGAGTAACTCGTTGAATCCTATCTGGAATGAACATTTTGAGTTCATAGTGGAAGATGTATCAACTCAACATTTGACAGTAAGAGTGTTTGACGACGAAGGAGTCGGATCTTCTCAGCTTATCGGGGCTGCTCAAGTACCATTAAACGAACTCGAGCCCGGGAAAGTGAAAGATATTTGGTTGAAATTAGTAAAGGATTTAGAGATCCAAAGGGATACAAAAAATCGGGGTCAGGTTAGTATTTCCACTTATTCTTACAAGTCGGGACCAAACCTCTTAACATTTTTCTTTGTGATAACATCTCTTTTGCTAGTGTTAATTAAAGATATATTTATGTGGTGATATAGGTGCAGTTGGAGCTCCTATATTGCCCCTTAGGCGAAGAAAGCGGATTCAAGAACCCGTTTAACCCAAACTTCTCATTGACCATTTTAGAGAAGGTACTTAAGCGGGAAAGCGAGGATTCGGATGCTACGGATGTTAAAAATCTGCAGAGCCCCAAGAAAAAAGATGTTATTGTGAGAGGAGTGTTGTCTGTGACAGTGGTGGCTGCTGAAGACTTACCAGCTGTAGATTTTATGGGAAAAGCAGATCCATTTGTGGTAATCACGTTGAAGAAATCGGAATCGAAATCAAAGACAAGGGTTGTACCGGATAGCTTGAATCCGGTTTGGAACCAGACATTTGATTTTGTAGTGGAAGATGCTTTGCATGATCTCCTGATTCTTGAAGTATGGGACCATGACAAGTTTGGCAAGGTAATGTTGAATACATTCATGGCAAACTAAACATGATTATAAAAGTGCAAATTAATGTAATTTGCTCTGTTTTTGTTTTGAAGGATAAAATAGGGAGAGTGATAATGACATTGACACGAGTGATGCTAGAAGGAGAGTTTCAAGAGTGTTTTGAGTTAGATGGAGCTAAATCAGGGAAGCTTTGTATCCATCTCAAATGGACTCCAAGGCTTAAGCTCAGAGACACCTCTTGATTCTTGATGATTCCTTCTTCTTCTACTCCCAAGTCTCAACACATTACTTCACTTATTTATATTTTTTTTTGGTTGTATATAGTGTGCTGATGACTGATGTTTGTGATCCTTCTTTCTTGTCATAGAAGATAGTAAAATATAAAAATTAAAATAAACACCTCTTTTTTCTTTTCATTTTACTCGAGTTTACTTTAAAAAAAAAAATACTGAATAAATTTGGACTGTATTAAGATATTAGTGTAGATTGGTTTTGGCCTTCGGGGGTTTTTAACCCCTTTTTTTTTTGAGAAAAGGGTTAAAAATATTTAAAAATTAATACTTACTTTAATTAATACGAATACCACAAGAAAGAATCAATTAATTACGTCCTCAAATTCAAAATCGGATACTCCCTCAGTAGTTTATGTAAATACGTGTGTGAACAAGTGTTAGTTTTGATGGAAAGAAGACTTTGGGTGGTAATATCGTGCGTGGCATGGGCATGTTAGTAGAGCAACTAATGATAGTATAAAAATTAAAAATGTAGACAGCTCAATGTAATATTCGCTCGTATAATAATAAGATTCTAATTGCTTGTTGTCAAAAGGACAAAAAATAAGATTCTTATATGCTAAAATGCTCGTCTAGATTTTGCCAAGTGTACATCGGTAAGATATAAAATTGGTCATTTTCTCAGATACTCTTCCCGAATATTCAAATACAACTTCTCTAAAGAATCTTCTAGTATGCGTAATGCTTTACGTGACTCGTACTAAACTTGACACATCGCCCTTTTAACATTTTTTTAAAAGAGGCAATCAACAAGAATACCAAGAACGAATAAAATCATTTTACGTCTTGAAATTTTAAATCGGATATATTCTTTACTAATTAAAAAAATCTGATGTTTCAAAGCTTTAATTAACGATCTAATTAACCTACATATATAGAATCTTCTAATTATTTCATTTTTGGATTAAAAAGAAAACGAAGAGACGTTTATACATATTAATCACCAAATTAATCTCTCTCTCTCTCTCCTTCTCCCGCTTCTCTTGGTTCGTTTTCCGAAACTGATCTCTCTCCATCTCCAGATTTCGTACCCAAGATCGCTTGCGACATCTCCTGATTCACGAGTATTTCCAGAGGAATTTTGTTGATTTTCCCTTGTTCTGTTACGTTAAGAGAGAAATTTTCGTCTGTTTGAGAGCGAAAGATAATGGTGGGAAACGATTGGGTGAATAGTTACTTGGAGGCGATCCTCGCTGCTGAACCGGGGATCGGCGATTCCAAATCGTCGCTTATGTTAAGAGAGCGTGGCCATTTCAGTCCGAGTCGTTATTTCGTTGAGGAGGTCATCACTGGCTTCGATGAGACTGATCTTCACCGTTCCTGGGTTCAGGTATGCGCGTTCGCTTCGGATTTTTTTATTGTTGCGTTTTTGACGTTTCTGATAATCTTCGATTGTTTGATCTTAGGCTGCCGCAACAAGGAGTCCGCAAGAACGGAACACGAGGTTGGAGAATTTGTGCTGGAGGATTTGGAATTTGGCTCGCCAGAAGAAGCAGGTTCGTGATTAATTCGTGGAATCGAACAGAATCGTCGTATGTTCAGTTAATCGTTGGCTTTTAGCTAAGCTTTAACTTAAATCATTATGTGGTTGTGAAATGCTCAATTAGGGGGTAGTTTGATTCTCAATCTGCTTTGACTTAAATCATTATGTGGTTGTGAAATGCTCAATTAGGTTGAAGGGAAGAATGCTAAGCGTGCTGCTAAACGGCAGCTTGAGCGTGAAAAAGCAAGGAAAGAAGTAACTGCTGATATGTCAGAAAGTGATGGCAACACCAAAGGAAGAATGTCTCGAATCACTTCTGTTGACGTGTTTGAGAATTGGTTTGCTCAACACAAAGAGAAAAAGCTTTACATCGTCTTAATAAGGTACATGCTACTACTTTTAAGGGAATTTCTATAGCAATTTATTGGAAAGTAATGGTGTTCTGTAGTTAGACTAAGGTGAGTTCTATGGTGTGGGAAGATATGACTAAGTCATGTTTCACATGGTGGTAGATAATAGTAGAAATTGTCTTGCAGTCTTCACGGTTTGATACGTGGTGAAAACATGGAGCTTGGTCGGGATTCTGATACTGGTGGCCAGGTAATCTTCTTCCTGCAAGCATTTTGTTCTTATTCGAGTTTTAAATTGCTCAATTCACACGGTTTCAAACGGCTTCTACAATCAGGTGAAGTATGTTGTGGAACTTGCTAGGGCATTGGGCTCAATGCCAGGAGTCTATCGTGTCGATTTGTTGACCAGACAGGTATCCGCGCCAGATGTGGATAGCAGCTACTCAGAACCCACTGAGATGTTAAATCCTTTAGACACAGATAGCACAGAGCAAGAGCATGGAGAGAGTAGTGGCGCTTATATAATCCGTATACCTTTTGGTCCAAAAGATAAATATGTACCAAAAGAGCTCCTTTGGCCTCATATTCCTGAGTTTGTTGATAGGGCACTTAGCCATATTATGCAGATTTCCAAGGTTCTTGCTGAGCAAACTGGGGGTCAACAAGTGTGGCCGGTTTCTATTCACGGGCACTATGCAGATGCTGGTGATTCCGCTGCTCTTCTATCTGGGGCTCTGAATGTACCAATGGTTTTTACTGGCCATTCTCTTGGTCGTGATAAGCTTGAGCAACTCCTGAAACAAGGGCTCAAAGAAGAAATAATTTCTAACTACAAGATAATGCGGCGGATAGAGGCAGAGGAGCTATGTCTTGATGCGTCTGAAATAATCATAACTAGTACAAGGCAAGAGATAGAAGAGCAATGGCGCCTTTATGATGGTTTTGATCTGGTTTTGGAGCGTAAACTCAGAGCAAGGATGAAAAGGGGTGTGAGCTGTCTTGGTAGATTTATGCCTCGCATGTTTGTAAGTATCATCTATGTTCCTCCTTTGGGGCTTAAAACGAGAACTGTTTGCTTTTAGACAAGTCTCCCTTCCATGATCATGAGTAGCCTTTTCGTGTGATTCCAGGTAATTCCTCCAGGAATGGAATTTCATCACATTGTACCGCATGATGTGGATGCAGATGGGGAAGGAGCGAGAGACGATGAGAACCCACAATCTCCTGATCCACCAATCTGGTCTGAGGTAATATAGTCGAATCATATGTTTTTTGTTTTCCTTTGATCAAATGTTTTAAATATTTTCTGATTGTTTTACTGGTACCTTTATATTCATTGTGAACTCTTACCTGGGCAGATTATGCGTTTCTTTTCTAACCCGCGCAAGCCTATGATACTCGCTCTTGCTCGGCCAGACCCTAAAAAGAACTTGGTTACTCTAGTCAAAGCCTTTGGAGAATGCCGTCCATTACGGGAACTTGCTAACCTTGTACGTCCTGCAGTTACTCTCTTCAGAATGATCTCCGACTAATTTTCTCGAAGTTGTTTCACTTTTTTCATTCCTTTCACTCTCTTCTTTTGTAGACATTGATAATGGGAAACCGAAATGATATTGATGAGTTGTCCACTACGAATTCCTCGGTGCTGCTCTCGATTCTGAAGCTGATTGACAAGTACGACCTCTATGGTCAAGTAGCAATGCCTAAGCATCACAAACAATCTGATGTTCCTGAAATTTACCGTTTAGCAGCCAAAACAAAGGTAATACTCAAACATGTTTACTTTTCTCCTATAGGCTCATGTGAGTCCCAGTCCTTTTTTTTTTTTGGGATCTCTTCCTTTGTAAATGGTATAGAAACGAACTTCATAAATTATTGGCATATATCATTCAGTGATGAATAAGTGTTCCCTTATTATAATGCATAAGGTATTAGCCTGTGTTTTGCTGCTGTTTCTATGAATTAGTTGAGTACCCTGCCTTTGTTTATCCATCTTATCTCAAACCTTTTTTTCAGGGAGTATTTATAAATCCAGCTTTCATCGAACCATTTGGATTGACTCTAATAGAGGTATTTATCATTTTTTCTCTCTCTTAAGTAATCTATTCTTTTCAGGGTTTCTTGTTAATTAACAGGCGCTGTATCTAACAGGCAGGAGCTCACGGTCTGCCCACTGTTGCAACAATAAATGGAGGACCTGTTGATATTCATCGGGTTTGTTGATTTCCATATTTCAAAATAAATTTTCACTGCGCAATCAGTGCAGAGAAGCTATAGCTGATTTCTGCTCCTGACTTGCAGGTTCTTGACAATGGTCTTCTAGTTGACCCTCATGATCAGCAAGCTATAGCTGATGCTCTCCTGAAACTGGTTTCAGACAAACAACTTTGGACAAGATGCAGACAAAACGGCCTCAAAAACATCCACTTGTTTTCATGGCCAGAGCATTGCAAAACATATTTGGCTCGGATAGCTTCTTGCAAGCAAAGGCATCCTAAATGGCAGAGAGTTGAGTTTGAAAACTCAGACTCTGATTCACCGAGTGACTCCCTTAGAGATATACATGACATCTCATTGAATCTTAAACTTTCCTTGGATGGCGAAAAGGGTGAAAGTAACAACGGTGTAGATACTAACTTAGACGCTGAAGACAGCGCTGCTGAACGAAAAGCTAAGCTAGAGAAAGCTGTTTCAACCTTGGCACAAAAGAAGACTTCAACAGAGAAAATTGACTCCAAGATGCCTACTTTGAAAAGACGGAAACATGTATTTGTCATTTCCGTGGACTGCAGAGCAACCTCTGATCTTCTCGCAGTAGTGGAAACAGTTATTAATGTTGCAGGCAAAGGCGGTTCAATAGGATTCATACTCTCAACTTCAATGACTATATCTGAGACTCACACCACCTTGCTATCAGGAGGCTTGAAACCACAAGACTTTGATGCTGTTATCTGCAACAGTGGAAGTGAACTCTACTTCACGGCCTCTGCTTCTGAGGATAAAACCGTGCTTCCGTATGCACTCGATGCAGATTACCATTCGCATATAGAATTCCGCTGGGGTGGGGAGAACGTGAGGAAGACTTTGATCCGCTGGATTAATTCTGCTGAAGAAAAGAAGAAGATGAAACAAGGAGAGATTCTATCTGAAGACGAGTCTTCTTCAACCAACTATTGCTTATCTTTCAAAGTGAAAGATCCCTCATCGGTAAATCTCTCAAACAATAGTTTTACTCACTTGAAACATGGATTACCTTCTAATCTCCCTTTGTTCATTCAATCTCTGCAGATTCCTCCAATGAAGGAGCTGAGGAAATTGATGAGAATTCAAGCATTACGTTGCAATGTAGTTTACTGCCAAAACGGAGCTAGGCTAAACGTAATCCCTGTTCTTGCTTCACGATCTCAGGCCCTTAGGTAAGTTTTGATCATAAACCCATCAGATTTACACATCATCAAATGCTACACTTTCTTGGGTTTGGTTTCGGATTTTGGGATTAAACTGATCAGATCACACACACACACGTCTTATCCTCTGTTTCAGGTATCTACTAGTGCGATGGGGCATTGACTTATCGAACATGGTGGTCTTCGTGGGAGATTCAGGTGACACAGATTACGAAGGCTTGCTTGGAGGAATTCACAAAACAGTGATACTAAAAGGCATAGCCAGTGACTTGCTTGAGCTTCAAGGCAACAGAAGCTACCCTATGGAAGATGTAATTCCAGTTAACAGTCCCAATATCACCGAAGCTGAAGAATGTGGCCGTGAAGCCATCAAGGCCGCTCTAGAGAAGCTTGGGATCAATCTCCTCAAGCCTTGAGGCTGTTTTTTCCTTGATTAAAGAAGTCTTTTTTTTTTTTTTTTTTGGGGTACTACCAATATGCGATGATGGTGAATTGATAATAATAACGGAGAACAAAGTCCAGTATACCAATAAGATTTGTATAATTTTGGGCGAAATACAATCTTTTTTGATGTATTGAAAAAACCTTTGTAAAGTCGAAAAAGAAGAGAATATTATATGTAAGCTGTAAGCATATATGTTTGCATAAATTGGAAAAACAAAAAAAAAACTAAAAGGTGTAATGATTAAACAGCAATGTCATATGTGATGATGGACGAGGCTTTAACGGAAAAAAAACCCCGAACTTTACGTATTCCCATCGAGGCGAACTCTGGTGTAAGTCTTTCATCCTCTTAGTTTTTTAGGTTGCATTTATCAACAAACCTAACCCTAAGTCTTTATCTAGTGTTTTTTTTTTTTTACTGTGGGAACTTAATTTTGTGTATGGGTCAGTAATTTATCAGGATAGGGGTTCATCTTTATTCCATTTAGACTTTTAGTTTCTAGCTAGTAATCCCATCTGGATTGGTTTTCGTACAATTTGTGAGGTGTTTCATATATTATTATTACTAGTATTTTGCGGCCTGCCTAGCAGAAGCAAAATATTTTTTTGCTAAAAAAGTACATTGTAGTATCATACATTCATACGTATCAATCGTATATCCTTTTTCTCTTTACATTCATTAACAAAAAACGTACGAATTACACTTAAATTAAATCGAACCAAAACCAAATCGATAAATTGAGTTGAATGTACGTAAACTATGTTTTCCTTTTTTAATTATTTATATATGTGGATAACTGTAATATCTATATATATATATATNATATTTTTTTTTTTTGTTAGAAAACCGAACCAAATCCAACCTAAACCGTACCAAAACAACCCACAATAGAGTCACGTTTAATTACTTGAGTTTCATTGACCAAAAAAATAATAAAAATGAATTTGTGAAACTTGTTAACCCAAAAATCTGAAACCGTATTAGACGGTCAAACAGTACCACATATAAATAGAAGAGCAAAGGAAGTGAATTATAAAGAGTAAATAAACCTCTTTAAAAATTTAGAGAGAAACAACAAACAAACAGCCCTAAAATTCTCAAATTCATCATCTCTTCTTCTTGACTTATTCTTCTTCTGTAAAATCAATAACAAACCCTGATTAAATTAGGTTATAGATCCCAACTACGCCCTGAAGTAGAAGATACTAATTTAATGGCGGATCTCACCTGTACGACGCCGTTTCTGCTCTACCCATCACTCGTCATCATCCTCTTCTTCTACTCCCTTAACCACCATAACCGATTTCTCTCCTCCGTCGTCGACGATGATCCTTCGTGTCGTCTCTCTCTCTCCTCTTCGAATTCGTCTTCTCCACAATCTGTTTTCTCTTCCTTCAGATTCTTCCCTTTTCGTTCTTCTTCCTCTTGTCTCACCACCACTCTCAACAATGTACTTCAATTCTTGTTTTTTCTGTTTATTTCGTTAATTTCCTTCATATATAAACATAAGTTTAGTTTCTTTAATGTTTTCTTGTAGGTTTGTGTATTTTAGCTACGAGGTGCTAAAATTCATTTAAAATTCTTTGATTAATTCTTGATTAGTGCATGTTGTTTAAAATTGAACAGTCGTCGTCAGAAGTTACGGTGGTAGAAGAAGTTGATGAAGCGGCGGAGAGAATCGAAGAAGGATTGGCGATGGCCAGAGCCGCCATAAAGAAAGCCGGAGAAGTGGATCTCCGTCGTCGTCGTGATCGGAGGAATAACTCGGATTTGGGATTCGTATCAAATGGATCTGTCTATCTCAACGCTTTTACTTTTCATCAGTTAAGACCTTTTCTTCCTCCTATTTTTGCTTAATCTTTCTCTCTCTCTCTCTCTATTATTATTTTTTTTAATTAAGTGAATGTTATGTAAATATACGAATTGGTATATAATTTAACAACAACATTGTGTAGTTTGATCACTAGGTAATTAGATTTGAGTTAGGTAGGCTTTTTTTAGTTAAGTTAAAGAATAGTTAGGCTTGATAAAAAAAAGTGGAGCTAAAATAAATAAATAATAATATGTAGCTAACAAGTAGGTACTCATTAGGATCTGAACTCTCTTTTGTTGTTTCCATTTGGAACTTGACTCTAAATCACCGTTAATAGAAATATGTGTCAACATCAAGAATTCTATGTTAGTTTCCATTTTTAGTAAAATACGCACTACTAATTTGCAGTTTCCAATTTTTAAAAGTCTTTTTTCCCCAATTTTTGATTAATATATTTCTACACCATTATTCCTCCTGTCTTCATTCTCTCTCTCTCTCGTCAGAATTCAAAATCAGACCTATTTTGAGGAAAGAGTAGTTTAGCTTTTAGGTTTCTCCATACCTTTCTCTCCATATCTCAACTTGACCTTTGCAAACATATCATTAATTACTTTGTTCTTACTTCTATGTTAAAAGTTTTAAAAGTCTCAGACACTATACACTCCATTTATAGATATAATAATGTATATATAGGCAAACACATCGAGATTTATGCATATGTAATGTTTTTTTTAATTTCCTTACACATAACAATAAACAGGAGCCACAGAGAGATGGAGAAGAGATTTAAGATATGGACATATAGAGAAGGGGAAGCTCCTCTGTTTCACAAGGGTCCTCTCAACAATATTTACGCTATTGAAGGCCAATTCATGGACGAGATCGAGAACGGAAAAAGCCGTTTCGCGGCAGCTTCACCGGAGGAAGCCACTGTGTTCTACATCCCTGTTGGGATCGTCAATATCATACGATTTGTCTATAGACCTTACACTAGCTATGCCCGTGACCGTCTCCAAAACATTGTCAAAGACTACATCTCTCTAGTATCTAACCGTTACCCTTACTGGAATCGCAGTCGCGGTGCTGACCATTTCTTCCTCTCCTGTCACGATTGGGTGAGTAGTCCCTGTTTATACACATTTCTTGTTCTGCAAGTGAACCATAAAAACCCTACCCCTCACTTTCCATATTTTTCCTTGTTGTTCAAGGCGCCTGATGTTTCAGCGGTAGATCCAGAACTATACAAGCATTTCATCAGAGCTCTCTGCAATGCCAATTCATCCGAGGGATTCACCCCCATTAGAGACGTTTCATTGCCGGAAATTAACATTCAATACGGCCAATTAGGGTTTGTACACACCGGAGAACCGCCTCAGAACCGCAAACTCTTGGCATTTTTCGCAGGCGGTTCTCACGGAGAAGTCCGAAAAATACTTTTCCAACACTGGAAAGAAAAAGACAAAGACGTCCTGGTCTACGAGTATCTCCCCAAAACCATGAACTACACCAAGATGATGGATCAAGCAAAGTTTTGTCTGTGTCCGAGCGGTTGGGAAGTAGCGAGTCCAAGAATCGTGGAGTCTCTTTACTCTGGTTGCGTTCCGGTCATCATCGCTGATTATTACGTTCTTCCATTTAGCGACGTGTTGAATTGGAAGCGATTCTCAGTTCATATTCCGATATCGAAGATACCGGAGATAAAAAAGATTCTAGAAGCGATATCGGAAGAAGATTACCTGAAGATGCAGAGGAGAGTTCTTGAGGTTCGAAAACACTTTGTCGTAAACAGACCATCAAAGCCATATGATATGTTGCATATGATTATGCATTCTATATGGTTACGGAGGCTTAATGTACGAATTCCTCTTTCACAGTGAACTATATATATATTGTTATACTTTTTATATAGAATCACATACATATAATTGTGCGTATATACGATCTTAAGATACTATAACAATGTCCCGTTCTATAGATATTCGATTAGAACAAGCCTTCGAGATTCTTTTGGGAAACGTACAATTTGCAAGCAGGTCTAGTTGTAATTTTGTAGGAAACCCAAAACAAGGCCCAAGGATCATTATTTAAAAAATGAGAATATATTTGTCTTTTTGATTTTTAGATCTTAACGAGTAACGACTTTGACGTAGCTTCTGCCTTGTCGTAATGCCTTCAAGTTTCGCCAAATCTCTGAGTATGATGACTTCTTCTCTTTTTTCATTTTCATTTTTTATAATATATATATTTTTTTTCATCTGGTTTGAGAAAAAAAAATGACCTAACGTTGTCAGGTTGACAAAGTCAAGAACGCGATCATAGTGATGATTTTATCGAGTCAAAGTCAGCATCATCGTTGCAAACTCCAAACTCCAAAATCAATAAATTATTGTTAGAGAAACGTCTTTAAAAAGAGGGAGAGAGACGAAGAGAACTTCATATTTTTTTGGGTCTAACTCTTGAGAACTTCATATTTTTCTCGAGCTTTCCTTGTAAAAGATAAATAAAATTAAAAAACCCGAAGCTCTCATCTAGTTTTTTTTTTTTGGGTTTTTGTCTAGACAAAGATGAGTTTATGTTCAGAGATCTCTCTACACGCTGTTCCTCTATGGAACAGAGCATATTCTGTTTACAATGATGACGATCAAGACTCTGTTCTACTCTACCCTGAGCTTCTTTTGTCTCCATTGAACAAGTCTCTTGTGATCAACACCTCTGACGTTGTCTCTGTCGGAGAATACAAAGTCAAAACTAGTCTCTCCTCCACTCTTCAAAGCATACTCGACAAGTATGGAGACATCACATCAGATTCCAAGCTCCAATCTCTCTCCACACGAACATACCACCTCGAGACCCTAGCAAAGGTTATTATCGAGCTCCAGTCAACACCACTGCATCGGCTGTCTGAATCACGAGCCGGTGAGATCCTCGCGATTGTTAAGGACATAGAGACGGCAAAGATCCGAGCAGGGTGGCTCCGGTCAGTTCTTGAGGAGGTTGTTGAGGCAACAAGGTTTATAAAAAGACGTGATACGGTAGTTATGGATAAAGAAGCGTGCGAGCGAGGTTTGTTGCTTGCAAAGCAAGAAATGGAGATGAGTTTGAAGAAGCTTGCAGAAAAGGAGAAAGAGATGAATGAGCTTCGGGAGAGATTGATGAAGACAGCAGGGAAATTGGGTTCTTTGGAGATGAAGCGGACGTGTCTTGATAAGAGATATGTGTTTCTGAGATCTAAAGTCGACAAGTTTCAGGGTCAATCTGTTTTTAAGGACATTTTGTAAAGAATATTTGTTTTGCTTTGCTTTTAGTTTCTTTGCATAGAGAGAACGCGTCTTTTCTTCGTTTGCGTTTCAAAACGCTTATCCCAAAGTCCATATATATATATATATATATATTTTCACCTTTAAATGCCGTCCACGAAAGCCAATGGTAACTTGGATTTGGCTTTCATGGTGATGTATATCGTAAATTGTTGTTTATGGAATAAAAAAATATGCTTTTTCTTTTTCGGACGTTTTGGTGTTTAATCATATGGTTCCCATGTGGCCATCTTGACCACATGATTAGAAGTTTGAACAATCTTCACAGATCCAGCAAAAGCTATAACGTCGTCGTTTCATAACCCACCCTCACTATGTATAATGTATCACATTATCAGCAGATATTGCATTGCAAACAGAAGGGATGAATATTAACAGTGAAATATCACAGTTATTAATAACGATCGGTTCTCTAAATCAAAAGCAAATACAGAAACTGATACTTGAAAAAGCACATAAACACACATTTTACACAACGCAATCACAGATTACAAAATCGATGCAGAGTCTGATGAAGGAAAGGTGAAAATAAGAGATTGTATTCTTACTTGAAACAAGAAGGAAGACTTGGCCCGTGGCAAACAAAGGCCATCGCGATGTATACAACCACTGAGAGTATAAGTATCAGGGCAATCCTGCAGAAAAAAACAGGCGCATGAGCCAATAGAAACCGACACAAGAACTCCACGAAGAATGTAAGTAAGGTTATAAAATTTATTTCCAGACAGTTATTCTATATGAAATTATCAATTCCACAAGAAACCATGAAATGGAGTTGGAGCAAGAAAGCAAACTGCTGATTTGTCTCTTGTCAAGTCTATTGGATAATTAGGTTTCTTGACAAGGGTTTTCGGTAAAGAAAACTTACGTAAGCTTGACATTTCTCCACCACATTATGCTTCTGAAACGGCGAGCTTGCTTTCTGAAACGAAAAGTGTTCCCTTGCATATTTGCGGTTTTATCAACTAGCAACTCCAAACGCTCCCCTCTATCCAAGACTTTATCAATATTCTCAATCATCACGTTTCTAACCTGAAAATGAAAACATACGCACGCAGAAAAGTTATTAATAATAGTGCCCAACAATGCAGAAAGATCCAGCAACTCATCAATAAAGGAATTTCTCGAGGTAAATCGTGGGAAAACTATTTTGCGACTTTACCTGACTCATTTCCACTTTGATTCTGCTCATCCTGTCTGCATTTGGATCATTGGAATAGTATTCCATTTGCTGACTCACAACTCTTGAAAATTCATCATTCATGGAATAAGCTTGAGCCGAATGAATTGCACGGCCATATGTTCTCACAAATCTCTGGTGAATATCTTCCAGAAACGCAAACGGAATATTCCCTGTGCGGTGTATGATGTTAGAATTAGAATTTATGAATACACGAAGACAGTCCTATGACAATCCAAAATGCTTCCAGATTCCAGAAATAACATCAGTTATACCAAATTATTTACATCTTTCTATTGAAACAACATTCTTTCTAATGATCCACAGTTCCTTCACAGTTAGTTGATATTAAAAACATTAGAACCAAGCAAATTCATACACGAAGAAAGATCCATCTCCCTGCAAGAAATCTAGCCTGTTAATCATTTCACGACATCAATTTTTATCAGAAAGGCACAAAAAAAAACAGAGATTTAGCTTCCAAATCCCAAGAATTGAGAATCCGCAGAACCGTAACCAAACAACAAGCAAATTGATACTGGGATAAGACCTCAGCAGAAATCGAAAAACAACACAAAAAAAAACCAGAAACAAGAGCCAAATCATGTAAAAATTCAAAATTGGCGAGAGAATCGGCCTTACTTCCGGCGGTTTCATCGGCCATACAGAGGACGGTAAGGCCATCGGTTCGCTTGACATGGAAGACGTACCGGTCCTGTGAGTAGGAGACGTGGCTATCGTCATCGTTTCCCGGCAGCTTCTCCAAAATCTGCTTCGCGATTGAGCTCGCGTTGGTCGAAGTCGCACTAAACTCCGATAACACCACCGTTCCACGAGCCACCAACGCATATAAGATCGCCATCTACTCCGGCACCTATTCCCAGCTCGCTCTTTCTCTGTAAATCGCCGGAAAAATTCTAGATTCCAGAAACCTCAGATCTAGACTACAACGAAGAACAATATCGCTCACCACAAAACTGATCAATTGGATTATCAAATCCGAGAGTCGTTCAACACCGACTCGCAATCAAGCATCTCTGTACATCGAACTGATTATTTGCAATAATTTTGATTTTGAGAAACCCTATCCGAAGCCCGCTTTACAGTGAAGACTTTTGAATTTTAAAATTTTGGGCTTATATAACTTTAATGGGAACTCGCTATTTATAGTCCAATACAACGTACTATCTCACACGGCCCATTATTTAGCTTTTGAGTCATTTCTTCTAAATTTATTTCCAACGAAAAACATTAGAGAAAAGAAAAACACTATATATCCATTGATTATGACTCATGTATTTTGTTTAGATGCTAGGATTTCTTAAATGTAATTTTTTTTGTCAGCTAAAGTTCATGGGGTAGTGTTTTGTTTATTACGCAACTCAATTGTTGAAAATTGAAAACAAGTGCAAAGTATGAAATATTGTAATCATATTTCCACAAAAAAAAAAAAACAAATATGATAATAGTAATCAACTCATAGTGGCTCAAATGAGAGAACATTTTGTTCTGTTATTAAATTCCCCCTTTTAATTTAATGTACCAAAACTTAAGCTATCAATTTTAGATATTCTGTCTATTAGAAACCTGCGCAGGTTTAGGCTTTTAATAATCTCAAGAACATATTAGAAACCAACTTCCGTGGAAGCAAATATTGAAGCCAAAATATTATTTGGACCAATCCCCTATATATTAATTTCATTCGTTTCACAAAAAGTATCATTTTGATACATTTCACACATATTAAAAAAACTAATAAAAGTTCAATACTACCTTTTATTAATACACTAAATAATTATTCTCTCTCTAATTAATACACTAAAATAATAAGGGTAAAACTGAATTTTTATTCAAAATTATGCATTGAAAACATAAAACGACACTCTTTCTGAAACAAAAATAAAACTTTAAAATGACACTCTTTGTGAAACGGATGAAGTAATTGAGAAAGACCGGAAAAAACATTAGTTTCATGTGTGATTTACAAATATGTCATTGCTGAGGTGTCATCAATATAGAGTTTCTCAAGACTTTTATATTTTATAAAAAAAAGGTTTTAACTTACTAGAATAATTACGTTAGTGTCATTCATATTAAACCATTGCATAATCATATAAATTTCATTATGATATTTTATATACACTGTTAAATCAATATTAGTTCCTAAGTTATTTCATTTTATAAAATAAAAATTGTATCTTCAAGGTTTTTTATATTCGAAATATATTGCTTTGTTTCATGGGGTTATAAATTTTATTTTCGAGATTTTTTTATTTTATTTTGATAAATATTATTCTTACAAATTTCATGTTTACTTGCTCAATTTAATTTTTTTTTTTTTGCAAAATCTCTTAGTTATATTTTATTTCATACAAAGTTTTGCATATTCAAATTCAAATTATAATATGAAATCTAGCCTTCATATTATTGTTATGATTATTGAGATATAAAGCGTATACTATAATTCACACACGTACTAATGATTATTGAGATATAAATCGTATAATATAATTTGATGCTAATTGTCTCATCAAACTATATTTTAATTTGATATAGTTTGATGTTAATGGTCTCATCAAACGCACGTACTAATGGATATTCACGTGACGGATTTGACATTCGATTTCAAAATGGATTAATTTTTTTTGAGATTACCATTTATTTTGCATATTCGAATTCAAACCATATTATATTTTATATTCAAATCTAATCATATAAAATTGCATATTCAAATTCAAATCAAATTACATATTCAAATCTAATCATAAGAAATTGTGATTTATAAATCAAATTGCAATAAAAACAAAATTTTCATGGAAAAATATATTTTCGTGGCAAGAGTGATTTTCTTTATTAGTAATTTTCATGGAAATATATATTTTCGCTATTGAAAATTACGTTATATGATCGAAGAGACATTTGATTTTGAATTCTCATTCATATCTTTTTAATAAGTGAAAAACCCTTAATTTGATCACTATATTGCATAATCATTTCATTCATTAATTACAAAACATCATTAACACACAAACTTCATCAAATTTTTCATTAATTACAGAACATCATTAACACACAAACTTCATCGAATTTAAACAAAATCTATTATATAATTGTGGTTCAAAATAGTTTACAAAAGACATATATTAGATTCAGAATTTTAAATTATTCTATTCCATATTATCATTTTAAACTCACGTATTATAAAATTTTCATTGATATCTCAGTCAACGGGTTGATATCTCACTCAGCGGGTTGTATTACATAAATGAATAGCTTGTCTAGAATACCAACCAACTTATTCAGAGTTCTAAAAGCAGTAATAACTACATTAAATTTAGTAAACCTACTAGTGGTACTTTTGCAGATTTCACGCATAAATTAGGAACGTATCTTACCTTCTTTAATGATTGTATTCACTATAAATTGATTAAGATAGGTTAGTGACCCATCACAAAATCAATAAAACAAAAACCGGTTCATCAAACCGGCGATGTAAAGACGTCTCAATTTCCCGGTTTTTACTAACCACTGCCGTGGAAAGTACACATTGTGCTAACCCTCACACACAAAAAAAAACAGACACCAAAATACAGAAAAAGAAAAAGAGAGAGAGAGAGAACCCTAAAATTTTAAGGAACATGAACTCTGCAGGAAAAAAAAAACCGAACCGGAATTAACCGTGTTGTATCCTAACAGAATTCATCTAATCCACTAGGCTCCACCAGCACATAGAGCGGCTTTCCTTTAAGCTTGTGTTGCCCCTATAACAATTCAAGATCTTACAATAAATTTTAACTCAATGAGTAATTTTCAATCAAGCTTGTGTTGCCACAAAACCAATTCTATCACTACCATTAGAAGTCATGTCTTTTCAGCTTGTGTTGCCCCTATAATAATTCAAAATCATAGTTGAACTCAAGTGAGCAAATTTCAGTTGAATTTATAATCCTAAACCGAACCAAAACCAACTCTATCACTACAATTAGAAGTCATATCCTTTCTAAAGAAAAAGCCAGAGATAACTATTGAGCAAGTAAGGAGAGGTGTGTCTCACCTTGACTTCAGGCAAGCCAATGACACAAGCACATTCCACAACTTCAGCTCCCTGGCTTTCTATAAAACATCATAAGAAAACGAATCTTGTCACATAACTAATCAAGATAAATCTCACTATTGATCGAAAAATAAAAAGGAAAAAGAGAAAAACCCATAAGGCTAATGGCGGCCGAAAGTGTGCCGCCTGTAGCGACGAGATCGTCGATGATAATGACGCGTTCTCGTGCCTCAACGGCGTCCACATGCATCTCTAAACGGTCATGTCCATACTCTAGCTCATAAGACTCTGATATCACTTTTCCTATAATCACAAGCTTGCCATTTTCAGAACCACAAGAGTAGAAGAACATCAACCAAAAAAAAAAACAGAGAATGAAGTAAAAATATAAAATTAACCTGGTAATTTTCCTGGTTTACGCAAAGGGACAAACTTTGCGCCTATGGCTAAGGCAATGGAGGGACCGAACATGAAACCTCTTGCTTCAACTCCTATACATATACACACAATCATTTACATGTAAAAGAAAATTGAAATTCTTTATGTGGAGAAAAAGACAATAATTAATTCTCGTTTCTTTAAGTATTTGTTGCTTTATGAGGTAAGCTCATTTGTTGGCATTACTTAACAAACCTGATGACGAAACACTGTAGGAAATAAAAGAAAAGAAAGGATAAGGAGGAAAAAAACAGAGGAGTCTTACCAGCAACGACAGAGATTTGCATGTCTTTGTAGCGATCTACAAAGATATCAATTGTATGTTTAAACGCCTTGTGATCCAGCAACAACGTTGTTATGTCCTGAAACATAATCCCTATCCGAGAAACAAGAAACATCTTCAGAGAATTGTAAGAACAGAGCAAAATAAACATCGGGTTTGTGAAACGAAACAGAGGAACAAGCTCTTAAGACCTTTCTTTGGGAAATTAGGAACCACTCTAATGGCTGCCGATATAGCTTCCAGCCTTGGATCTCCTTTCAGCCCGTTCTCCGCCGCAAACATCGTTTCTCTCTCCTCTCTCTCTCCTCTCTCTCTCCTGTCTCTCTAGTTTTAAAATTCTTGATGAGTCAAGGAGCGTCTCACTAGTATATTTATCTCTCTCGGTCTCTCTCTCTCTTTCTTGATGAGTGAATGGGAGAATTCAAAGTAGAAAAAACAAATTAAATTTCCCTCGCAGAAGAAG
Source organism: Eutrema heterophyllum (assembly GCA_002933915.1). Taxonomy (NCBI): domain Eukaryota; kingdom Viridiplantae; phylum Streptophyta; class Magnoliopsida; order Brassicales; family Brassicaceae; genus Eutrema; species Eutrema heterophyllum. The sequence goes on along the minus strand of PKMM01010274.1, from coordinate 849,357 downwards.
GAAACGAGGAAATGAAATGAGATCAGATCAGATCGTTTCCCTCTCTCACTCACTCTCTCTCTCCGTGTCTCTGTCTCGCTTGATTCCTCTGTTCACCACCAGTTGTATAGAAAGTAGGTGAGAGAGCATTAAATAGCCTGAGAGAGAGAGAGAGAGAGAGAGAGAGAGATATCCCTTTAAACAAAACAAAAAAGAGCGTGGAGTGTATATCCCACGCGCGAGCTGGGTCGGCACACAGGATTTATGAACCGCAATAAAATCACAAACGCAAGGGGTGTGGTATTAAAGAGAGCGAAGATCCGAAGGAGAAAACAAAATCTTATGGATCTTCGAGAGAATCTTTGGCTTTTAGTCTCTCTCTAGAGTCTCGAACGAAAGACCTATAAAGGAAGAGAGGGATTCGATACTCTGCAGAAAACCATTTCTATAAAAAGAAGTACCCATTCTCCTAAAACTCGTTCACATTCCATGTTTTGTGTCCTGTCTCCTCCATCCCCAGCTCCTTCAATAAATTAAAATTTAAGAAAACCTCTTTTATTTAAAAAAAACAAATTAAGTACTGCAAAAAATCTTGTGAACTGTGTAAAAAATAGAAATAATTTTTATATTTGTAGGCGTTGGGATAGATTTCTAGTTTTTTTCCTTAAATCTCTCTTCGTAGGTGCTAATATTTCTGTCTACTAAACACTACACTATTGTGTCCGTACGAAAACTGGTTTTATAGATTGCGTATATATCAATTATTTTAGTAGTAGTACTGGTTTTTATGTGAATTCAAATTTCAAAGCGTAAGATAAGTACTTACGTACAGGGCAGCAACTCACCCAAAAAAAAAATATATATACAATCGTCAGCAAAGAGCCAATATGCGCCTAAATTTGAGTGGGACATGCTAACTGTAACAAATTTAACAAGAATCATTCTCTCTAGTAACAAAAAAATCAACAAGAAATCGATCCTCCATTTTACTTTTTTAAAAAATAATAAAATTAACAAGAAAGGGACTACACTCTACACGAGCTATCAAACAAACAGTCCTCACAACTTTGGTACAATTTAATTCCAACCACCGAATCTTATATCCACTACGACAAACCCTACAAGCATGAATCCATAACATGCTTGTAAGTTGTATGCTTTTAGCACAACCCCAAAAAAAAAAGTCACCATCCAATTTCACACAACTAAAATTGCATTTAGTGAAAAAGTAGCAAACCATTTTACTAAAATTCAGATCTCTCACAAATCAACTGTTACAACAACTTTCATTTGAATATCAAGAAGTTTGAGTAAATAAGCAACCCTGAAATGTTCATTCAACTATGATCGTTATCTTGATCAAACTATGCGGGTTACTATATTTTCCTTTTTCACCTTCTTTTACTTTGCACAAAAAAACCTGCAACTTCCAAATTCTTTCGCATTGTACTTAGTCATTACAATTAAACCTAGGTAACCCAAATGCATGTAATTTTCAATCAAGGTTAATTTGTACAGCAAAATCACACTGATTTTCCTACTAGAAAGAAAACCAACATTCGCAAACCCGATTTGTTCTCTCTAATTATTTGCCTCTATTAGTCTAGTACTGTACTATTGTTACAAAATACTCTTTAACATATAATTCTACAACCTTCAACAACAAGTATCTTTCTAATGATGTCATGTTCTAAATACGTATCTGTAGATTATATAGTTCTTGGACTGATATATTTATTCACTAAATTATATTTAGCGACTATGGGTGTGTATATATATATATAAGATTTAAAGTTTAAAAGCAATTTAAGCATGCCAAAAAAGGAAGAAGCAATTTAACCATGTATCTAATTTGTTTAACAAAAAAAAAAAAAAAAAACTATTGTGTTTGATCTTCTGGCCCCATTAATTGTTCAAGGGTAAATGAACCTCGTACCGAGAAACCTACCACAAAGCTTATCGGCGACATAAAGAAAATCGAAGTTCAGATATAGAAAAACAATAAAGTGACAACTTCGAAGAGATATCCCAAATCTTGTTTTCTAACTTTATAGCTTTATTATACTTTAATTTGATTCTTATTTAATAAATTGCAAAGGGATGATTCCAGGGTGTCAAAATAGATCAAATGGTTCATCTCCATGATTTTAATGGGTTGAATGTAAATGGGTCATGGGTCATGACCCATATAATTATATGGGTTATAGATCAAATGAGTGATCCATCACAAAAATTTATTTAAATAAATATCATTAATAATTTTAAAATGAGAAAATAAAAAACGGTGAATAATATTATGTTTTACTTATATTATGAATAGACAAATTTTCTTTAATTATTGTGAATTGATCATTAATTCGTCGAACCATATATTTGACGCAAAATGTGATATTACGTTTTTGGCGGAGAAATACGGAATAACGTTTTGGCAGGAAACGAAGAATGACGTTTTTGGCAGGCTAATACATAATTGTGTTTTTGGCGGGAAACACGGAATAACGTTTTTTGCGGGAAAACGCAGAAACGCGTTTTTGGCAGGAAAACCCGGAAACACGTTTTTGGCGGGAAAACGCGGAATCGCGTTTTTGGCAAGAAAATGTGAAATCACGTTTTTGGCAAGAAAATGTGAATTCGCGTTTGGGCGGAAAAATGTGTAATCATGTTTTTGGCGGGAAAATGTGAAATAACGTTTTTGGCGGGAAAATGTGATTCCGCGTTTTTGGCGGGAAAATGTGAAATTGTGTTTTTGGCGGGAAAACGCGGAATCGCGTTTTTGGCGGGAAAACGCGAAAACTCATTTCTGGCGTGAAAACACGGAATCACGTTTTTGGTGGGAAAATATGAAATCGCGTTTTGGGCGGGAAAATGTGAAATCACGTTTTTGGCGGGAAAATGTGAAATCACGTTTTTGGCGGAAAAATGTGATATCGCGTTTTTGGCGGGAAAATGTGATCATGTTTTTGGTGGGAAAACGTGATTCTGTGTTTTTGGCGGGAAAACGCGGAATCACGTTTTTGGCTAGAAAATGTGATATCACATTTTTGGTGGGAAAATGTAGGGGTGGGCGTCCGGGGTCCCGTTCGGGTTCGGTTCGGGTTTTTTGGGTTTTTGGGTTTTCGGGTTTAGGCATCTAACCCCCATTCGGGTATTTGACATTTTCGGTTCGGGATCGGGTTTGGGTTCCCTCGGGTTCGGTTCGGTTCCGGTATTTTGTTTCGGGTTCGGGTTAAATCGGGTTCGGTTCGGGTCTTTCGCGACCAAAGTAACCGCACCAAAACATATACATCATAACTGTTTTAAATAACACATTAGGAAAATAAAAAAACATAATCCAAGTAAACAATAAATCTCTGAAAGATAATAACCCAAAGGAAACCCAATAGTATAATCTAAACGAACAACACAACACACTACAAGAAAAAAAAAAGCAAGAGCAGAAGAAGAAGCATGGACTCTGATTTTAGACAGTGTCGAATTCCAGTCCAGAGTAAAGGACGCTTAGTCCTAAAGCCACCAAAAAAAAAAGAGAAACGATTTGAAATTGGAAATCACAACATATATATGTTTTAAAGATTTGAGAAACAACATCACAATATGAAAAAGAAATCAAATACTAACCAAACAAGCTGGTAGGCGAGTTGCTGAGTTGGAGTTTACTCTCTTTGTACATTTAGGAATTCAAACTCTGAAAACAATAAGGCCAAATAGATTGTTAAGCAAATACTAAGCAATTAACATATAATACAAGAGATGAAAATGTACCTTTTTCAAGATTATCTTCATATTCAACTTCAGCAAGTATTTGTGCATTTGTAAGCACTTTTGATTCATACCTAATATCTTGTTTCATCCACTGCTCTGTACACATTAAAACTTCAACCAAATAGTGATTTAGAGAATTCCTATATGGGCATATGATTCTGCCACTCGTGCTAAATGCACTCTCAGACGCAACAGAGGACACTTGCATCGCAAGTACATCACGGGCAATCTCTGATAAAACTGGATATGTGTGGCTATTGAGTCTCCACCAAGATAGTACATCAAACTCTATTCCAACCATCAAATCCACTTTCACAACACTTTCCTTTAGATAAATCTCCAACTCATTCCCTGAGTCTTCAACTCCTAACTCATTTAACAACTCGCTGTACCTGAATTCAATCCTCTTTAAACCAAATCCATCATCTACCAATTCTTCTTTCTCATTTGACTGCTGAGAAGACTGAGAAGATTGAGACTGTTGGGACAGTTGAGACTGAGATGATGTAGACTTACCAAATCTCTCAGTATATTCCTTAAACAAACCACAGAGAACATCAGAAACAGACTTATACATTTCTTTACTCTCCACAGTATCTTTTCCATACAATTCCTCAAAACACAACTTAGCAAACTGCATCTTCTTCCTAGGATCAAAAACACTGGCCACAATCAACATCTTATTCATGTTTTTTATGCCATCCCAATACTTCTCAAATTTTGCTAACATTTCTCTTGCCTTTGTCTTCAAATCAGAATCTAAACTATAACTCAGCTCTATCAGATTTGTGGCAATGTTCACTATCTCACCATAACACTTGTATGAATTCAGAGAAGAAGAAGCTGACACTACTAATGTTGAGCTGTAAAAGATCTTAAGAAACTTTGCTAACCTTGAAATTGCAGTCCAATCAGTCTCTCTAGGAGGTCCAACCCGTTTTTTTCCATTGTCATCCTCCAAAAAATAATCGTTGTACAGCTTGTCTTCTGCATACATCCTCTCAAATGCAGCTTTAAACTTCATTGCATTTGTTAACATCAAATAGGTTGAATTCCATCGAGTTTTAATGTCCAAAGGCAAACTACCTCTTGTCATCTTAAGAGAATCAACTCTAAGTTCGAATGACTTTTGTCTATTTGTAGAGGATCTAACGTAAGAGATAGCATTACGGATTGCAGAAACATTCTCATCTATTTCAGCCAAACCATCCCTCACTATCAAGTTAATAATATGAGCACTGCATCTGACATGTAAAAATTCACCATCTAACACCAAAGCATCATGAGAGATTAATGCGAAACTATGTAGAAACTTCATCAAAGCTGTACTATTAGCTGATGCATTGTCAACAGTCACACAGAAAACCTTTTCTATTCCCCACTCAGCTAAGCAGTCTAGAAGAACAGTTGCTATTGTCTGACCTTTGTGATTTGTGATGTACTTAAACCCTATTATCAGCTTCTTTAATTGCCATAATTCATCAATATAATGGGCTGTGATGACCATATAACTAGCACCTGTGAATAACATCATTAAACAAAAAAACATTATAGACAAAAACCAACTTATTAAAATGCAGAAACTTAAAAAAAAAAAACATTACCGTTAGTTTGACAAGTCCAAATGTCTGTTGTTAGTGAGACTCTTTGCTTGTTTGCTAAGAACCATTCCTTTAAAGATGCCTTCCTCTGCACATACATCTTAACGATGTCTCTTGTTACTGTCCTTCTTGAAAGAGGTTTGTATAAGTTGACCTTGTGGTGTATACACAAAATGTTAGAGTTAGAAACCAAACAACAGAAATAAAACAAGTTATCTTGATTTAGAGAAGTGTCTAACCTTTTTACAAAAGTGTCTCCAAGCCACACTTTCAATGAAAGAAAATGGCAACTCCCCTAGCACCAGCATCTCATTTGATGCTTCTCTGAAAATAGTCTCAGAGATTCTTGCATCTTTCAGACCGCCTTCTTCATTGATAACTAGTTGTCTCTTAGCTTTACCATCCTCCCATGCTAGGAGTTCTTTGCAGATCTTCATATGCTTCAGCAAGTTTGAAGTCTCTGACTTGGAATTGCATGAAAAGTCTCTTTTGCAATGGTGGCAGGTAGCGGAGTCACGGTTATCTGCTTTCCTTGTGAAATGTTTCCAACAATCTGACCTTGCAGGGATTGGCTTCTTTTTTGGTTGAGAAGTAGCTTCATTTGCTTTCCGTTTACCTTGACTAGTCAAATCCGGTAACTCTTCTTCAATATCTTCTTTTTCTGTATTTTTCTCTTTGTTAAAGTTATCTTGATTTGCAGATGCTGATGAATCCATCTAAAAACAAAGCAAAAAATATTAGAACTACCGAAGATATCATCACAAACATTAGCAATTGATTATTAGAACTACCGAGGAAATCAAAAACTATTAGTACAACTAAATCACACTCACAACCAACAATTTATTGAGCAATTGATTCTAAACTAGCAACAGAGAAAACAGAGAAGATGAAGGATGTAAAGATCTAAGCTTTCAAGTATCAACCCAAACAAATCATGTAGTGTTGATAAATTGAAGGGAAAGAGAATTCTTACCTCAGAGCGATTTCTAGAAATATGAGAAGGAGGAGAGTAACAATTTTGAAGATTTAATTGATCCAGCTTTAGATTTAGATTAGGTCTTTAGGAAGTTCTATCGTCGTTTTACTTTTTTTTTTTTTCTCGCAGCCGAAGGAAGGGAAAGAAAGGAAAGAAAGTTAGGGTTAGACAACTTAGGCTTAATATACTTTCGGGTTTTTCGGGTGTACTTCGGGTTTTCGGGCAATCCCGAACCCGAACCCGAACCCAAACTACTATAGACATAAGATCCATTCGGGTATTTTGCAAACTTTGGGTTCGATTCGGGTTCGGGTTTTTCGGTTCGGGTTCGGGTTCGGGGTTCGGGTTCGGGTATTTTGCCCACCCCTAGGAAAATGTGAAATCGCGTTTTGGCGGGAAAATACGGAATCACGTTTTTGGCGGGAAAATGCGGAATAACGTTTTTGGCGGGAAAATGCGCAATCACATTTTTGACGGGAAAATGTGGAATCAAGTTTTTGGCGGGAAAATGTGAATTTGCGTTTTTGGCGGGAAAATGATGTTATGATAGTAGTAATATTGTTATGATGTCATAATGAAGTCATAATGAAATGAAGTCATGATGATGTCATAATGATGAGTCCAACATGTCACATATTTGACCCATGACCCATTATAAATTGACTCATTTGATCCATGACCCATCAACCTATTAGGGTCAATTTTTTTGACTCATTAGGGTCATGGGTCATGCGTCGATTTGGGTCGACCCATGACCCATTTTGACACCCCTAATTCCAGGTCGAAATTTTGCAGGTTGATAAGTTTTTTTTTTTTGTTGAACCTTGCAGTTTGATAGTTATTACTTTGCCGGTTCTTAGTTCGATCTTCTGGTCCCATTGATTTATAGAGATGAGAAAGATTGTTGATTATATATGTTTTAAACATGAGCTACGCCTATGTAGGAGTGTCAAAATGGGTCAAATGGGTCACCCATGACCAATGACCCTAATGGGTTGAGTGTAAATGGGTCATCCATGACCCATCTAATTACATGGGTCAAATGGGTGAACCATCATAAAAAATTATTTAAATAAATATCATTAATAATTTTGAAATAGTGAATAATATTATGTTTTACTTATATTATGAATATACAAATTTTCTTTAATTATTGCGAATTTATCGTTAATTCGTCAAACCATATATTTGACGCAAAATGTGAAATTACGTTTTTGGTGGGGAAATACGGAATAACGTTTTGGCGGGAAACGAGGAATGACGTTTTTTGCAGGCTAATACATAATTGTGTTTTTGGTGGAAAAACACAGAATAACGTTTTTTGGCGGAAAAACGCGGAATCACGTTTTTGGCGGGAAAACGAGGAATCGCGTTTTTGGCAGGAAAATGTGAAATCGCGTTTGGGCGGGAAAATGTGTAATCACGTTTTTGGCGGGAAAACGCGGAATCACATTTTTGACGGAAAAATGTGAAATCGTATTTTGGCGGGAAAACGCGAAATCGCGTTTTTGGCGGGAAAACACGGAATCACGTTTTTGGTGGGAAAATATGAAATCACGTTTTGTGCGGGAAAATGTGAAATCACGTTTTTGGCGGGAAAACGCGGAATCACGTTTTTGGCGGAAAAATGTGATATAACGTTTTTGGCGGGAAAACGCGATTCCGCGTATTTGGTCGGAAAACGCAGAGTCATGTTTTTGGCGGGAAAATATGATATCGCGTTTTTGGCGGGAAAATGTGAAATCGTGTTTTTGGCGAGAAAACGCGGAATCGCGTTTTTTGGCGGGAAAATACAAAATCGCGTTTTTGGCGGGAAAATGTGGAATCACGTTTTTTTCGGGAAAATGTGAATTTGCGTTTTTGGCGGAAAATGTGAAAATGGAATCACGTTTTTGATATAGTAATATTGTTATGATGTCATAATGAAATCATGATGATGTCATAATGAAATCATGATGATGTCATAATGAAGTCACGATGATGGGTCCAACGGATCACCCATTTGACCCATGACCCATTACAAATTAACCTATTTGACCTATGACCCATTTGATCCATCAACCCGTTATGGTAATTGTTTTGACCCATTTTGACACTCCAACGCCTATGTTATGTTGTGTTACATACTACCGAAAACTATATCTAATATAGATTCTGATTATCTTATGCGCAAACTTTAACGTTTGTATTAACGTACTATAATATATTTTTAAATATTCAAGAGTGAAATGTTTTCATTTATAATATATTTGTATTATTGTGTTTTTTCAAAAATTTAAAACTTAATAGTATTTTTGAACAACAATACATGAAGATGATAGTTTCAAGAATGTTTCTATACAATACATATGTTTGTAGCCAATATACCTATTGGACTCATGTTGAATCCCATAAATTTTGCCCAAAAAAAGCTAAACGGCTACTGCAAGTTAGCACGGCCCAATAGAGTATTAATGTAAAGCCCAACAGGGTATTGATGCAATTGTGCAAAGCTAAGCGGCCACTGAAGATTTGAGCAGTCGAAAAATAAATGATCTCGAATCTCAAACTGAAGATCTGTATAAGCTATACTTAGCCTGAAAACAAGACCACTTGGTGCCAAGTTAGTTGTGGCTTCCTGCTTCAGTTGTGGTCATCTAACCAAATTGATTTCTTACTATAAATAATTTTTCCTACAAAATTTTATCTTTCTGGGAACGAAAAATCACCTGCGTCTCTAACCAACTCATTATTATTTTAAATCCAAATAAAATTATATTAAAGTTTCACATAAGAAATTATGATAATCGAGCAACGGCCTATTCATAATTATCAGTTGTAATACCAATACCAGTATACCACCATATACGCCTTTAGTTTGCCAACCCACAATTTTACATGGTTTCTAAAAAACCCGACTAGTAATGAAATAATCAAGTCAAGGTTTTAAATAAACAATTTACCACTTTATAATTCTCCTTTTCTTGATACGAAGGACCTTGGTGGGTGTACATTTTAATTTTGGTTACATGAAGATTAGTTACGGTTAAATGGTTCGGACCAATTATCATTTAATGGATTCGTACGATAAAAGGAGAAAAAAGTGATATATCATTTGATACGAATGACCTTGGTGGGTGTACATTTTAATTTTATTTGATATATTTTGATAACAAATTAAGTTACACATAAAAAAATTAAATTGTACGAACATTCGAAATGAAATTGCAAATATGTTTTGGAAGTATGTTGTTAGTTTTCTTTTATTACTATGTTACAGATTTTTTTAATTTACTATGTTTAAGTTAATATTAAGTAATTTAGTCTATTTTTATCATTAAATTTTGTAATAAATGTTATCATTATTAATAATTTTTAATTTAATTTATTTCTACTAACACATAGTACAACTTATACATCAAAAATGTTACCAGTTGTTTTGACAAAAATGATAATTCATATACAGCAAATTCACCGCATAAATCTACAGTTTCTACCACATAGTTTTTACCGCAAGTTACATCGAATTATAACGTTTACTGCAACTCAACTTTAATACTACATGTTACCAATCGGAGTATTTAAAAGTGTGCTGAACTAGCTCCAAATTCGTATTCACAACTTTTTTACATAAACCAAATTTTTGATTATGTGAGAATATAATTTTTGTTTTTCAATCTATAATTTTTGTTTGTCTTTTCCATTTAACTGGAAAGAAACAAAAAGCCAAAGAACACGTCAATCAATCGAGTGTGACAAACCTACTTTTGTATTGTTAGCTACGGTTACAAATAACCACATAAATGGAAAATATTATATTCATTAGTTTTGTCCATAGGGTTGTAAACTTGTCGGAGTGTTTTATTTTTGAGGTTTTGGACCTTACCAGGAACCAGATTCGTTGTTTTCCCATACCAGGAACCAGAACTGCTCAATTGGCATTTCCTTATTCTGTATAAGGGATCATAGCAAGTTAATTAGTCTCCTCTCCACCAGCGAGAGTCGAACCTGACACCTTAAGGCGCACTCCTTTAAAAAAGTTCTTTGTACAATAAAGCTATTAAAATTGGCTACCTCCGTCGCAATATTTGTCAAAGCCAAATTAAGTCGAGGAACGTGGATTGTTGAGGACATTAAGTTCTACTTTCTGCATTTTTATTTTTTAGATTTAAAAAACAAAAAAAGTTTGAGACCGTTGTTTATGTGCACACGTGTGGATAAAATCATGGCACCACCTTATTTATAACTTCAATTATAGTAACAATATTGTAAATGTGAATACGTTTATTTTAGCATAAAGTTTAAAGAGTTCTTGGTCTACCGTAGGTTTAACCTTAAATGAACGATGAAATATCTATGGCCTTCCACCACCCGACCGACAGATATCTATTTGTTTTTTGTTTTTAATAAAAATATATAGTTTTTTTTAATTCGAAAATGTAAATTGAATTAAAGTGAAATATAAGCAAATGGTGCAGCAGGCATTTGCGCTGAACTTACGAATTTACCTTGCAGCTATGTTATGTATACCGTATACGTACACGGAACATCCAAAGTTTGAACTTTGAATTACAATGATCGGTTATAATTCTGTTTGGTGAATGCAAATCCTTTAAAAAAAAATAAAAAAAATTCTGTTTGGTGAAAAGAGATATTTGCTTGCTTAATTTTGGGTAGGTTGACTCAGTTTATAACTGTAGTCCAATGCATATCTACTAAAAGTCTTTCATAGCTTTGGTGACTAAGTGCATTGCGGCTGGCACTGGCATTGGAACTCATCGTTTGTGGAAAAAGAAAAACATGATATTATTTCAAAACATGCAAAACTCAGAAAAATAAAAATCAACTGACATAACTTCGTAAATTTCAATAACATAATAAACTGACACAACTTTGGTTATTTCCGTCTGTTCACCAAATGGTCACTCATTTATATCTCATATAGGTGCCATATATCCCATTATCAACCAATATATGACTATATTCCACCAACACACCTTTTATTTTGTTTGTGGGTTTTGAAACTTGGGCATGATCAGTCCGTCCCTATATGGCATGAAATTAAGTTACGTCAGAAATGAAAGTACAAGTCGTGTCTTCTCTAGAGTCAATCAGATAAAGTAAGGAAGTTGTGTTGATGAATAAAGCATTAGATATCTATTGATATTGTTACGGAGGCTTGAAAAACAAATAGTGGGCTCAAATATCTTGATTATATAGATCATCGAAGAAAGGTCAATTTACAAATAAAGAGAAAGTTCAAACTAAAGCTCTATATATATTGGAGACAAACAGTAAGGTCAGACACTAATCAGTATAACCAGTATGATCTCTCTCTATCTCTCTTCCGTTTGTCCGAGTTCGGAGAGATAAACGACGAACCCTAAAATTGAATTAATGTGCTAATAATAAAAACGAAGAAAGTTTGAAGGAAAAAAAAAATATGGTACATTCGAGAAAGTTCCGAGGTGTTCGCCAGCGACAATGGGGTTCTTGGGTCTCTGAGATTCGCCATCCTCTATTGTAAGTCTAGTTTCTATATATATAATATATGATCCCAACTGTTTATTTTTTTCCTGTTTATTGTTACATATTACAACAATATATACGTATTTGCCTTTTCTTATAAAACTACAATCATTAGTGTTTTAATCAAAATTCATTTGTAAATTATAAAATGCAAACACATTCTGCAAAGATTTGCCATGGTGATCGAAGTTGTCGGATTGAGTTTCATCTACCTTATTGTACACGTTTTATGAGGATTATAGGGTTAGTTTAGATTTCGGTTAGTTTCTATAAATAAAAAACCAGATTTTTTGTTTTTAAACGTTAGAATTTCCGTTTCAAACTCGATGTCTATATGTATGCATATATATATATATATATATATATTAACGAGTGATATGTATGTGATGTATTTACATGTGGGTGAGAAATTGATCAGGAAGAGAAGAGTGTGGCTTGGAACATTCGAAACGGCAGAAGCGGCTGCGAGAGCTTACGACCAAGCGGCTCTTCTAATGAACGGCCAAAACGCTAAGACCAATTTCCCTGCCGTCAAATCAGACGAAGGCTCTGATCACGTTAACGACGTTAACTCTCCGTTAATGTCACCAAAGTCGTTATCTGAGCTCTTGAACGCTAAGCTAAGGAAGAGCTGCAAAGACCTAACGCCGTCGCTGACGTGTCTCCGTCTCGACACCGACAGTTCCCACATCGGAGTTTGGCAGAACGGGCCGGGTCGAAAACGAGTCCGAACTGGGTCATGCGTCTCGAACTCGGGAACAAAGTCCACGAAAGTGCAGATGATTTGGCGTTGACTACGGTGAAGAAACAAAACGTAGTGGACAAAGAAGAAGAAGAAGGAGAAGATGAGGCTAATGTTGATGAGGATCAATTAGCTATGGATATGATCGAGGAGTTGCTGAATTGGAGTTGACTTTGACCTATTGGAAGTCTAAAGCAGAATAAGGGGTTTTGATTTTTATTTCTATAGTGTGATGGCGACGTCGAATATACATATAAGAAATTTGTCCCAAAAAAAAACAAGTAAGAAATGTAATATATATACATTTGGCGTTGGTTTGGTGTGTATTAAAAAAAAAACTGTTGGGTTTGGGTATTCTATCAATATATGTATTTTCTCTGTCATTAGTTGTACTAACATGCGACAAAATAAATACTAACAATTTCAAAAGATTATAAGAAAGAATAAAATGTGTACCAAGACGACAAATACCAAAGACAATTCATTTTCGGAATTAGATTGTAAAGTTTAATTTTCTTTGAGGGATATCGAAACTTAGAAGTAGATTCGAACAACAACTCATAGAAATTAGACAACAAATAAAAAAACCGCACTACTTTAAAATAAGGAACACAAGTCCAAGTCTGAATCCTAACATAAAAAAGCAACGTATTCGCTTGTACAAAAATTTGATGAAATTAAGAAGTTTAATTTTCTTTGAGGGATATCGAAACTTATAAGTAGATTCGAACAACAACTCATAGAAAGACAACAAATAAAAAAACCGCACTACTTTAAGATACGGAACACAAGTCCAAGCCTGAATCCTAACATAAAAAAGCAACGTATTCGCTTGTACAGAAATTTGATGAAATTAAGAAGACTGCTGTTAAGTTTTTTTGAGTTTCCAACTCAAAATTAATTGACAACGAGTGAATTGATCAAAGTCCCTTATATATTACTCAAGGTCCCTCCCAATTTCCGATGTAAGTTCTGATGTAAGATATTTTTCACAATTCTTAGAGATTAAAGTTCATGATCCAATAATCTCTACTTAATCTTCGATAAGTACATGAATCTCTCTCTCCCTCTCAATTTTTAAAAGGATACAAACGGTATAGATATCAAAACAAGGGGCTAAAATAGTAAAAAAGGCACAAAGGGGAGGGGGATAATTGCAAACTTCCATGACCTTTTTCCCATCACAAGCAGTCAAGCAGGTTGTAATCTGAAGGTGGTTTTAGTGTCAAAAACCAGACAAACTTTAGCTTTACATCCTCTGCCCATTTCACAAAATTGAAATGATTTGAATGGTTGGGCCCATAAAATTGCTGATTGATTCGTACAACTGTTAGGCCCATAAATACAAAGCCCAGTTTAGACTCGGTTCAACAACCCTATCCAATTTCACTACATATCTCTCTTTGGACTCTGCGTCTCTACCGTAGCTCTGATATTTTCGTTCGTGTTTTTTTTGTTTCCTTCTACAAACAGAGATTTGGAAACCCTAATTCGATTTCGCGATCCAGCCGACTCCGTTCAGTTCTCAGGTATCTTCTCACTCTGAATCCATCAGATCTCATTGATTCTTAGCAAATTATCGAGTTTACATGCTTAGGGTTTGAGAACGCTATTTGCATTTAACTATTCAAGTGTTACAGTTCCTTTGGATTACGAAAATTCATCTGAAATTTCTCTTCTGTTTGTAGAACTTGTCAAGTATGGGAGACGCTAGAGACAACGAAGCCTACGAGGAGGAGCTTCTAGACTATGAGGAAGAGGACGAGAAGGTCCCAGATTCTGGAAGTAAAGTTAACGGCGAAGCCGTAAAGAAGTGAGTTATTTTTTTTTCTCGATCTGTTTCACGAGAACACTGGCTGTTTAAATTTGAGGTTTTTCTGAGATTACGTAGGCTTCATTAGTCGTTTGCCTATGAGAGTAGTAATTTGTTAGTTCTTTAATGCAAAACTTCCAGGAAAGTGGAAACTAATAGTTTTTTCTTATTCTTTGGGCCAGAGGGTACGTGGGAATACACAGTTCTGGATTCAGAGACTTCCTTTTGAAACCGGAGCTTCTCCGAGCTATTGTTGACTCAGGATTTGAACATCCATCCGAAGGCAAGTACTTTTCACTTCTCCCCTTGTTTCTGAGCTTTCGTCTTGACATTTTTTGTTGGTCTTGCACCATTTAATGGTGACTTGATAGTTGATATTAGCATAAATCTACATCAAAATTCTAACAATGCATGTGATTCCTTTGTCTCTAATATGATCTGTCGGGCAGTCTACTGTTGGTCATTTGTTGTTGAAATTGAATCACCTAACTAAGTTTGAACACAGATGAGCTGTCCCGATTATGTGGCTAGAGATTTTTTTTTCTATTATAATTGCTTTGTCCATTAACGTTTCACTGATTAATTTTTCCAGGTAATAAACGCTATTTCAATCTATTGGTTTGGAGTGAGCTTAGCATTTGGTAAAGCCACCAATTAAAAAGATATGGAGGTTATATTCTACTTATAAAGGCTTCCTTCGGTGCAATTTTCTTTGGTTCTCAATCAGTACAACATGAATGTATCCCCCAAGCTATCTTGGGCATGGATGTTATCTGCCAAGCAAAATCTGGTATGGGGAAGACTGCCGTGTTTGTGCTTTCGACTCTGCAACAGATCGAACCATCTCCTGGTCAGGTCTCTGCGCTTGTCTTGTGCCATACAAGAGAGTTAGCTTACCAGGTATGTCCTTTTTGTTTCACTCAGGCTCTCGGCTTCTAATATTTCTGCTTTCCGTCTCCAAGATATCTGAAGCTTATTTTATCTTGATGTTGAAAATGACTTGCAGATCTGCAATGAGTTCGTGCGATTCAGTACCTATCTGCCTGATACAAAGGTTTCGGTGTTTTATGGTGGAGTCAACATTAAAATTCACAGAGACTTGCTGAAGAATGAATGTCCTCACATTGTTGTTGGAACACCTGGTCGGGTGCTTGCACTTGCCAGGGAAAAAGATCTCTCCTTAAAGAATGTGAGGCATTTTATTCTTGACGAGTGTGATAAAATGCTCGAGTCACTTGGTATGCCGATTTCTGACATCCTTATGTACAAATTATCCTTTTTATTCCTGAAAATTGTATGTTTTAACATTTTGTGTCTTGTCTCTTGTCAGACATGCGGAGAGATGTGCAAGAGATTTTTAAGATGACTCCCCATGACAAACAAGTTATGATGTTCTCAGCAACTCTCAGCAAAGAGATACGCCCAGTCTGCAAGAAGTTTATGCAAGATGTAATGTCCCATAGCCAATACTCTCTCGGTTTTCAAGTCCTGTAGTTGAATTATTTCTAGCCTTCTCTGAGCACCTTCTGCGCTGGGAAACCTGCATTGATCCCTGGATTGAGGGGCTCTATTCAATAAACTTTGGGTAGTTTGTAGGGGCTCAGAGAACTGGGAGACTCTAAAGATGTCACATAGATTTGGCGTGGCTCAGCTCAGTGATGTCTCTGCACAGTGGGATCTTCTCTCATCATTGTGTTTTCTTTTTCTCTTTCTCTGCATTGCTAACAGTGCTGGGTGGGTTTGTGAGGTCTAGAGGTTTCATTGCTCTCAATTTTATGGTGCTTATTGTTCCGAGCATTAGTCTTGTGAAACTCTCATCTTTGAGGTGGCAAACCTGGTGGACGGGGATTTCAGTTTTGAGGTTTCTTCAACTGTCCATTTTTGTAGTGAAAATCATTGCCTGAGGAAGGATTGCTAATACACTTTACTCTGATATCTGTTCCTTTCAGCCAATGGAAATATATGTTGATGATGAGGCGAAGTTGACTCTTCATGGGCTTGTCCAGGTATTTTTATGCGTGTGAAATCTTCTTATTTTTTATATTGGTTGATATTAGGTATTGACTGTTTAAACATTTTTTGTGTCTTGTCCTTGTTTACAGCACTACATCAAACTGAATGAGTTGGAGAAAAACCGTAAGCTGAATGACCTTCTTGATGCATTGGACTTTAATCAAGTTGTCATATTTGTGAAGAGCGTGAACAGAGCTAAGGAGCTGAACAAGTTGCTTGTTGAATGCAATTTCCCCTCAATATGCATTCACTCTGGCATGTCTCAGGAAGAGAGGTTTGTATATTTCTCAAAACATTAACCAATCTTACTTTCTCCTCTTCATGGAAACTCACTCTTAACTCTTACAATATGATATGATATGTAGGTTGACTCACTACAAAAGTTTCAAGGAAGGGCACAAGAGAATTCTTGTGGCCACAGATTTGGTAGGAAGAGGCATTGACATTGAGCGTGTCAACATTGTTATCAACTACGACATGCCAGATTCTGCTGATACATATCTTCACAGGGTAAGTTTTCTTATTTATTAAATCCTGAAATCTTATATATATTTTTGATTCTCACTGAACAAAGGGCTCTTGTAACGTTACTGCTACACTCTGTTTATGGTATAGGTTGGGAGAGCTGGTAGGTTTGGAACTAAGGGTCTTGCAATCACATTTGTTGCATCTGCTTCAGATTCAGACGTTCTTAATCAGGTCTGCAGTTTGATCTTCTTCATATGTTTGCCCATCGTCTTGTTGATATGACTTGGTTATTTAATAAAGTAGTAATTTCTTTTGTTTACAGGTACAAGCGAGGTTCGAGGTTGATATAAAGGAACTCCCTGAGCAGATTGATACTTCCACATACAGTAAGTGTTCATCCTTGTGCCAATTGTGCCTAAGCTTAGTTTTGTCTGGTTTTGACACTGACGTTGTTTCTTCTTCTTCTCTGTTCAGTGCCGTCTTAAAGTAGCATCGTCTCTCAGGAAGAACCTCTTCAGATTACGACCTTGTAGGTGTTCGAAGTCTTGGAGATTCGCAACTATCATCATCCCCTCTATATTGCTATTTTAGCCTTTTTCTTTGAGGACAAATTTTCATTTAGACCGTTGTAACTTTTCGAAAAAAGAGTTCGAGTTACTCTGTCATGTTAAAATCTTTCCTGTTTTTTTGTACAAGAGAATATTATGTTGAGACCTCAGGATTGATAAAGTCTTTGACGTTAGAGGAGGTAGGCCACTTGACTTTGTTTACTGTGTTGATGTTCCTTAGTGAATCGATCTATTTTGCTGCGATTTGATTATTATCAAGTTGCCTAGAATCATCAACATTACTTGAATATACATTAAAAATAAATGCAATCTAACAGTGCGAGACCTAGTAAATTAAGCTGAGTCTTTGGACTACGTTGATTTTAGCCTTAATAGTGGCACAACTCTCCTAAAAGGTATAGTCCTTGACGTCAGATTCTTACGACGGAGCAAAGCTGTGTCGACGTCCACGATATGATGCTCAGTATAATCTGGTTCACCTCCATATCCAGCATTACCTGCTTCATTGACTCCATCTTGAGCTAGAGATTCGATCTTGTCGCCTTTTCTCTCTTTGTATGTCTTACAAGCCAACATAAGCAGTAGTAGAAGCATAGAGACGACAAAGACGATCAGAAATAGAGCTTGAAAGCTGTGGTGGTCGAGCTGGATTGGAGAATCCGATGTGGTCGAGTCCAGACAATGTTTCTCTCCAAAAAACCACTTGTTCTCCATAGCTTTCATGTTCTCTCCCTCTGTTATGTTCAAGATCTGTCTTGAAATATCTGACACCAACGGAGATCCCAGTGGAAAAGCCTGCCAGAAAACATGAATGATTCAAAAACCCTTCCAAAAATCATAATCAAGAACAAGCTAATGCTTTACTTACAAAGCCAAAGCCATCGGCCTTAAAGGTTGGCTCGATAATGGAATACTCTAAGCAATATTTAGCCATGAAAAGCTTCACATAAGGGACTTCATCGAATGCCGCATCAATACCACCATTGCTGCTCTTGTTGAGAAAAAGCTCACGCATTTCTTGAGGAGAATCATAAGTCTTTAACCTCGATTCATCGAAACCCATTTGTTTCAATCTTTCGAATGTAAACGAACCAGATTGATATCCAATGTTCGCTCCGCTCTTCTTCAGATCATCCATGTGTCTCACTGTTGGTCGAAGCTCTTGAACCGTCAGCATCGATGTCAGTGTCGCTGTGTAGCTCTGAGTCAGAATCAGTAACACAAAGCACCAAACCACCACAAGAGCCCTTGTGAAAAAGCTCTCCGATGGCTTCCCTATATTGAAAATGTAATAATTAGTTTCTCCAAATATTTTCAAGTAAATGGTATAATCAGAAGCTTAATTTTGAATGACAAAAACTCACTGTGTGCGAAAAAGAGAGTCGAAAATGAGAAGTAGAACACATTAGATATATTATCAGCTATATTATGTCTCTTGAAACCCTCATCTGCCTGGTACTCAAAAATCCAAACCATCATTCCAATGTAGAGAAAAGAAGCAGCGGTGAGCAACCAGAGCTCCTTTGTTAAAGGCTTTAAGAAGACCCATGCTCCTTTCTCCCTCTCATCCTTGACCGGCACAACGAATACAATACCCGTCTCCGAGTATGGCAATGCGAAATCGACATAAGCAGACCGATTAGCTAAGATTGTGGTATCCCCTACAGCTCCATCATACTCCTGTTAACATCATTTTTACAACTTATTAAAAAAAAAAAACATTTTAGCTCAATATTGGTTTCATTGCTCTGTTGCTCGAAGTTAGGAATCCTATCTATGGTGCTTTCATATTGGCCATCATAGACGCTTTAAGTGGCAAGAAAACCAAGATATAAAAAAACGTTTCCTGAATGGTTTAGGGATCAATGTAACTTACCCCAAGAAACACTTTATAAACCATTTCGTCGTAATTTCCATCTGATTTTCCATCAGGAGTTTCAAAGGGGATGTACTCATAAGGGACAGCATATGGCATTTGTTTCATCACCGTGTCAAAAACATCTATGCAAAACCCGGTGACCGTTGGAACATTAGTGTTTGCATCCTTTGTTACCTTCACAAATTGGTTGAAACCATCCTTCTTTGGAACTGCTATCTGCAGCTTCTTTGCATTTTCTAGGAATTCCCAACCTTTAGGCACAAAAATAGTGTCCCCTGGCCATATTATTGGTCTAAGGCGACGCAAGCTCTGTGAGATATTAATGCCTATTTGAACCCCTTTTAGGCTCTTCACTAACCCTACTTCTAATTTCCAAAATCCAACCGTTCTTTCCCCGCTTTCTTCTATATTGATTATCTTGAAAATTGTCGCCTCTCGCTTCCCCTGTTTCAGCTGAAATCTCCCGGCAACACCTTTGAAGCTGACTGTTGATAACGCTTGAATAAGCTTAGGACCAGAGAGAGCGACACCGAGATCATCAAGATCAGTCCCAATATCATCTCTTGAAATGTTTTTGGTCATATTGAAACTCATGTTTACGTTACTTATTTCTTCAATTGACATTGCAAGTGCTGTGGCAGCATCATAAGCCCAATATCCAAAATTGTTTAGCTCTTCTCCTCCGAATCTTTTTCGCCAACGTGCTTCGAGATATGCTAGCTCTTTTGACCTTGAGAAATATGTCTTGACACCCAAGACACCATGCATATCTTCCAAGCTTGATTCCCCCATTAAACTCATGAGATCAGCTATACCATTTGTAACAATCCATACATATCCTTTACTCATCATATCAATCTCTTTAGCTATCGAAAAAAGCCTCGCCCCGAGATCAGGCAACATGTGCACGATAAAAACCCTAGAGGGCATGCTCATTAGTTTGTAAAGCTCTAACCTGATTTGATCATCAGAGAAATGTAACGATATGGCGCTTTGGTATCGGATACGAACGTTAATCTCTTGAAAAGCATCGACTAGGTAAGGAAGAATACCTTCTCCGAACTCATTGTTTACATAAATAGGCACAACTTCTCTCCATCTAAATGACTCTATGATGGCGCTAATGGCGTGAACTTGAGCTGAATCGTCGTGTGTGGCTCTGATGAAATATGGACTACGGAGGGAATCAAGAAGAGGGCTTGTTGCAGAGAATGAAACGATTGGAACTTGAGATTGGTTTCCGAGGTTGATTAAAAATGGAGCTTGCATTGAATTCCCTGGTCCAATAATGGCCACCACTTCCCTCTTCTTAATCAAGTATAAAGCTGCAAAGTTAAGGTGAACATTTGCAATAGAGTGATTACTCTCCGTTTAAAACGTTTGTGTGGTTTTAAGTTTTAAAATTTTAGTTGGTGTAGTTAGGGGAAAGGCGCAAAAATCATTAGTTCAAAATTTCAAATTGTGTTATATTTCAGTCAATGTTTCCAATTTCCATACTTTTTTTGGGGTCTTTGTAATTTAAATAAAAAGAATTACAAATATATAGAATTTTCATATATATGCGTGGAAAATTATGTGGATCTGAGATTTGATCGAGGATCCAATCCAATTTGCTCGTAATACATGCACGATGCATGATATATATAAATAGATATTTATTGTATCATGTACCAAAGACTTTATTTGTTCTTTCTATTATATTTTAGAGTTTTATTTTTATTAATTCTTATATAATTTTTTTTTACTTCTTTGTATTTCATGAAGAATAGAACACATAGATTTTCTTTATGTTTCAAAATATTGCTGATTTTTGGAACGATCTTCACTTTCGAGTTCATAGGGCTCATTTGCCAATTTAGACAACACAGTTACTTCCTAAGACAAGGATTTAGATCTATAAAAAAAACTACACATAGTTGACTATAAAAAAACTACTTTTAAGGCGTAGTTGACTACATTTAATTAGACATATATAGTTGATTATTCAAAAGGATCTTTGATAGATCTAAAAGATCTATAAAAAATAACCAGTCTTTTTGTATATCATTGGCATTGTTCATGCTAGGACTGAGCAAAGTACTCCGAACCGAAAAACCGAACCGGAATCGAACCCAATTAGGAGGTATTGAACTGAACCAAATTTTTATAAATATCCGAATGGTTTTTCTTATAAAATAATTTGGGTACTCAAACCGAATCGGACCGAACCGAAACCCGAATGGTACCCGAAATATATGAAATACAATTATATATCCAAAAATATTATGTATATTTAGACTTGAAAGAACCAAAATACCCATAATTACAATTATAAACCGAATATATTAGTTATGTTTAGTTAGAAAAAACCAAAATACCAGAAATATCCAAAATTTTTTAATTATATTTGTCAAAATTAAACAATTTTTGCGAAATTTAACCAAACTTTATTTAAATTGAACCATTTTTTTAGTTTTTGTCGAGTATTTAGGAAAAATTTCGGATACATGAAACCGATCCGAACCCGGCCGGCCGAACCGAACCGAACTGAACCCTACCCGAAAAATGAAATCCCGAATGGGTCCTAAACCTCTAGTACCGAAATACCCAAAACCCGAAAAAACCGATCTGAACCCGACCCGAAACCCGAATGCCCATGCCTAGTTCATGCGTTAAATGTAGGACTTTCAATGCGGGCGTTCAGCGATTTTAGGCCCAACATGCTTTGACCGCCCCGCTAGTTTTTGACTTTTTTTCTAAAAAAAATGTTTTACTAATATATAATGGTAAATACAATACAAATACAAAGAATATAAAACCTAATATAAAATATATACTTACATAAGAACATAATTTCTTTTTATGATTTTAAAGATAGTAAATATAAATCAGATCAAAATTTCGTACATGATCGATGAAGGTTCACAACGAAACATTAAGTACCTGAAGCTGCAGCACCAACAACAGTTTGTTTGGAGTCTCGGATGTTGAGGACAATCCTTGTCTTGAAGCCATTATGAGTATTATAGAATTCCGACAGAGACATGTTGATAGCTCGCAAGCTCAAATCTGCTATTGTCACATTACTGTCAAGAACGATTCCCACTTTAACTTGTAAAGCTTCCTTTTGGGATTTCCCGATTAAAACTAAGAAGATGAGTAAAGTTAGAAGACGTAAAGGAAGAGAACGATACAGATTATGGATAAAAGACATAGCTATGATGAGTTCATAACTACAAAGAGGAGAGATGGGGTCAAATAAAGGATAGTTTTTTTGGTAAAAATAAAATAAATGATAGTTTTGAAATTTTGAAGAAGAGAACTATTCAGCTTTAATAATTAAGTGTCGGAATTTGCAAGTAGACTATTAGATTAATACGTACATACCTTAGAAATAATATTAATACAAAATGATGTAGAGAAGACTTGTTTTGGTCATTTTGATTTTTGGATAATTAACGCGTTAACCATATGAGACAAAGTCGTGGTCTTCCAAAAACATATAATTTTTTTTTTAAGATGATACAAATATAATATTATCATTTGTGAGTTAATGAAGCATTATCAGAGGACATAAAAATGAGACCACAAGATGAAATACAATTGTTTGATTTGGTTTGTTGAGTGTATATAAACAAGCTCACAATCTCGCGTTGTTACAAATTAGATCGAATCAAACAAGAAGGAAGTCGAAAAAACCAAGAGAGAAATCGCAAATTGAAGTAAACATCCGTTTAAAGTTTTTTTTATTAATCGTGTGAATAAAATAATTATAAACCCTAGAACATTATATTTATAAGCTGCAAAACCCGATTTCTAATCCCACTTAGTAAAGGAAAACCCTTTCCTAAACCCAATAAAAAACCCTAGCATAACATACTTATGATTAATCAGAGCCCTATAGCATACTTATGAATATTTGTCACCTAGAAACAACACATCGAGATATTGAGATATTGAGATATGCTGCTTTGGAATACCGAATACCGAGACATTGAGATATTGAAATA
Organism: Eutrema heterophyllum; assembly: GCA_002933915.1. NCBI lineage: Eukaryota > Viridiplantae > Streptophyta > Magnoliopsida > Brassicales > Brassicaceae > Eutrema > Eutrema heterophyllum. Next base: position 826,055 of record PKMM01010274.1, on the reverse strand, counting down.
TGCTGCTTTGGAATTTCCTCCTAGAGTTGCACCGCCCACCATCATGGTCAACTCTTGTATATTGCGACAACATCAGCACGATATACATGCCGCACACAAAATACATTGAGATCGACATTCACTTCATCTGCGAGAAAACGTCAATTTTTGTGTTCTTCATGTTCTCTTGTCACTTGAATATGCCAACAGATTCACCAAGGATCTAATACTTTAAAAATTTCTCTAATCTCAACATTCAAAGGCTTTTCTATGCGACTAGAGGAGAGTGATAGAATAAGTAATATAGGAATCTAAATATCCTTATAAATTATAATCATCCATCGTATTCCTTGTAATCTTCCATCGTATCCTTTGTATCTTTCTAGATTGATTCTCCTTTCGTACCCGTGAACAACATACATAAAATTTTATCACACTTACAAATAGGAGGAAAACCTAATTAAACAAAGCCAAGTCTTTCTATGATTAAGTTGAACATTAGACTTGCTTCTCGTGATTGCNTTTTTTTTTTATTATCCAAAAAGTTCCATGCCGAGACCCGTAGTCTTTTTTGTATATAAGAAAAAGGAATAATCCGATATCCTTCAACGAGTTCTTCCGTCTTCCTCATCATCCTCCTTCATCACCAGACTCCGCTACCCTCTCATCATCCCCGGGTTTTCCGCATCAGACTTTCGGAAGCATTAACGTCATGTCTATGTCTGATGTCGTTGCTAGGGATAATTGACACTGACGTTGTTTCTTCTTCTTCTTCTTGATAACACCATATTTTACTTGTTTTTAGGGTTTTATTTTCATAGGTTTTAATCTCACATTGTATAGTTTTGGGATATTTTCATGCATTTGAGTCTCATTTGCATTGCATTGCATTTTAGATGTCCTAGGTTGTCTTTGCATTCTTTTTGGCTTGTTTGAGCCATTTTCAGGTGTTTTTGGAGTCAGAGGAGTTGGAGGAGTGAGGATAGCCATCATTAAAAGTCATTGCGGAATACAAAGATGCATGATCAGGTTGAGACGTCAGACGTTTGGCATTGGATGAAGAACTAACCACCGATGGATGGAGCTCATATTTGAACACAAGTTAGATAAATGGATTAGCTTTCATTTGGAAGTTGTTTGAGGCTATTCCAACGGTGCGATCAAGAGTTATGCCAATTTTCGTGACGACGGTCCAGTCTGGCGAGCAAGAGGAACGAATGGAGAAACATGACCAGATCGATCGATCCAAGTCTTGGATCGATCGATCCCAAACAACGCACACTTCCCAGATCTCCCAACACTGCCATATTGATCGATATCAAGTTTAAATCGATCGATCCCCACCTTTGACCATTTTCTGGGCCGAAATCACCCGAAGTGTTTTAAAGATCGACTCAGAAGAATGGTTTCCATTTGGATTTAGCTTCAGCGGTATTCATGAAAGTTGTAGATATTTGAGTTAGATTTCCAATGGAGGTGGTTTCGAGTCATTCCGACCTGTGATTCAAGAGTTATGGCCGATTTAGTGAAAACGTCTCAAACCGAAAACCAACCTCCGAAAACAGTGTAAAAACGTGTTTTTAACTATTCCACCAAACTTTTGGTGACTTTGGTCGACCAAGAATCTTTAATAACTGGTTTTGAGCCAGATGTATGTATGCTTGATTATTATTATAGAGGTTTTCTTCAATTCTTTGTGTGTGTTCAACCCAAGATCTCTCTCTAGAGATTCTTGGGTTGATTCTTCATATATATATACTTTGATTTCTTCTTTCTTCTTCTTGAAGTTTCTTCTTCTTAAACTTGGGAAAGCTCAAGAACACCACTTGATGTTCTTGATGGATCTTCATGTTCATGCATCAAAGAGAAGATTTCTTCATCCCTTTTGTATATTATGTCTTTTTGATTGTTCTTGGTGTTCTTGTGAATAAGCTTTTTGTTGAATCATGATTAGGCTTGATTTAGATGGTTTGATGATTGCTTGTTGATGTTTAGGCTTAAATAATCATTTGTTCACATGTTTAGAAGTGATCTTAATGTTAGAGTTGAATTAGCTACTCAATTTCTAGATCATGGTCGATTTACACTCGAGAGAGGTTTGGTAGATTGTCTAGAAGATTTCTAAACGTGATTTTCATTCGTAACCGATAGCCATCGTGATTAAGGTGAATTGTTGGCTTAAAAGGACTTACGTTTTATGCTTGTTGATAATTTGGTTGCAATTGTGAGATTAGCTAATTCAAATTATCGATAAAAGGCTTAGCATCACGAGAGTGAGTTAAGCTATTTGTGTGTTCCTTGCCAAAAAAATGAATTTGCATTGAATGTTTATGCATCACTAGTAATATGTCTTGATGGTTAGATGATGGTGATTTAGGATGATCTTTGTTAATTCTTTCACTTAGGTTCTTAGGTTGATTCTTAATGCTAGATTTGACATGATAAACCAAAGTTTAGTACTGCACCTAGATTAGGTAGTTCTAGTTTGGCGTGACAAACCGAGCTAGAGTTACACCCTAGGATTTTTGGTCTCGTCCCATGCTTTAGGGATAGATTCGAGTAAACGGTGTTAGTGCTAGATTAGGTTTGTTCTTTCGAGTCTTGAATTTAGGCATTTCACACCCGAGAGGAGTAAGATGAATTGCTCGAATCGAATCTTTTGTGAGCTTTACGTATCATACACAATTGGCAATTGTAGTTTGATGTGTTTAGTGAACTAAATGGACTTGTGATTAATGCTCACCGACTATCTTTGATTGCAAACGAGAGTTTATGATAATCGGGTAATCGATGAAGAGATTGATACCACGAGAGTGGATTAGTCTTATGTTTGTGTTCCATGTTCTAAGATAGCGTTTAATGCTTCCGAATTATTCATCGTTTAATTGTTAATCATCTCTTCGATAGTTTAAGCCATGATCCAACGTTTTCTCTTTGTGTTTTATTTTCTTTCTTTTATTTTCTTTCTTACATTTTGATCTCTTTCTTTTTTATAAATAAACCATTTTGTACGTTTTTGCTCTAGCTTAGTTTGTTTCTCGTATCTTTAGTGTGTAATCTTTATTCTCTGTGGGATCGATCCTAAAGTGCTACAATGACATACCGTTATGATTGCGTAGTGTGCGCATTAGGTTAATTGGTGCGGGTAAAAACACACGAATCAATTTGGCACCGTTGCCAGGGAATAAATTATTGCCATTAGAGTTAGGATTCATTCTAAGTCTAGAGTCTTTTATTTTCTCTTGTTGATAATCTTTTAAATCATTCAAGCAATGTAAAACCATTATCAAGGGCATCACAATGAAAGCTTATCATACATGTTTTATGAACTCCCATGCACATGAATGCTAACTATATGATCTAGAAATGAGTGATCAAGTCAAGTCTAGAATACTCATGGACTAATGCAAACTACATGCTTGTTTTTTTTTAGTTTTTTTTTTATGCAATTGAATATACAATGCAATGACTCAAGAAAATGAAAAATAAGACAAAGAAAACAATGTTAAATGACAAAGACCTCTCCCCCGAACTTAAATCACACCGTCTCGGTGTGAATTGAGCCAAAGAGAGAGTAAAACAAACACAAACACAAAAACGAAATGGTATATACAAAGGGAAAAGTTAGTGGTACCTTGGAGTGGAGTGGATTCACGAGGAGGAAGCATTGTGTGTTTAGGCTCATCGGTTTTGCCGTTTTGATCCGTCCCATTTATTCACCCTTAGTGCTCCTACAAAAACATGAAAACAAAATTTATCAAACAATAAAAAGCATAAAAACAAGAAGTAAAGGATATGATTGCTTGTTTATGTCTCTAGCATTGACGAGGGATAGGATTGGGGGAGTCCCCAATGGCGCGTTTAACGTCGCTAGCTTGACGGTTGATTCCTCTTATTCACTCTTTCCTTGAATGTTTTCTTTCCTTCTAGTTACCTAAGAGATCAAGATCACAAGAAAAGAGAAAAAAGATTAACAACAAAAGAAAATAAAAAGGCTCTAGTCTCAAGAGGAATCCAAATCCTAATGATCAATGCTAAACCCCAATGGCAACGACGCCAAATTGATACAAGATATTTTTCGTGCTCTTTATTTCCCCGGCAATGGCGCCAAATTGATACGGGATATTTTCGTGTTCAATTTCCCAAGTGTACTCATGTCATTGTAGCACTTGAGATGTCAATCCATAAGGGGTTAAGATTGAAGCACTAAGAATGCAAGAAACTTCTTAATCTAGAGCAAAACGTTTTTATGTTTATATAAAAAGGAAACAAAAGAAATGCAAGAAAGAAAATAAAAGACGAAAGAAAGAAAACGTTGGATCATGGCTTAAACTATCAACGAGATGACTAACAATTAAACAATGATTCATTTGGAAGCATTACACACTATCTTAGAACATGGAACACAAGCAATATATTGATCCACGTCAATGGTATCAATCCCTACATCAATCATCAACCGTCATAAACTTCCGTTCGCGATCCAATGACCAATGAGCATTAATAACAAGTCCATTTAGTTCACTTAACACCCTAGACAGCAACTTCCGTTGGCTAAGATATGCGAAGCTCCCAAAAGATTCGGTTCAAGCAATTCATTTAGACTCGGGTCAGGAGTGAAATGCCTAAGTTCAAGACTCGAATGAACAAATCTAATATAGTACTAACACCGCTTACTCGAATTTCTTCCCTAAAACATGGGATGAGACCAAAAATCCTAAGGTGTAGCTTTAGTTCGGTTTGTCACGCCAAACTAGAACTACCTAATCTAGATGTAGTACTAGGTTTTGGTTTATCATGTCAAATCTATCATTAAGAACCAACCTAAGAACCTAAGTGAAAGATTTATCCAAGATCATCCTAAATCATCATCATCTAACCATCAATCAACCAAATCAAGCCTAAACATGATCCAACAAAAAGCTATTCACAAGAACATGAAGAACACAAAGAACCCAGAAAAAGTCAACTCACAAAAACAACACAAATCACAAAAGTAAACCATAGAAAAGAAAGAGGAAGATTCAAATAAAGATAATCTGAAATAAAAGTGAAGAAATCTTCCCTTATGTGAAATATACATGAAGATCCATTCAAGAACACCAAGGGGTGTTCTTGAGCTCTCCCAAGAGAGACTTTTCATTTTAGGGAAAGAAGACTTAATGGTTTAGTTGGTAAGGAATGACTTAAATACAAAAAGGGGCACTAAAATTGATGTTGAAATCCGTAGATGGTTTTATCGGCCAGCATTATCGGCCATATGGCCGATATAACCTTCACCAGGGAGCCTTCATTCTTGGATGCATCTCCATCGCGGCAGAGTTGATATGTGTCCACGACATCTGATGTAACGCCTTCAATACAGCTCAGAACGACTTGAAACCACTCCCATTGGAACGCTAACTCAATTGCCGACAACTTTGATGAAGAGATCCAAAGCTAAATCCAAAGGGAAGGCTTCCATACGAGTCGATCTTCCAGACACATATTCTCGATGCTTGATCTTTGCTTTTATCGGGCATGTTTTATTGGCCAAATGGCCGATAAAATGGCTTGGCAGGAGCAATGTCTTCTTGGCACGAGACAAGGCGTTTTATCGGCCCTCATTATCGACCACATGGCCGATAAAACTGATCATCATGGACTCCATCACCTTTCCTTGTCTTTCTTGCCCCTTTGACCTTCCATGATTGCTATCCACACTCCTCTAACTTTTCTAATTCCAAGAACACCTGAAAATGACTCAAAATGGTATGTACATGCCAATATACACCCTAAGACTCTAGAACACACTCCTAATACTAAATGAGACACTTATGCATGAATATGTAACAAAGTATGCATGAATGAGAATAAAACACACCAAAACAAAAGGATTAAAACATGCAAAATATGGTGTTATCAGTGTTCGAAGTCTTGAAGATTCGCAACTATCATCATTCCCTCTATATTGCTATTTTAGCTTTTTCTTCGAGGACAAATTTTCTTTTAGACCGTTTGTAACTTTTCGAAAAAAGACTGTCATGTTAAAATCTTTCCTGTTTTTTTGTACAAGAGAATATTATGTGGAGACCTCAGGATTGATAAAGTCTTTGACGTTAGAGGAGGTAGGCCACTTGACTTTGTTTACTGTGTAGATGTTCCTTAGTGAATCGATCTATTTTGCTGCAATTTGATTATTATCAAGTTGCCTAGAATCATCAACATTACTTGAATATACATTAAAAATAAATACAAACTGACTATGCTGATGTTATCCTTGACAGTGGCGCAACTCTCCTCAAGGGTATAGTCGTTGAGTTCAGATTCTTACGACGGAGCAAAGCAGTGTCGACGCGCTCAATATGATGCTCATCATAATCTGCTTCTTCTCCATATCCAACATTACCTTCGTCATTGACTCCATCTTGAGCTACAAGTTCGATCTCGCCGTAATCTGCTTCATCTCCATATTTAACATTACCTTCGTCATTGCCTCCATGTTGAGCTACAACTTGTCTCTCTTTGTACCCCTTAGAAGCCAACATGACCAATAGTAGAAGCATAGAGACGACAAAGACGATCAGAAATAGAGCTTGAAAGCTGTGGTGGTCGAGCTGGATTGGAGAATCCGATGTGGTCGAGGCCAGACAATGTTTCTCTCCAAAAAACCACTTTTTCTCCAAAGTTTTCATGTTCTCTCCCTCTGTTATGTTCAAGATCTGTCTTGAAATATCTGACACCAACGGAGATCTCAGTGGAAAAGCCTGCCGGAAAAACATGAAAGATTCAAAAACACTTGCAAAAATCATAATCAAGAACAAACTAATGCTTTACTTACAAAGCCAAAGCCATCGGCCTTAAAGGTAGGCTCGATAATGGAATACTCTGAGCAATATTCAGCCATGAAAAGGTGGACATAAGGGACTTCATCGAACGCAGCATCAATACCACCATTGCTGCTCTTGTTGAGAAAAAGCTCACGCATTTCTTGAGGAGAATCATAAGTCTTTAACCTCGATTCATCGAAACCCATTTGTTTCAATCTTTCGAATGTAAACGAACCAGATTGATATCCAATGTTCGCTCCGCTATTCTTCAGATCATCCATGTGTCTCACTGTTGGTCGAAGCTCTTGAACCGTCAGCATCGATGTCAGTGTCGCTGTGTAGCTCTGAGTCAGAATTAGTAACACAATGCACCAAACCACCACAAGAACCCTTGTGAAAAAGCTCTCTGATGGCTTCCCTATAACAGTTACGAAAAATGTGATATTAGATGTTTGGTTTAATCAGAAGCTTGAAGTTGAATGATAAAAAAAACTCACTGTGCGCGAAAAAGAGAGTCGAAAATGAGAAGTAGAACACATTTGATAGATTATCAGCTATCTTATGTCTCTTGAAACCCTCATCTGCTTGGTACTCAAAAATCCAAACCATAATTCCAATGTAGAGAAAAGAAGCAGCAGTGAGCAACCAGAGCTCCTTTGTTAAAGGCTTTAAGAAGACCCATCCTCCTTTCTCTCTCTCATTCTTGACCGGCACCACGAACACAATACCCGTCTCCGAGTATGGCATTGCGAAGTCGACATAAGCAGACCTATTAGCTAAGATTGTGGTATCCCCTACAGCTCCATCATACTCCTGTTAACATCATTTGATGGAAGTTAGGAATCTTATCAACTATCCTTTCATATTGGCCATTATAGACGCTTTAAGTGTCACAAAAAACCATGTTATCAACAAAACAAAAAAAAAGGGTTCCTGAATGGTTTAGGGATCAATGTAACTTACCCCTAGAAACACTTTATGAACCATTTCGTCGTAATTTCCATCTGATTTTCCATCAGGTGTTTCAAAGGGGATGTACTCATAAGAGACAACATATGGCATTTGTCTCATCACCGTGTCGAAAACATCTATGCAAAACCCAGTGACCATTGGAACATTAGTGTTTGCATCCTTTGCTACCTTCACAAATTGGTGGAAACCATCCTTCTTTGGAACTGCTATCCGCAGCTTCTTTGCATTTGTTGGGAATTCCCAACCTTTAGGCACCAATATATTGTCTCCAGGCCATATTATTGGTCTAAGGCGACGCGAGCTCTGTGAGATATTAATGCCTATTTGAACCACGTTTAGGCTCTTTACTAATCCTACTTTTGATTTCCAAAATCCAACCGTTCTTTCCCCGCTTTCTTCTATATTAATTATCTTGAAAATCGTCGCCTCTCGCTTCCCCTGTTTCAGCTGATATCTCCCGGCAACACCTTTGAAACTGACTGTTGATAACGCTTGAAGAAGCTTAGGACCAGAGAGAGCGACGCTGAGATCATCAAGATCTGTCCCAATATCATCTCTTGAAATGTTTTTGGTCTTGTTGAAACTCATGTTTTCGTTATTGATTTCTTCAATTGACATTGCAAGTGCTGTGGCAGCATCATAAGCCCAATATCCAAAATTGTTTAGCTCTTCTCCTCCGAATCTTTTTCGCCAACGAGCTTCAAGAGACATTAGCTCTTTTGACCTTGAGAAATATGTCTTGACACCCAAGACACCTTGCATATCTTCTAATCTTGTTTCCCCCATAAAACTCATGAGATCAGCTATACCATTTGTAACTATCCATACATATCCTTTATTCATCATACCAATCTCTTTTGCTATCGAAAAAAACCTCGCCCCGAGATCAGGCAACATGTGCACGATAAAAACCCTAGAGGGCATGCTCATTAGTTTGGAAAGCTCTATCTTGATTTGATCATCAGAGAAATGTAACGATATGGCGCTTCGGTATCGAATACGAACGTTAATCTCCTGAAAAGCATCGACAAGGTAAGGAAGAATACCTTCTCCGAACACATTGTCTACATAAATAGGCACAACTTCTCTCCATCTAAATGACTTTATGATGGCGCTAATGGCGTGAACTTGAGCTGAATCGTCGTATGTGGCTCTGATGAAATATGGACTACGGAGGGAATCCAGAAGAGGGCATGTTGCAGAGAATGAAACGATTGGAACTTGAGATTGGTTTCCAAGGTTGATTAAAAATGGAGCTTGCATTGAATTCCCTGGTCCAATTATGGCCACCACTTCCCTCTTCTTAATCAAGTATAAAGCTGCCAAGTTATTTGCATTAAACTGATTAGTCTCCGTTTAAAAAGTTTGTGTGGTTTTTAAGTTTTAATTTTTAGTTGGTGTAGTTAGGGAAAAGGCGCAAATTTAATTAGTTAAAATCGTTGTCCATTTCAGTCAATGTTTCCAATTTCCATAGTATTTTTGGGTGTTCGTTGATTTAAATTAATTAAAAGAATTTCAAATAGAAGTTTCATATATATTTTTTTGACCAAGTATTTTTTTTCTTAACTATTTTCCTATATTTTGATTACTTTGTTTTCTGCTTTATTTTTTTTCTTAACTATATTCTTTCAATCCTTTCTCAACCAACCATTATTATTAACAACATTTTCTCAAATTAACATGTTAAGATTAAAAGTTAAACTATTAATTTGGCGGGTTGAGCCTGGTCCGTGAAATAGTGCAACGTATGGGCGACTGGCGAAAGCCAAGATAGCAAACTAGCTAGCGAAAGCCGAGATAGCAAGCTATCTTGATGGATTTTCTCCCTTAAAAAATAGGGTTAAATATTGTGTGGGCCGATGACCCACATATATATCAAATATCAAATTGACAAAAACAGATACTGCACTTGATCTAAGCCACATGCCGACAAAAAATATATAAGTTTCGTACATGCGTGGGTGTATCTGAGAACTGATACATGATCCAATCCAATTTGTTCGTAATACATGCATCATGCATGATATATATAAATAGGTATTTATTGTATATCATCTATCATAGACTCTTTTTTTTCTTACTATAATATTTTAGAGTTCTATTTTATTAATTCTTATAGTATTTCATTAAAAATATATAGATGTTTCAAATTCATAGGACTCAGTTGCCAATTTAGACAACACAGAATTACTTCCTAAGACAAGGATTTAGATCTATCAAAAGACTACACATAGTTTACTATCAAAAGAACTACTTTTAAGACATATTTGACTATTAAAATAACTACATTTATTAGACATATATAGTTGAGTATTAACAAGGAACTTTGATAGACCCAAATAAGATATAACTAGTTTTTTTTGGTATATCACTAGATTAGACTCCGCGTAATACGCGAGAAAATGATAAAATATTTAAAATTTAAAATTGATAACCCGAACCGTATAATTAGATTCTAAATTAAAAAATATATTATTTTCTGAAATTTAATTGTTCTAACATGTTAGAAAAAATTATGTTTTAATATAATAGTTCTTGTTGAAACTTTATACCTTTGAATTTTTGTTATTGGATTCTTATAAAATTTATATATTATGAATCTTATATAGATTTTTATAGTTTACATTTTTTTTATTTTTTAGTTTCTGTTTTTTTCTATTACATTTCTTTATTCTATTTTAGTAGTTTTCATTTAAAAGAACATAATTCATTTTTCCGTTTTAAAATAATTAATTAACAATAGAAAAGTTTTTTGCACAAATAAAAGAAATATGAAAGTTTTATCTTATTACATTATCATGTCACGATCTGATGAGTTATAATTATCGTACATGTCACGCTACATTAAATACGTTTAACTTTATATAATAAGATTGACATTGTTCATGCGTTCAATGTAGGACTTTCGATTTTGAGCCCAACCTGCTTTGAGGGCCCAACTAGTTTTTTCTATAAAAAAAATGTTTTACTAATAGAACCTAAATATAATACATACAACGAATTAAACAATATATATATACCAACAATGTAATCAAACCTAGCTAATATAAAATATCTTATTATATAAAGCTGAATGTTTCAAAGTTAGTAACTCGCATGATCGTGACACATGTCAAGTCAATCGATAACATGATCGTGTGTCAAGTCAATCGATAAGATTTTGACACATATAAAAATGTTTTCCAATTACATTTTCCACATAATATTAACAATAAAAAGAAAATTTTATAATCGATTTCTAATCATAAAAGTTTAGTTACCAAACAAAAAAGGAAAAATAAAAATTGTTAATTTATCCTAAAAGTCAAAGTTAGAAAAAATTTGGAAAATTTATAACTGAGTGATAATCCTTAAGGTAAAGTTATTAAACAAAAATAAAAATAGGAAATTTAGATATATCTTAAAAGACAAAGTTAATTAAAAAAAGGAATTATCATTTTTTTTTTCATTTAGATTAAGGAACTTAAACAATAGACTACTAATAGAAAAATAATTCTAATTTCTCACCTCTATATAAACAAGTTGGTATTTTCTCAATTATACACCAAAAATTCAAAAGTCCAATAATCTTTTCCAAATCTATAATCAATTCGTCAATATTTCAAGAAAAAATAGTTAAATAGTTAAATAAAAAGTAAACCTAATTCAATAGGAATAGAAAAACTCAAATATTTATATATATTTTCATGCGGGGCCTAATGAATGTTCTTAATCAATATTTTTTTTATCCCGGGTGATCAGAATTTTTTCCCACTTTTTTAGTTTTTTTAATGGATTAAAAAAATTATATTATAAATCCGCGCGCGTATACGCCTAATCTAATATACTTATATAAGAACATAATTTCTTTTTATGATTTTAAAGATAGTAAGAATATAAATCAGATCAAATTTCATACATTATCGATGAAGGTTCACAACGAAAGAATGAGTACCTGAAGCTGCAGCACCAACAACAGTTTGTTTGGAGTCTCGGATGTTGAGGACAATCCTTGTCTTGAAGCCACTATGAGTATTATAGAATTCCGACAGAGACATGTTGATAGCTCGCAAGCTCAAATCTGCTATTGTCACATTACTGTCAAGAACGATTCCCACTTTAACTTGTAAAGCTTCCTTTTGGGATTTCCCGAATACTACCAAGAAGATGAGGAAAATTAGAAGACGTGAAGGAAGAGAACGATACACGAGATTAAGGATAAAAGACATAGCTATGATGAGTTTAGTAACTTACAAGAGGAGAGACGGGTCAAATAAAGGATAGTTTTGAAGAAGAGAACTATTCAGCTTTTATTAATTAAGTGCCGGAATTTGCAAGTAGACTGTTAGTTTAATACATACCTTAGAGATACTATTAATACAAAAATGATATAGAGATTACTTGTTTTGGTTATTTTGGATAATCAACGCGTCGTGGTCTAACAAAAACATATAATTATTTGTAAGATGATACAAATGTAGATAATATTACTATTTGTGAGTTAATGAAGCGTTATTAGAGGACATAAAAATGAGACCACAAGCGATGCAATACAATTGTTTGACTTGGTTTGTTGAGTGTATATAAAAACAAGCTCACAATATCACGTTCAAGTGCGGGGCCGAGTACCTAGAAATTGCGAAATAAGATATCACTACAAGAAAACATGCGTTTTTCCATGGCAGTTTCCGTCGGAAATCCGTCGGAAATGGCCTCTTCCGACGGATAAAATCCGTCGGTTCCAGCTCCGTCGGAAAACAAAATCCGTCGAAAAATCCGTAGGAACTTTTCGACAGATTACCGACGGAAGTTTTTCCGACGGATATATGCCGTCGGAATATTGTCCGACAGATTATCGACAGCACCATTTCTGACGGATTTCCGACGGATATTTGATCGGAAAAGTTCCGACGGGATTCCGACGGACATTAATTCCGACAGATAATTGTCGGAAAAATCAGTCCATAATCCGTCGGAAATCCGTGGGAACGTTCCGACGGATTGTTTCCGACGCCTTTCCGATAGACTGGTTCTGACGGACTTCCCACTGACGGTTTCCGACTGAATTCCGACGGATAATAAATAATTTTTTTAATTATAAATTTTATTTAATTTATTTATTTATTTAATTTTTATTAAATATATTATTAAAAAAATATTAGAAAAAAGTAATTAATAATTAAATTTCATTAAACATTAAAAAAGTATTCATAAAACATAATTAAAATTGTTAAAAAATAAACATGAAATATTTAATTTAAACGG